>CM031602.1:27082445-27089945 GCA_018398815.1 Conus ventricosus
AAGAAGCAGAAGAAAAAGAGAAGGATATAAACACACACACACACACACACACACACACACACACACACACACACACACACACACACACACACACACACTCACCACCACCATCACCAGCATCAACATCATCACCACGACCAACAACTACCGAAGCAAAACAGCAACAATTGTTAACAAGAAAACAAACAACACTGACAACTGACGCAGTGATATAGAACAAGTGTACGGAAAGAGAGACAAACAAGACAGGCATGCTGACAAACACAGGAAAGGAAAGACAAAACAACAATTACAACAACAACAACAACAAAAATTGATGATGGGCATTGACAGTTTTGCGTGAAATGCTGGCCGTCTCACCAGGTTTTCAGACTGTGTACAGAATCTCATGAAGCAGGTGATCCGTCACAAGATATATTGGGTTTCAGTAATCGGCCTGCATTAGCAGAACTTCGCGAAGACTTCATTGCGATGATAGTCAACTAACGTCCTAGCTGCAGACCAGTGCTTAAAAACAAGTTGTTCTCAGACTGAAGTCTCCGGAGATTCCAGTGACCGCGCAGCGGTACACCTTGACCGTCAGAGCCTCAGGATAATAGGATGTATATCTCGATTCACCCAGAAAATTGGTCACTGACCCCGCGACTGAGAATGCCTGTGATTTTGAGTTCCAGTCACGGGGGCCTGAATAGCTCAGTTGGTAGAGCGCCGACTCGTAATCTTGGGGGTTTCGGGTTCGAATCTCCGCCGGGCCGTGTCGGTACAGGGGATTTTTCCCTCGGAGTTAACCTTGGTTTCTGACTCCATTTCCCACACAGTCCATCGAATGAGTCTATAAACCGAGGTTCCGTGTGTGAACGCACGCATAACATCTTGCACACACGTAAAATCCCATCACCAACTTTCGGAAGAGAAGGCCAGTTTGGCCGTTGGTATGGATGACACGTTACACAGAGCATGCACCTTCGCCGAAGCTGGAGTATGGCTCTCCTTAATGGCGGGATAAAAAACGGTCATCCACACAAAACTGCACTCCCTATACAGGGAGTGTCTGCAGGAGTTTTCAGCCTGCGTACGCAGAAGAAGAAGAGTTCCAGTCAGAGAACGTTTGTAATTTTGTGCATTTGAGAAAATTAAAAAAGCAACCCCTAAGCCGAAAACAAGCCTCAAACAATGGCGTGCACTATAAGGAAATACTTCTTTTATGATCTCTCATCCATACACACAGAAGACAATCTGGTTTGTATGTGGAATTAAAGAGATTATACACGCTCAAAAGTTGTTAAAATAACCTGTCTGTCTGTCTGTCTAATTACAAACAAAGCTTGCTCTTATGTCTTAGATTGAAGAAATAGGGGAGATACGCATTCATACCTGCAGTGGCAGATGATTCTGCCTAACTAACAGTATGTGCTTGAGTGGGTGGATGGGGAAAAATAAAATAAATGCTTCTCAAAATGAGCCTTCAGCAAGCTTATATTCTCCAAGGGGGAGAGACATCCTCCAATAGGAGGGAAACTCATTTCGTGGTTTCTCCTCAGTGACCGCGGAAAGTGGTAATTTGACTCCTCTGCCTTTTCAGTTTTAAGAAGAATGTAATCCCAGAAAAGGCTGGTGTGCAATACTGTACAATATTTCTTGCAGTCATTGCAACACCAAGCTGCTCTGTAAGTTGCTGGAACGGTGCTCGGTACTTATCCTTGGAATTTATTAGTTTGTTGTATTTTAGTCCCTTGCGGATTCATTCCAAGAACTGGCCCTCAGCACTTGTGTCTTAGAGGATATCTTTTTATATTGTCTACTTTCCACAAGAAAATGTAGCTTGTTTTGCTCTTTCATAATTTTCTTTTGCTTCTTAGATGGCACCTTTGGTTGGTTTTTTGAAAACTCAACAAACATACTACAGTATTGCACACCAGCCTTTTCTGGGATTACATTCTTCTTAAAATTGAAAAGGCAGAGGAGTCAAATTACCACTTTCCGCGGTCACTGAGGAGAAACCACGAAGTTTCGAAATATCGGTATATAACCAGGAGTTATATGTTAGTGAGTTTCCCTCCCTATTGGAGAATGTCTATCCCCCTTGGAGAATATAAGCTTGCAGAAGGCTCATTTTGAGAAGCATTTATTTTACTTTTCCCCATCCACCCACTCAAGCACATACTGTTAGTTACGCAGAATCATCTACCACTGCAGCTATGAATGCGTATCTCCCCCTATTTCTTCAATCTAAGACATAAGAGCAAGCTTTATTTATAATTCAATATTTCTTGCAGTCATTGCAACACCAAACTGCTCTGTAAGTTGCTGGAACGGTGCTCGGTACTTATCCTTGGAATTTATTAGTTTGTTGTATATATATATATATATATATATGTCTGTCTATGTGTATAATTACAAGTCTATCTTAAAGTTTGCTGTGGCATGTCTTTCGCCGACTTGTGTAGACTTCCTCACGTTTAATACCCACAAAGAGCTGTTTACACCTACAACTCGCCGTACAGACCCTGGTCTGTGGGGAGCTTGTTCTGCGGAGACTCGGGCAAAAAAGAAAAGAAAACGTGAATCGTTTTTTTTCGGCAAAGCGAAAGAGGTGCACACTTTACAACAGTTAATCCGAATAAAATGACTCATGGATTCTTTCCGTCAAAATTCGAAGATCGATTTGGCGTCTTAACTTCTGGGTTTTAACGGAAAGAAAGCATTTTCGTGAATCCCAGCTTTTTGTTTGATTTGCAGATCTTTGTTCTGTGGTGTAAAGAAGAAGAGGGTAGCTTTCAGACTGGAAGATCTGGCCAGGGATGCATTTCTTAATCACAAGATGTCTCTTGCTATCTTGGCGCCAGGTGCTGAGAGTGTGACTATAATAATAATAATAATGAATACTTATATAGCGCCTATTCTCGGCTAGAGGCCAAGCTCTAAGCGCTTTACAATCAACACTCGTTTACACAACGGGCTGCCTACCTGGGTAGTAGTGCCAACTGAAGAGCTGCCAGCTGGCGCTTCATTCAGTCGTTTCCCGTGTCATCCAGTCAGTATCGTTCAATATCGATCACTCATTTTCCTTACTTCCTTCATTCTTTCCATTTCTCACGCAGGGTGCATGCTATGTGTAACGTGTCATCCATACCAACGGCCAAACTGGCCTTCTCTTCCGAAAGAGAAAGAGAACATGGCATGTCAGAGAAAGAGAACATGGCATTTCAGCCAGCACGTTTGGGCGTACAGTGGACTATTCAGCCAAACAGTAGAGAGAAACTCGTGGAGAGTCTTCTCTCTATGTAATCGGCAACAACAAAACACTACCAAAATCAGCCAGGCGCGCGCAGAACACGTGAGCCAAAAGGCGTGTCCTTCACCCGCCAAATCACCCGACCATGAACAATGGATTACAGGCCTCCGCGCTGACTTTCACACCCTGGTAATTAGCTAAGAGGCAGTCGTTGGGGCCTTGGCTTTGTAGGGCGGGGAAATACAATCATACCTTTTGGTCAAGCGTCCAATTCGCTGTTCAGGCCTTTCTCTCGTCAGGTGGGTGACAACGTGTGAGGATGCGGGTGAAAGGGGAGGGTAAGGGTAGGGGGGGGGGGTAGAGTGGCTGGGAGGGAGGTGGGGGGGGGGGGGGGGGGGGGGGTGTTATGTTGCGTGTCTGTTTAGTGAGCGTGAAAAGACCTGTGGTAGGTGTTAAAGGGGGAAGGTTTTGTTTTTCTTTTCACCATGCTGGGGAAGAAGGGGATGGGGGATGGGACAGACATCCGCAAGACATAAAAACTACCCCAGTCTTGTCAGCAGAGTGAAGGAATCAGACTGTCAAGTTTTCGCCGTAGACGTTGGAGCAAGAGGGAGGGAACGAAGTCATTGGCTCATCAACCAGTTGATCTCATAGAGCAGCTCGGGAATTCTGTAAGGAAGAGGACTAGTGCGCTGGAGGCAGTGGCAGCAGCAGCTAAAATTTCCAGCTGGATCTAATCGATGAGGAGCAAAAGTGAACTTCATAAGGATTGATTTTTTTTTCTGACTTAGAACAGGTATCCTTTGACGATATGGGTAAAATATCGGTCTAAAACGTAGCGCTTGGAGACGTCAACCCAACGAGATGTTGCGGGTTCAAACCCCGGCAGCCTTAGGGAAAAAAATCAGCAGCAGGATGGTATCTAGAATCATGACGTGGATACGACTCGGCCCCCATAGAGTGTCGGAAATTCAGGGCTGAAACACATATCTGAAGGGGGATTGGGGATGGAGGGTGGAGTGTGTTCTTCCCTTGAAGACCTTCTGCTGTCAGGCAGTCTCTTGAGTTTCGTCTAACTGAAAATTGAGCATTTGAAAACCTGAGGCAATTTTGTCTGTCAAGCCATTTAATGAAAGTTTAGCACAATCTTTTCTTTCATTCTATAGTATATTGGATCTTTCCTACATGTATTGGAAGTTTATGATTCAATGTTCGAAATACATTATTTTTTCTCTCATGTTGTAACAATTAATTGTTTGTTGTTATGGTTACGATTTCTTGTGATTTTAATGCTTAATTCATGAAAGATCAGATCAATATTGCTGCCACAGTACACTGTCCTTACACTGCCATTAGAAACACTTATTCTACAATTACGAAAGATCCATTCAATATTCAAGTTCAAGATTCCAAGTTAAAAGTTCCATAGCTTTATTGCCTGGAGGACAGTGCACTGTTTGAGACTGACCAGGTCTATGGCACGGCAGTATGAAAAACGGGCATACCCCTCTCCTTCCGCTGCTTTCACTTTCCTGAACCGAATCAGGTCCTCATATATTTCTGGGTGGACACAAAGGAATTTCTGACTGAAAAAAAAGCCACGATTGGCTCAAACTCACGACCGTCAGGTTCACAGCCAAATACTCTAAACTTGTGACCACGGGTCCCTCTGTGTGCTCAAATCGCATTAGAATAAAGTTTCCGGTCTGTATGTAATACATCACAAAGATCAAGGAGAGCTTGAGATTTGCGTTGTAAGTTAACGCCCTTCATTCATCGCTTTAACCAACAAGGATAATGTCACAAGGCTCCTAATTTGAATTTTAAACGAGACAGATGACAGAAAGGAAGTACAAAATACGACTGATGAAAGATCAGATTTCAAAGAAATGAATTTGATAAACATCAACACACACACCTCCTTGTCATACATTATCCCCCAACCCTCTACCCTCCCTGTAACCCCTTCAGTGCCCCCCCCCCCCCCCCGTCCCCCCGGCCCCTGCCTCCAATCGTTACGATGTCTATCGCGTCCATGTGTAATAGAGCAGGGGCTGTTGTGTGTCAGGCAAAGTGGCCAACTAAAAATCACACTCACAGACCCACCCGGCCCCACCCTACCCCCTTTCTGTCCCCCCCCCCCTCCTCCTCCCCCCTCCTCTCGTCACCATTCTCTAAAAGTGGTGACTAATGGAAGAACAGGGAGGGAATTCCAGGTGTCGCGTGAATGCAGACGACCTTAATGGCCGGAATCAGGATAGCCCTCCGGCTTCTACCTACCCCGCCTACCCGACCCCTTCTTTCCAAGATGTTATCGTTGGTGGACTTGACTGGGTGTATGGAGTGCCTTGACTTGATTTAGCCAGCCTTCACTTTATACCAACCTCCCTTTGCCACACACACCCTGGCTTTGATATGCGAACGGTAAACACTGAAAAGAATAAATGGAATTAAAAAGACAAAAAGAAAATAAAAAACTTTTTATTTTTTTAACTGGTTTTCCAGCTCTCATTCCAATGTGCAGCGTGCTTACCTTTGATCACTAACCCTGATCTTCGTCGTCTTCTTCTTCGTCTTCTTCTTCTCCGGTCCATTCTCTTCCCTCATAATGGATTCGCCGCCCATATGATTAATTTTTATTGTAGTAATGGATTCCAGAAGTTATCGTGTCAGATCGCCGATCGGGTCTGTTGAACGGTAGAAGGTGGGTGTGTGGAATGGCGAGAGATGACGTGCTTTTTCAAGACTGTCATCGAACGGAAATTCACCCATGTGTGACTCTCTTTTTCCCGCTTGCCTCCCCTCGTTGTACCTCTCTCTCTGATTTTCTTTCCCCTCTCCTCACCCCCCCCCCCCC
Organism: Conus ventricosus; assembly: GCA_018398815.1. NCBI lineage: Eukaryota > Metazoa > Mollusca > Gastropoda > Neogastropoda > Conidae > Conus > Conus ventricosus. The sequence continues at coordinate 27,088,538 of CM031602.1, forward strand.
CCATCCCCTCTCTCTCTGTCTCTCTGTCTGTCTGTCTGTCTCTCTCTCTGATTTTCTATCCTCCCATCACCGCTCTCTCTGTCTCTGTCTCTCTCTCTGTCGCTGTTTCTGTCTCTCTCCCCTCCCCCCACCCTCCCCGCACTCCCCCGTGTCATTCAAAACAGGATGTAGTGTTGAACATAGTATGATGCGTCATGGGCCCAGTGGTTAAAGCACAGTGTTCAATGGTCAGGCGTTCCGAGTTCGAATCCCGCCAGGGCTCAGGATAAGAACTGGAAACTCCACTGTCCATCCGAAGGAGTTCTCATTATGGTAATACTGGAATTAAATTGCTCTCCTAGTTTGCTTACTCTCCTAATCCTGAACGCCAGATCATCTGACCTGGCAGTAGACGTTAATCCGGAATGGAAATGAAAACGAACGTGGAAGGGAAGGGCAGTCAAAGTGTTCCTGATAACCAGAATTTCCAAGGCACTTGGAGGTTTTTTGTTTTGTTCGTTTTTTTCCCCCAAGCTCTTTGCCAGATAGCTCATCTCTGGTATTAAAGTATGGAATTGTCGTTGGACACTTGATTTCCTTTTCTCTGCTTCAATGCTCTTTGTTTTGAATTATTATATGTAGAACTGTTATTGTTTTAAGTCACACACACACACACACACACACACACACACACACACACACACACACAAGTCCGGTAAGTTATCTGAGAAAGAAAGTTTTTAAAAAGAGGTGTCAGCCGGAGGGGTTTACGGATATCCCGGATCCCCCTCATCTGCCCCCCCCCCCCCCCCCCCCCCCTTGTCCGACGCAACACCTGCGCACGCGCACGTACACACACAAAACACACTCAAGCACACGCGCGTGCGCGCGCTCGCACGTACACACACACACACACGCGCGCGCGCGCGCGCGCACTCACATATACACACGCACACACACTCACACACTCACACACACACACACACACACACACACACACACACACACACACACACATGACAGAGAATAAACTCTTTGCCACACACACACACACACACACACACACCACACACTCACACACACACACTCACACACAAACAAACACACACACACACACACACACACACACACACACACACACACACACACACACACACACACACACCCCACATACATACACACACAAAGCCATAGTGCTGTGAAAAAAATGCATTCTTAAGAGATGGCTTGAAGGAAGAGAGGCAGAATTTGAGCTACAAAGATGTCAGAGGCCATTTATGAGATGCATCCCCCTCCTCCCCCCCCCCCCCCCCCCACCAGCCCTCGTTTCCTCCCCCCCCCCCCCCTCTCCATCCCCGGCTTTAAAAACCCCGGGCTACCTCACATAGAAAAAACAAAAAACAAACAAACAAACAAACAAAAAACATGT
>CM031602.1:27094945-27097445 GCA_018398815.1 Conus ventricosus
AAACTGTCTTAAACTGCCATTTGTTTCAAGAAGTTGTACCTGATACTGAGTATTACATTGTATTCACAGCAATTTTGTTTATGTTTGTGCGTTTTCCGTAATGTATAAGGTTTTGGGGCTCGAAATAAGGGAAAAAGTACTTTTCAATATGTGAAGTTGCAAAATGAGGAAAATTGGGTTGGCACCTATGGAAATCCCCCCCCCCCCCCCCCCCCCCCCCCCCCCCCCCCCCCCCCCCCCAGAAAATAATTGGTTGGGAGTTGTACTTTTAATGAATTATCATTTTAACATTTAATGCTGGCTCAAAGTGATGGCAGGCCTCAAAACAATTACATGGTTAAAAAGCGATTTAGTGCAAAATCCTGATTTGTGCGTGTGGCCACGGCATCAACTCTTCCCGCTGGTTCAGACTTATCCGCCCACAGGACAGGATTCGTTTCGCCTGTCACTAAGCCATCACTATTTACCTGATCGATGCTCAAATACAGTAAAACCATATCTGAAACATATTCACACACATACACATAGCCTACTTTTCTCGTTTTCGTTATTAGTTGTTGTTGTTGTTGTTTTCTTTTCTTTTCTTTTCTTTTTAAAAAGGCTGTTGCTAAGTTCTGAAAAACGATAACAAATGCATGCAAATACTTTCGAAAACGTTTTACAAGGAAATTAAGTTTTAACTCTGGATGGTTTGAAATGTACAGGAAAGGGGAAAATGATCAACAGACATTATACGATCTATTTAAGAAAAAAGATGCAATTCATCCTTCTTTATTCTGGGGTTCGTTTCCTATAGATTATGTAGGCAGCAGAACTACAGACGTTTGAAGAGAATTTTCAGAAGGAAAAAGTATATACTTTCGCTATTAATCCATTAAAAAAAAAGACAACGATTATGTTCATCATATTAAGTGGTATGGATGACCCTGAAGTATGTCCTCTTTACAGTAGATCTTTCGGAAATCGGTTAAATATTGGTTATAACTTGCCAAGTCGCCTGCAAACAGATTATGTAGACAAGCATGTCGGTCTGAGTGAAGAAAGCATACTTGGATTTATAAAGTAAAGCGGGTTCTTACAGTCGACGGATCTGGAATTGTGTGGCTCGCTCAGGGATGGAGATGAAAGAACATTTAAACCATATTTAAAAACTTTCTCATACCCTGTTTTAAACAAAAGTGATATTCCAAGGAGCATGATATGAAACATCCTTGGTTCCATTGCATTCATTCAAAGGCGCTTTACGGGAAAAAAAGAACAATCTTGATCGCAGCTATTAAGAAACAGCGTTGGAGTTTGCCTGCTAGATTTAAAAACAGAACATTTGGTCTGAAAGCAAAGTATGGTTTGATCAAGAAGTACTGTAGATCGGTTTATGCGTAATGAGAACAGAACATGTGAGGGAAAAAGAAGACCACGTTATATTCTACCAAAAACCTTGTAATAGTACCACAGAGAACTGTCAGCTTTTCAGTATTAATGCAACACAGATCTTAACTTATGTAGGTTGTTTTCCGCCAACGATAAGACCATAATTTCACTATAGATTATACCCGCCAAACGTGTTGCCAAAATCTTTCACGTAAGGAGGAAGAAAACGCTCAGTGATCTTTAAATTCCTTCAAGTATCTTTTGTAAGCTTGATAATGTCTCAAAAAGAAAAAAAAAGTTATCTAAAAATAGTAGTGAAATGGAAGTTGATGATAGAGTGGAAATGATTTATAAAGGTGAAATTGTGTTCAGCCTATGTGAGGTACATTGCATATGATTACGTTTTTAAGACGTATATTTCCCCCACAACCAATTGGAATACGTTATCCTTGTTGTTGTTGTTGTTGTTTTTTTCCTGCATGGTTTCAGTTCCTGACTTTAACATTTACCTAATCGACAACATCTTTTATTCCTTTTGTTTCATCGCTTTTTTTTCCTTTTTGCGTTGCAAGTATCAATATATCCACCCTCGACATAAAGTCTGTTTGTAGGCCATAGTCAAACAAACGACAAAAGTCTGTCTGTCTGTCTGTCTGTCTGTCTCTCTGTCTGTCTCTCTGATTTTCTGTCACCTTTCTCCTCACTTCTCTCTCTCTCTCTCTCTCTCTCTCTCTTCTCTCTCTCTCTCTCTGTGATTTCCCCTCCCCGGCACCCCCATTCCCACCTCTTCCTTCTCCCCACCACCCCGCCTCTCTTTACGTGCGCATGTAGACACTGTTTTTCTTATCTTTTAAGAACGTTATCCTTGCTCTCTCTCTCCCTTGACACTCTCTTTGCCTTTTTACCTATAATCTGTGTCCACACCTCTTTCAGCCCCCAGACCCCGGATGACAGATGTACTCCAGGAGAAGTCCCTCTAATAGACGAAGCTATTAGAATGGCTTCCGATGACTGGGCCAATACCTACATCAGTCGTTGGCTTACCTACATAGCTTTGTTTGCGCCTGGCTCTCCGACCAAAGGACCTACCTCTCGGTACGGCAACTCACCTACTGTGTGCACGAGGGAG
>CM031602.1:27104945-27129945 GCA_018398815.1 Conus ventricosus
CTCGTTTGGTACAATACCACAATGAGAGGGGATCCAACAAAAGTAACAGTAATGCCTTTCAAGGATAAAAGATGAATGAGATGATGAATTTCTAATACCATATCAAGACGAATTGAAGGACATGCTGACTTAATCGAGTGGATTGCTGCTTTCGAATCAACACCTATCATAATTTGGGAATTATTTATTGGAAAATTTAGGATGAAATCTAACGACTTAAGTATAGCAATTAATTCGGCACTAAATATCGATAACTGTCTACCAAGATAGAAGAGCTTTTCTATTTTGAAACTAGGGATTATGAAGGCTGCTCCCGTGTTATCATTTTCTAGCACTGAGCCATCTGTAAACATTTTCAAATGGTGATTGTAGTTACTTTCTAAATGAGCGTAAACAGATGTTCTTAAGGTATGTGGACAATCTTTTTTTTGATACATCTGTATAATCTATATCAAAGGAGGCTTTACTTTGTTCCCATTTTGGAATAGGTGAATATGTGGGCTTTTGGGCAATGTTGTTTTTATCTATTTTAGTATCCTTTAGAAGATCGGAGGAAAACGAGTAAATAGACCTAGTTGATAGTATATTTTGGGCACGTTTTCCGAAATCCCCCTCTGATTTTAAACATACTTCTTCTGAGCTAAAATTGTTTTGTGAAAAGCTCTTTAAGATAAATTTTGAAGTAGAAGCTTTCCGAAGTTCTGCAAGAGGTAAGATTCCTACCTCATGATACGTCCCTAAGTTAGATGTATGTGTGGGAACCCCTAGGGCAATTTTATAAGCTTTGCAATCAGTACTCTGAAGTTTATTTAACAGGTATTGAGGAGCATTAAAGAATACGTGTGTGTGTGTGTGTGTGTGTGTGTGTGTGTGTGTGTGTGTGTGTGTGTGTGTGTGTGTGTGTGTGTGTGTGGAGACTGTCTGCCTGTCTCTCTGTCTGCCTGATTCTGTCTGTCTGTTTGTTGGTCTCTGTCTGTCTGTCTGTCTGTCTGTGTGATTCTGTCTTGTCTGTTGGTCTCTGTCTGTCTGACTGTCTGTCTGTCTGTTATGTCTGTCTGTCTGTCTTTCTATCTGCCTGTCTGTCTCTGTCTCTGTCTCTGTCTCTCTCTCTCTCTCTCTCTCTCTCTCTCTCTCTCTCTCTCTGTGTGTGTGTGTGTGTGTGTGTGTGTGTGTGTGTGTGTGTGTGTGTGGTGTGTGTGTGTGTGTGTGTCCGCGCGCGCATGAGTGCGTTCGTGAATGCACGCGTGTATACGTGGGTGTTTCTGCATGCCCGAACACGCGCATGTGTGTGTGTGTGTGTGTGTGTGTGTGTGTGTGTGTGTGTGTGTGTGTGTGTGTGTGTGTGTGTGTGTGTGTGTTTGTATGCCAGTGTGTGTGTGCATACATATATATATATATATATATATATATATATGTGTGTGTGTGTGTGTGTGTGTGTGTGTGTGTGTGTGTGTGTGTGTGTGTGCTTTGAAAAGAGAGAGGAGAGAGAGAGCCTGGAGCAACATATTCACACACGTGCCCAGTGCTCTCTCTCTCTCTCTCTCTCTCTCTCTCTCTCTCTCTCTTCTCTCTCTCTCTCTCTCTCCCCATCTCTCTCTCTCTCCCCCCCCCCCCCCCGGTCTTTTCTTTTCTTTCCCCCCCCCCCCCCCGGCCCCCCAAAGGGGTTTTTTTTAAACACGGGGCCCCCCCCCCCCCGTTTTACTGGAGGCTCGGTAAAAGGGGCTTGGAGCTGTGCTTTTGTCCGCCCTGCAAAATCAACACAGCCATTTTTCTGAGTTTGGGGAGGGGGGGGAAAGGGGGGGGGGCAGGGGCTCAAAATGATTAACCCCGCCCCGTGTTTTGGCAACTAACTAAAAACAACGAGGACGCTTGGCCAAGCAAATAATACCCCCCGGGCAATAGAACCCCTCTCCTGCCAACAAGATTCGAGATTCGCCAAAACAAACACAGAGTGACACAAAAGAGCGGGTACATTATTCTTTCCCGGGTCTTGAGCTTTTTGGCAAAAAAGGGGGGGGGAAGTTTTCCCTTTTTGGCACCGTCTTTTTATAAGTAGGCGTTTCAGCTTTTGATAGCAGGGTTTTTCCCCCTTTCATGGGGGCGCCACGGCCCTCTTTCCGACAAACTAAATAAATGTTAAACGAAAAAAATTATTTTAAACTTGTCCCCGTTTCGAAAAAAAAGAATCCCTGCCAACAAGTAGAGATCACTTTTTTTTGTTCTCGAAAAGATTTCATTTCCGGGGGGAAAAACGATGTTAGGGGGAAGGGCTGGGGGGTGGGGGGGGGGGGGGGGGGGGGAGGGGGGAGAGAACTATTTTCCCAATCCTGGCTCACTTGTCCCCCACAATTTTTTGGGTTTGAAAGGGGCCAAAAAGCCCCTTTTTTCCTGTTTTCTGAAAAGTAAACTTAAATAACCAAAAAATAACGTTTTTACAACAACATACTGTGGGGGGTTGGGCCGTTTTTAATCAAAATTTACTAAACTTTTGTCTTTTAAAACTAGTCATATTTTTGAAAAAAATCCGCAATTTATTTGACACAGGGGGGGGTTACAGAGACCCCCCAAGGCTGAAACCTGTCGCTTAATTTACGGCGGGCGCAGCGCGCCCTTCGTTCCCAGCGCCGGCCCCCCGCTTACAAAACGGACAAAAAATAAATAAAACACCGGGGCGGCCGTTAGGGCACACGGGGTTTTAAAAGCTCTCAGCGGGCCGAATTGTCTCCCTTTAATAGTTTTTTTATTGTAGTTCTCTAGAAGAATTAATTTTTTAAAATCTAATTTTTATTTTTAATTGCTAAAGTTTTTAATAAAAAATTGAACAAACGTAACTAAAGAGTAATGTAAATACATTTTGTTTGGCCTTTAAAAATATTCCTTAAAAAAAAAAACAATTTTATCACATTTACACTGGCCACCATAGAATTGTGAAAGTTTCAGTGTTGGGTTTATATATACGTTGCTCTAATGAAATGAATGGTCGTGTTTTTTTTTTAGCAGAAGAGGGCGCGGGGTTTTTTGGAGCAAATAGGTCAACGTTCCTTGTAAAAAAAACGTTTGCCCTGTTAAAGCCCAGCAGAAAAATGGGTCAAACGTTCTTGTAAAACTTTTTGGCCCCTAGTTGCGGGCTTCAGTCACAAAGAAAGGGGCCCCCATTTCTATTTTTGAGCCCTTTGGCCCCTACCCCCCAAGCCCTTAAATTTAAAGTTCTTGTTAAGTTACCCAAGCCCTTAATTTAAGTTTTTTTTCAAATCCCCCCAACCCTTTAATTGTTCTTTTTAAAGTTACCCCAAGCCCTTAAAATTAATTTTTTAATCAAATACCCCAATTTAATTAAGTTTTAATTAAGTTACTTTAAAGTTTTAAATAAGTTCTTGTCAAGTCACCTCAAGCATCCTCAAGTCCCCTCTAAGTAAACCCAAAGCTTATTTAATTACTTAAATTTACAAAAAAATCATCTATGTTTTTATTTTAAAAATGTTAATATTAACCACCCCTCAAAAACGCGTCATCCTGGGATGTCTTGCTCACTTCTCTGCGCGATCGGTCAGCATGTCTTAAGAAGTTCTTACATCCAAAGAAACTGCTTTGTTTAAATTCGGTCTTGGAAATGTTTTTAAAAGATCCTGTCTTTATTTTTGTTCATTTTTAAATACCCCATGATTTTTTTTTTATTAAAAAAATTTTTAAAATTAATTTCTTAAAAAAATTTTTCCATCGAAATGGATCAAATGTTTTTGTTGTTGACGGTCTGGCGTGCTGTTGTCTTCGTATTTAGGGGTTAATTTTTGATTGCTTTGCGGCCCATTGTGTTATATTTTAAAACCCCAATCCCCGCCCCCACAGCAAAAAGGGCCCCCAAAAAAAGGCAACAGTTTTAAGTTCAAAAACCGAAGCTTTGGGGTGTAGGCCTTGAAACGGGAGTTTTTATAGCGGTTTTAAATCAACTTTTTTGGGCGTTGGCGGCGTTATGTTTTCATTGGTTATTTTCTGTAACAAAATTTTTTTTGTCTGTTCCATTGAATTTTTTTTCCCCTGTTTAACCCCCCAGGATGGATGCTTTTCACGGGTCTCCACTGTTTCAGTTTTCTGATTCTGCTGTTTTTTTTGGCTTGGTTACTTTCCCCCACCTGTTCTGCTGATTTTTGGTCGGTCATTTTAAAGGGAAAAATAAAATCTATTGAAAAAAAAAGTTATAATCCATGATTAAGGCGATAACAATTTTCCCAAATCTGTGTATAGATCACACCCCTAGAGACTTAAGATTTTTTAAAACTGGATTTCGTTAAATCATACGTAAGATCTTTTTCGAATCAAGGGGGGGAGCTTACGCTAGTTTGTGTACAAAAAAAAACCGTTTCCCCCACATTTTTATTTTCAAAACCCCAGTGCGCTTCATCCCTGTTAGATATTTTATAATGTCTTGTGGCGAATGGTTAATTGTTCTATGCTGATTCATTCCGAGGAACTGTTTTTTTTTCCCACATGCTGAAAAAGAATACACCCTTTCCTTTTTGGGCATAATAGTTTGGTCATCCTTGATCATTCATAAGTTCAGGGGTTTAGGCGCCTTGAGCTGTAGTAGTCATCACTGTTCGTTTTTTATTAATTTAATTTTTTTATTTCAAAAAATGAGACCGAAAAACTGTCGCCCTTGTATCCCATTCTTTTTATTGGGGGCTAAGTGGGGAACACAAGTTTGGGAAAAAAACCCTTTAAAAATAAAACCGGCAGATTTTGGGCAAACTAGATTTGAAGATCGGCAAAGTGATTGCTATTATTGCAGCTTCTTTTGTCAAAGATTTTTTAGTTCCCGGAATAATTCCAGACAGTATTATATGTAAATTTAAAAAAAATAATTATAAAAATGGCTTCATCTAAGATGATTGGGGTGCTGTGGTTAATGCGCTTGTTTTTAGCGGAAGTAATTTCGCTTTTTTAGTAAACGGGGGATGATGGCGAGGAAAAAAAACAAACTGTGGAGCAATGCTGCAGCACAAACGCTATAAAAAGCAGAGAATCAAGCAGTTAGATTTTTTTTAACGACAAACGAAAAACAGGGCATCAGCTTCACTTTTAAAAAATGTTGACCAGGAATAAAGAATTTATCTTGTACAGGAAAACCAATCGAGACATTGCCCCCACCAAATTCGGGATTTTACAGCCAAGAAAAACAAAAGATCAAGAAATGGGGTTTTTTGTTTTTGAGACGTTTTGTATTTTGTTGGCAAATTTTGGGTGAAAAAAAAAATGAAAAAAACATTATTCGTCCAAAGGGATTTTGGGAAGGAACCGCAAAAAAAAAGCTAACCCAAGCACGGGGGTTAGTGAACAAACAGCAAAAGAAGGGTTTATCTAAAAAAGCGTTTTGGAAAATTTATTTACCTCCCCTAGCGAATACAGAACCCCCCTTTGTGATACAACCCCAAAGACCCCATCAAAGGGACTTCATATTTACCCCCGATACGATTAGACGAAAAAGGGTTTAGTACCGCCCCCAGTCATTGAAAAGCTTCAAGATATAAAGATGGGAAAACCATTAACCCAAAAAAGGTGCTTTTTTTGCTTTTGATCAACTGATAAAACCAACGAGGCCCCTAACTTATCCTCGCAGATTCAGTCGATGAGGGAAAAAAATTTTAAAAGGCCCAAAGGGAAAATCAATTATTTTAAAAATAGGTTACCTTAAAAGAGGCTTTTCCGGGGTTTCCAGATCACGGCTTTATTTAAAAATTTAACAAACATTTGCAAAAGATTTTTTACATATCCAGGGGCTGTTTGACTTTTCCCGCAACACAGAATGGGTAAAGACTGCCCTCAGTTTGCGCGATAAAATAATGAAGTTTAAAGGGCAAAAACCGTAAAGAAATAAAAAGAAAAAAAAAAAAAGTTTTTAAAGGGAGCCTTCTCAGAAACAAATCCTTTTGGTTTGAAAAGTAAGGACTTTTTTTTGGGGGGAAGCAAAAGGGACACTCGCATCAGGGCAACAACCCAGTTGGGGGGGGGCCCTATGAAATAAAAAAAATTGTAAAAAATGAACCCCCCGTGTTTATTTCGAAAATGCCCCAAAAAAAAACCAACCCCCCTAAAGATTTTTTGTAAAGGAAAGAACTGCGATAACCCCGCCAGACACAGTTCGCAATTTAAATTTTACTAAAAATTTGAGTTTAAAATGGAAGTTAAAAGGGAAAGTGCAGAACGAAACAAAATGGTGAAAAAAGAGACTTGAAAATGAAGGGGGAACTTTTATGCTTTTGAATGCTTTTAAAGGAAACATTTTGGGGGGAAAATCAATGCTGAAAAATCATCCAGTCCCCACAACTAAAAACCCCAAAAATTGGGAAAAAGAAAACTTGAAAAAATAGAAAAAATTCGAGCCATAAAAACAAAATGAAAAAAAAAATTAGTGTTTGGGATGAATTTTGATTGATTTTATAAAAAAAAGTTGTGAAAAAATAAAACCCCCTGTTTTTGTTTTCCCCAATGCCCGATTTGCTATGAAAAACCGGGATTAACAAACACACGTTTTGTGTTTGTTCATCTAACGATTTTTTGTTAAACTTTTGGTTGATTCATGTAGATTAGATCGCGTTTTCTTGTCATGATGAAAAGTCTTATGTAAAACAAGCTTCTTTATAGTTGTCTGCGATATGTTTGACGCACAACGTGCGAGATTTCCCCTTTGTTTTTTGATATTTTCCCGGTCGAAACTGTACATTTTCGCCCTTTAACCCCAACAAAACCCTTGATTCCCTTTTCCAGAAATTTACCTTCATCTTCCTAAAATTTTTAAAGTAATTGAATGCAAGGCGAATCTTTGGGGTAATCGACTGTATACCTCTGCATCCCTTTAGTACTTTAACCCCCTTCTTTAGTGTTTTCAGTGGGAATCTATAACAAAAACTGTCTGTTCTTTTAAGTTCGGGGGATTTGGATCAAGGGCTTAAGTAGTCATAAAGAAATTCTAACTCAAAAGTTTTGAAATTCAAAAAACATTCCCCCAAAAATCAGGTTTGTCTAATTTGATTTCTTTTTTTCATCTTTTCCCAAAAAGCGTCATAAATCTTTAAAGCCCTGATAATTAGGTTTAGAAGCCAAAATTGTTGTTTTTTTGGTGATAACTGACATCTTTGGTTTGGGGTTTTTCCTAGTTTTTTCCCGAAACGGGGTTTTGTTCATAAACTGAAAAAGTTTTTTTTGGCATCTGTGGATTTAGTTCTAAATCAGGTTCTTCATGTGTAGGGTTTATGAACTGTTCTTGACAAAAGCTTTTTAAACGATGAACGTGTCAACTTCAACCCATGTTTTAAATAAATTGTAGAAGTCGAAATGCAGCTTTAATTTTTTTTTTGCCTCGAGATTAGGCACAATTTGGGGGTTCTTTTTTCGCACTTTAGACTTTTGCAGCTAAGGGTACTTTATGCAGGTCATGGGAGTTCAGAGGATTTTTAAAAACAACTTAGAATGTATCCACGCTGTTGACCGGCGAAAAAACTGTAAACCACTTTAACCTTTTAAATATTTTTGGATCGCCCCCTGTGTACTTTTAAAAGTTGCGTAAGGGGAAGCGATTGGCCCCTAGCCCAACCATCAGATTTTTTTGCATCTAAAACATAAATAGTTAGACCTTTACTTGGATCATGTGCCCCCAAGTATTTGTTGTTTGCTTTACAGAATGTGCGACGCCATACTAATTCCCCCACGCAACCCGTTCTCAATCTCTGAACTTGGGTAAACCCGACAATAATAAATTTACTCTAAACTTTAAGAAAGATCCCAACTCATCCGGGCAAAAATGTAATGCGCGGGATCCAGGCTATAATGTTTCTGCGGGTTTTTTTCTTAATTTTAAAAAAGAGTCCGCAACAAACATGTATCAGCCTTTAAGTGGGACCCTGTATCCCCCACGTTTTAAACTTAACTTTGCCACGCTCTTGAGCTTTTGGGTAATCGTGCGTGATTTTCCTTTCCTCTAAGACTAAAAAAGAACCCCCTTTAGGCGGAGTGTATTTTGTAAAACCCCTTTCCCCAACTGTTCATTACCAAAGGGGTAAACCCCCTTTTCAACGGGTGGGTAAAAATATTCTTCCGTTATTGGGCAGGTTTAAGGGACAACCCCATGACAATAAACCCCATCAGGGTTTTTGCAGAGTCATAAAAAGACTTTTTATTAGATTAAAGCACATGTACTTTTTGTGACTGTCGATGCTGCACCCAAAAGCATGTTACTGCTTTCTTTTAAGTTGAAGTCAAAACCCTCGCAAGTTATAAAAAATATAGGCGCTTCTATGTCTTTTTTAACTTTAGTTGAAGTTGCTTTTAAATGTGTGCCCTCTGAACTTCCCACTAATTGACTGGTCTTTACTGTGGATTTGTTTTTCTTCAAAAGTTTTTAAAACCGCAAACCCAACGTGATGGTGATTACTGTTTTTTGGGTCTTCGGGCGTCATCTGATTTCAGATAAGTTTAGTATTAGAACGGGCTTTTACGCATTGCGCTGCGTTCAAGAAGTTTTTCTGGCATTAGGCCCCTTAAAATTCTGGTTTTTAATGAACGCCATCCGCCCCTGAAAATAATGGGGGAAAATGAACAAATCGATGATTACTCATTAAGCTGTTTTTTAAAGTTTTTGGGCGCGGGCCCTTTTCATAAGGAACAATGAGTATTCAAAGTTGCGTAAAAACATAGGGAATTTTGATCCGTTTCCATTTTTTAAAAACTAACTTTAGACCCAGGCGGGGGGTAATTAGTTTGTATTACATAACTGGCCAATACAGTGTTTCTTATTTCATCCCGTTTTAAAACAGAGGGAAATTTCTTGTTAAACATTTTCTACGATTTTTTGTTTTTTTCCTCTTTTGAAGTTCTGATTAGTTACTCATTGTTTTCAAGGTAATGGGGTCCCCCCGTGGTGAAAACTTAGTAGTAAGAAACATGTTTTTTGTCTGGCTCCCCAAATGTTGGCTGTTCTTGGACATTTTAATGGCTTAATTTGTTTCCTCCCCCATGTGTAATATTGACAGTTTTTGGTTTTTTTTGAAAAAGAAGGGAACCCACGCAAAGAAAGGATTTTCCCACTAATTTAAGTATTGAGAAAGGTTCTTTTATTAATACCTCTCGCTTTTTGCGGACGAAAAGCAGCCTTGCGAGAACACACACATAAAACATTTGTTTTTGTTTTCTTTAGTTTAGAACTGTTTTTGTCCAACTTCGGGTAGGGAATGTAAGCCTTCCCAACAATCGGGCATCTTAGACTTTTTTAATCGATCCAATTCCCCCTCTGCCCAAACCCAGACCCTCTCTTTTGGGCTTTTCGCGCAGCGTAAACTGTGAAAAGCATTGTCTGCCCAACAGGTGTTAAGTCATTAGGGAAAGAATAGTTGTGTTTAGTCGAGACCCAGATTCAGATTTTTTTCATTTTTTTTACATAGTCGATTAAAAAGCTAAATTACTTTAACTGGGGGGTTATTTTAGTTTACCTGGAACTGAGAAAAAATAACCCCCACTTGCCCCCACGTTTGTGGTCAATGACTTTTAATCAATTCATTTAAAGCCTTTTACAAACGTCTTTTTCCAAGCATTGCTTCAAACAATTCGTTGGGCCTTTATATATTTATCCCTGCTGAGTTTCTTTCTAACTCAAAATATTTTTTAATTAAAAAAATATTTTTAATCGAAAATATCGACGGGCTTTTTCGCTTGGGCTCATAAAAAAAGTAAAACCCTTTTGGTGTTGTTTTAAAGGAGCTGTTTAGAACCCCCGGGTTTTAAGTTTTCGTTTACTTTTTTAAAATTCCTTTTTTTTTTTTGCCCGGGGTCTGGCGTTTGGGAAAAAGTTGTCCTGCCTTCTTTGAAATCAAACTTTTGTCTTTTTAACATCAAAACGGCCGTAAAGTTAAACCCGGGTGTTTGAGTCAACTGGCTTTATTTTGGGCAGTTTGAAAAGCTAAGTTTAGCTGTTATTAGTGAAATGCTGGGGTCTTTGGAGTTTGTTTTAATTTTTTGCCAGCAGACCCACGGTAAAGAACAAGGGCCCAAGAGCTAAAGACAAAACCTAGGGGTAAAAAAAGGGGGGGCCCTATGCCCCTTGCTAAAAGACCAAAAACTCGTTCCCGCGATGAGCATTTTATCGTGCCCAGATTAACATAATAACAGCTTAAAGGCACAGAAAAAACCTTTGTTTGGTTTTGCTGTATTTTGGAAAAAGGGCTTGCTCTGTTTTTGTTGCATTTGGAATGTTTTAATCAAAGGTTTTTATTTGGGGGTTTCTATATCCCTTTTCTTGGCGACTCCGGGTGTAGGCACATTTGGAAAACTTAACAGTGCTTTTTTAAAAAAAATAAATTTGATTGTATATTTTTAATCTGTTATTTTCATATTTTGCTGGCATCATAATTAAAAAAAAAATTACATTTGCGGTTTTTTTGGCTTCTTCTTCTTTATAATTTTAAAGTTTATTGTCTCTCACAGTTTTTCCCCCTTCCCCAATGATTTTCCTCTGTTGACCTTAGGGCAACCATAAACGTATTTCGTTTTTAAATAATCATCAAGCCAAAATTGTGAAAATGTTTTTTAACACAAGGTCAATTTTGGATTTTTACACTCCGCCTCCCAAAATTTCTTTTTCATCAAAATGGTAAGGTTTAAGCCCGCTAGCCCGATTTGGGTTTGGATACCCTCATGAACATTGTACTTTCGTTATTTTAGGATTAAAAATTTTCACTTCCCCTTTTTATGGTTCTTCATCTTCGCCGCAATAAATACCCTTTTAAACGTCTTGCTGCGCACAAAACAAAATTAATTAGTGTCTGCCCCGCTTCTGGGGTATGTTGTATGGTAATCACCTTTCGTTTATACTTTTTTTACGTATTGTTTTCAAACAGCCTTGCTAAATTAGGGTTTCTAACAACGTCAAACTTAACGAGATGTCAGAAAAAGCTGTACTTTGTTTGGGGGCTGTTTATCTGATAAACGTTTTTATTTTATTAAAAGTTGTTCATATGACAATCTGTTTTTAAAGCTCCTTTAGACGGGGCATGCGCTTTTTAAAAATCAAAATCTAAGGGGGTGGAAAAAACGATTTCCCCACGCAAATTTTTTCAGCTACATCTTTTTGCCCTCTTTGTATCTCCCGCGCCCATTCTATGTTTTTAGTGTTCTTCATTTTGATTCTTGAAACGCAAGTCAGCCCTTTTTATTTCCCCGGTTTTGCCATAGATCAGAATAGGTTAAAAAAATTTTTGCATTGTGAAAGAAAAAATTTCTTGCCCTCAAAATTTTTTTGAAAAATTTTTTAACGATTGCCCCCCCCAGATTTGTACAACTGTTCTGTTTGGGTCTGTTGTTGAAGCGAGTTCTTTTTGAAAGTAAACGCGCACCTGGCACAAACACTTCTCGTCTAGGTTGGAAATTTAAAAAGTAAGAAAATTTTTCCCCATTATAGATGGGTTATTTGGAAAAGTAATATTCCGTTTATTTTCCCCTTACCCAAAAGGGTTTTTTAGTCTTCTTGCGGGGGCAAGAACGAGCCGTTGACATTTTTTTTATTTAAAAAAATTAAAAGTTAATTTTTTAAAAAAAATGGCAGGAGAGGATAAGATTATGATGCTGATCCCCGGAGACAATGATGAAATTACAGCATCGCTCGCGCCTCAAAAGCGGGTGAATTTAAAGAAAATCTGTTAATCTTGTACCAAAATTTGGGGCCTTTAACCTCCGAAATTTTAGACCCCAATGTTTTATCCCAGTAAAATGGCCCTTTGTAGTGAAAAAAAGACCCGGACAAGCGTTTAGCTTACAAATAAACGAACCATTAAAAATTTTTAGCGTGGGTTCATTTTGCAAAGACTCCCCGCGAGCGTACAAAATGCCTGGCTTGCTAAAAACCCAAAATTTGATAGGGGGCGTTGCTAAACTTTAAAAAAACACTGCAGGAACTCCCCCAGTAACCAAAAAGCAAAACTGGGAAATTAAAGAATTAAACAATCGGCAGACGAATTTAAAAAATGCAAAAGAAGCAGAAACCCGTTTTTTTAAAGAAACAGATTAAAGACTTTAAAAACGCTCCCCGACCCAGCGGAAATAGCGGCCCCTTTTTTTCAGCTTTTTTAGAAGCCAAGGCGAATTAACAAACAATTTAGCAAAATGGGGGGGAAAAGATGAGCTATAAAAAGAGAAAAAGAAAAATGTTTAGGCTGATGCGCCCCTTAGGGCCCGAATTAAAAAAAATAACCCCAAAAACTAAAAGATTTGAACAAGAGAGTCAGAAGACTAGAAGGGGGTTACTAACCCAGAACAATTCAACTCAAAAGGGGCGAATAAGAGAAAATATCCAAAGAATTTATTGAAAACCCCAAAGCTCAAACGAATACGAACCGTTTAGAGGCAGGGGGTCTCATTAGCAAGCGTTATAACGCCCTTTGGATTTGCAAAGTACGTGGTGTTGGGTTTTAAGGCGGTGGTGGTCAAAGCCAGGCCCCATCGCCTCGCCTCCACCCCTAAATATGGGTTAAAAAAAAAAGCTGATCATCTTGCGGTTTTTTTAAAAAAAAATTTGTGGTAAAGCTTAACTCTTACCCGGTATATTAGGGGGTAATGTTAGCGGTTTTGTTTACTGCAAGCAAATTTGTTGGCTTTATGGCGAGCCCCTAGGCATTAGTTCTCTTAATATTTGGGGTTTTCTTTAGTAAAATAAAGACCAATAATCCTAGGCCCGTTAATCCCAAAAAACAAGTGCTGTTTTTTATTCGGCTCGCGAACAGAGTCCGCGTCTTCAATGGCCTTTAGGTTTGGACCTTGGGGGGTTGGATGATTATTCTTGGGGGGTCATCTTGTTTTTTATGCTTGCAAAATACTGGTCAGAATTATTTTTTTTTTCCGACTTTGTCATTTCTGCCAAAGGATTTATTTTTTGGTTTATTATTTTGCCTATCTGGGGGTCTGAGGTCAGAGGCGCTTTAAAAAAGTGCCCAAAAGCAAAATTACTTTTATCTTGTTATTGTAAAACATTTTTTTATTTTTTTACCGAAGGTAAATCAACTGTAAATTAATGGCGTCCCCTAATTTTTCTAAGTATTTTTTTGCCATCAAAACCATAGAAATATTTTTTGATCTTGTTGGCTTGTAATAGCAAACCCAAACGTAAGTACGAACGAGTCGTTATTCGTTTATTCTGCTTAGTTGGGCCCTTTTGAAGTGCTAAATAAATGTTGTCATGCTGTTTTTTGCTCTTGCTCTATGGGCCCCAGGTGAAAAGTTTGCCTAAAAAAGATGTGTAAGGGGGATTCCAGTCTACTTATACTTTCGGCACGCCCAAAAATAAGGGTGCCTGCCATGATTAAGCCCACTTTTTGCTAAAGTCTTTTCCTTAAAAATTAATATTAATTTCGTTACAGTCCTTTCAAAAGCTTCATGTTATTCTTGCTGAAAGGTTTTAAAAGGTTTTTTAAATTTTGGGAATGGCGCTTGAGTTCAGTCAAAATGGTTAAAGGTGTAATAAAAAGAAATCTGTACACTGACCCCCCAAAAATCAGGAGATTTAATGATCAGCATATGAACCCCCCCCTTGATGCAAAAAACACGCAAAGTTTAAAAGTTTTTTTAAAAACTGCAACGGATGCTAACAACCCCTTTTGCGATGTTCTTTTTTAATAGGGGGGGTTTAAAATATTGTTTTAAGGGGGTACTCACCCTTACTTTAAAGGGGCCAGACGAGTACAGAAATTCAAGAGTACAGTTTTGTTTTAAGTTGTAGTGCGGCCCCGAGAATATTTTGCTCAGTATATTTAAAGCATCATTTTTATTTTTGTTTAAAAATTTTTTAAACAAAAACAAAATCAGACCGTCCTTCGTTTTTGAACAGCTTTAATAACGAAAGCGGAACAAAGGTCCCCGGTCCATGAAAATTCTACAAAGTCGTAGGGTTTTAAAAATTTAAACAAAAACCAAAAGGGGAAAAAAAGGTTCTAAAGTGACAAAAAAGGGGAAAATTAGCCGTTAAAAATACCCGTGGTTTTTTACGGTTTTGCTCATAAAAGAAGCAATGAGTAACTTGACATTTCCTAAAACTTTAACAATGCAAATTAAAAAAAAAATGTTTAAAATTCAAACCTGAAGAAAAAGGGGTTATATTTTGATAAAGAGCTAGCTAAAAAGTTAGGGGTTGCGTGACAATTTAGATTTAGAGTTTTCCCAAACAAAACTACTTATGAGGGAGAAAATCCCCTCGATTTGCATTTCATTCTTACTCTTGTTTTATTTGGATGAGTAAGCCTGATGAAAACTTTTATGTGGAAGACCTCAATGTTTTAAGACTCTTTCCACTGGGAAAAGCCGCATATTTCGTTAGAAATTTTACAAAATTTCCCTAAATTTTCGTTTTAAAAAAGTTTGTGGGAAGGGGCGGGTATTTTAAATTTTAAAAATTTTCAGACAAAAAAAGGGGAAAATCTTTAAATGTGATAACTGCACCTTGGGAAAAAAAATAATAAATTTTACTAAAAAAATTTGCATGGGGAGAAAATCGGGACAAAACGCCTTGGGGGTTTAAAAATTTAGAATTAAAAACCTTGCAGACGTTACAGTTTGAAAAAAAAGGGGAGATAGGCGCTTTGTATGGTTTGATACCTAACATGGGATTATAAACCAAAGGGTTTTGGCGCAACAAAAAATTTTTCCCAAAAATAGAAAAAACTGCGCAATTAGAGGGAAATAAAGTTGGCCATATGAAATAAAATAGTTCGAAAAACCCGACCTCAAAGGCACTTAGAAATATTAGAAGGGAATAAAATTTTGATTCATAAGCCCATTTCATTTTTTTGCCGTAAAAAAAGTTTCGAAAAGCTTCAAATCTGGGCCCTTTTAAAGTAATCTTTTTGCCGGACGACAATAGTCGGAAAAAGGGTGAAATAAGCCCTAGGAAAAAAAAATCATCCTTCCCCAAAGGAAAAAGGGTTTTAAAGAAAACTTCACAAAATTACTTCTTTTCCCAATGAAAATTGGAGCAGTTCCCCTTAAATTTTTTTCTGTCTTTAAAGATGTGGGAGGGAGGGGTTTTGGGCGTGTGACGACCTTATAAAAGGAATTAATTTGCTGGCAAAACTTAGCGTTAAACGTCTTAAATTACCTCGTCGTTTTCACAAGTGAGGATATTAAGGGGTTTAAAAAGCAACAAAATCCCCGTTATTAAATAGAAACAATCTTACAGAACTGATTGATTAATCACACATTTAGGGCCCCATAGGATTTTATTAACTGAAAAAGTTTGACAGAGATATGATAAACATATAACGAATTAGATTAAATTTGCTATAAAACCCTGGGGCAGTTAAACTTTTTGCAAAAAACCCCCCATTGTTATTAATTTGGGGAGAGGTGTGGAAAAAATATTTGTCCTAGACCATTACAAACTTTATGCTATTTTTGTACATTTGATTTTTTTCCCACACTTAAGGAACAAAGCATTCATATAGAAGGGTTTTTATGGACGATGAACTTTTTTAGTTTATCCCCAATAAACTGATGAAGTTTTGAAACTTTTTTGATTTTTTGAGGGAAGCAGCACATTTTTATAGATGCTGTTCAGCAGAAGAGACTAGTTAAAAAAAAGGGAAAAACCTTTTTCGAAAATACTTTTACGGAAGAATGCTGGGATAATGTGTGGGGTTTTATCCAAAAAAAAAATCGTTTTAAAAAACTTTAGAGGGAAAAATTAAAGACGTGTTTTTATTACAGAAAGACAGATGCATTTGATGAAATTTTTCGTAAAATGTGTTATTGAAAAGACGGAAAAAAAAAGGGTTAAAAAAAAGAAATCTGAAAAAATTTAGTAAATATATTAAAAAAGGCAACCTACACAGATTTTGTTGAGGGGTTTTTTTTTTGGTTATTGAAATCTTACTTTCAGAGAATAAAAACCGGTTCTAAAAATCAACTGGGCGAACTAGTTTTTTCTGCTCGCTTTAAAGGCAAAATTCTTACAAGGACGTTTGAAACCCAGTTTATGCGCGCTTTGCAGGCAACGTTCTTACGGAACGTTTGACCTGTTCGGCTGTGCTTTGCAAAGGGCAAACGTTTTTTACAAGGAACGTTTGACCCGTTCGCTGCTCCCCTGCAGCCTTTGCGCAAAAAATAACCCCATTTATTCACTTAAAAATTAAGCAACGTATATAAACCCCAAACATTGAAAGCTTTCCAATTCTTGGTGGCCGTGTAAAAGTTATAAAGTTGTTTTTTTTTTAAGTAAATATTTTTAAAGGCCAAAAAAATGTATCTTCATCTTTTGTTACTAGTTTGTTCAAAATTTATATTAAAAAACTTTAGCTTTAAATATAAAAAATAGATTTTAAAAAAATTTAAAATTTTTCTCAAGAATACGAAAAAAAAAAACTATTAAAGGGGGACAATTACGGGGGCCCCTGGAGCATTAACAGCCCTCGTGTGCCCGTAACGCGCCGCCCGGTGTGCTTTATTGATTTTTTGGTCGCAGTTTGTAAGCGGGCCGTGCGCTGTGTGAACGAAGGTCGCTTGTCTGCGCCAGCCGTAAATTAAGCGATCAGGTTTCAGCCTTGGCGGGTCTCTGTAACCCCCGCCTCGTGTCAGAATAAGTGTGCGGATTTTATGTCAAAAATATAACTTAGTTTTAAAAGACAAGCAAGTTTAGTAAATTAGTATTAAAAACGGACAACCCCACACAGTATGTCTGTTTGTAAATAATCGTTATTTTTTGGTTATTGAAGTCTTACTTGTCAGAGAACAGGAAAAGGCGGCTTTTAGGCCACTTTCACCCAAAAACTTGGTGGAGGAGCAAGTGAGCCAGGATTGGTAAAATACTGTTCTCTGAGGGGAATCTTTCCAGTCAGGGTGAAATTCTAAATGGAATAGGAATCTTAGGAATAGGCTGTTGACGACTCAGAGAGAGAGAGAGAGAGAGAGAGAGAGAGAGAGAGAGAGAGAGAGAGAGAGAGAGAGAGAGAGAGAGTGTGTGTGTGTGTGTGTGTGTGTGCGTGTGCGTGCGTGCGTGCGTGCGTGCGCGCGTATGTGTGTGTGTGTGTTCGTGTGTGTGTGTGTGTGTGTGTGTGTGTGTTTTGTTTTGTTTTTTGTTTGATTTAGCGTCTTTTCACAAAATAGTGTTTTTAGACGGACCTTGAAATCATCCTGAATGATATTAGTATTTTATCACAAATAGGAATACCCCGTCATTTCATATCCCCCATCAACGTAATACCATGTTTGACAGAGAAAAAAACAACAACAAAACAAAACAAAAAAACAAACAAAAAAAACATCAATAAACAATACCTATAATTTAAATTTTTAAAATTTTCAAAACGAGCAAACTACAGAGCTGTCCCTATAGGACTCTGAAGAAGAGATTTAGCTGCAGTGACAAGAAGTGATTTATCATCAATAATGGCTTTGAGATCGTCATCTTTAGTATTGTTTTTGACTGCCGGATAATCGGTCAAATATTGCTTTGTGAATAGACAATAGAATAAATATGGAACGTTAACATTCTCTCTCCACAGGGACACCTAATGTCGTTTATATGTTTGCATTTTAACGCATTGAGTTTTAGTCTGTAACATAAAGAGCTAACTTCTCGTGACTCATTATTAATACCTTTTTGCAATAAATGTGTGTGTGTGTGTGTGTGTGTGTGTGTGTGTGTGTGTGTGTGTGTGTGTGTGTGTTCGCGAGCGTGCGTGTTGTTCTTCAATTTAACCACTAAAAGTGATTATAAACGGATTGTGTGACGGTGTGTGTGTGTGTGTGTGTGTGTGTGTGTGTGTGTGTGTGTGTGTGTGTGTGTGTGTGTGTGTGTGTGTGTAAGTAATTTCTTGTGTATATGAGGGGTTGTTGAAAGTTAAAGATAAATTCCTACTGGACTGTGTAATAGATGTGGGCATAACGAACAAAAAAAAAGCATATTTATTTAACATTTTAGGTAATTTCAGTGGAGTCGATCTATCATGTGAAATATTAGTACCAGTCTTGTGCACTGTATTCTTTGCTCCTGGACGGTCTAGTAATAAGTGGCGTACACTAAACGTTCCCCCCCCCCCCCCCCCCCCCCCCCCCCGCCACACACACACACACACAGATGTAACATTTTTGCTGTGTTTGGTTCGAAGTGAATTCAAACGCGTCATATGAATTAAAGTTTACTACCTCTCTAGGTATCGGACATTCGAATTTGTCTAATTGAGTCTTGAGGTGGATATCAGGATTTGGTTGTATACAATTGTGATAATATTGACCGTCTGCGTCTTTCAATAACCTCTTGAACCTGTTAATATTAGTAATATTACTCTATTAATCAAAGTATAACATTCTGATAGGTCTAATGGAATGTTCAGTGAAGTCGTGCCTTAAATATTGCGAGCAGCTTGATCAACTTTCTCATTTGTTGCAATTCCACACGGTGAGGGCACCCAACAGAAAGTCACATTTATTCCTTTCATCGATAGATGTGTCACGTGATTAATTTCTGTAATAGTCTTACAACGAATCTTCGGATTTAAAGACTGTAAGGCAGAAATGGCTGACTTTGAATGACTGCACTAGGGGGCCGGATAGCTCAGTTGGTAGAGCGCCGGACTCGCGATCCTGGAGTTGCGGGTTCGAATTTCGGTATAGGGGGATTTTTCCCTCGGAGTTAACATTGGTTCTGACTCCATTCCCCATTATAGTCCTTCGAATGAGACTATAAACCGAGGTTCCGTGTGTGAACGCACGCATAACATCTTGCACACACGTAAAATCCCATCACCAACTTTCGGAAGAGAAGGCCAGTTTGGCCGTTGGTATGGATGATACGTGACACATAGCATGCACCTTCCCCGAAGATGGAGTATGGCTGCCTTAATGGCGGGATAAAAAAGGGTCATACACACAAAACTCCACTGCCTGGCTATACAGGGAGTGTCCGCAGGAGTATCAGCCTGCGTACGCAGAAAGAAAGAAAAAAAGAATGACTGCACGGTAAAAGTTGACAATTTTCTATGGAAGAATTTACAAACATACTTTAGAGACTTTAGAATAGCAACTAATTCTGCCGTAAAAATTGACAACCGTTTGTCAAAATGATATAATTTCTCTTCTTTTAATTTTGGTATAAAAGCTGCTCCTGTTCTATAGCCATCTGACACTGAGCCATCTGTAAAAAATTTGAAGATGTTCCTTGTATTGATTTTCCAAATGAGAATTTACTTGATTTTTTAAAAGATATGGCGAGTCGTTTTTGTTCAGTTTGTGTCATAATTTGCTTTGGTTTGTTCCCATTTGGGAATGGGTGGAGAGGACGGGTTGACAGCCATTTTACATTGGTTAACGTTTTTTTTCTTCTCTTTTTGTTGAGAAGAATAGATGTGTATGACTGAATAGATTTATTGATTTTGTCTTTTGCTCTTTTAGCAAAATCTGTCTCTGAATTTAGAGATACTTCATTTGTACAGAAACATTTTTGTGAAAGTTTTTTTAAAAACAAATTTAAAGCAGGACACTTTTCGAAACTCGTTCAAAGGTAAAATTCCAATTTCATTCTAGATCCTAATGTTACATAAATGTGTAGGAACTCCAAGAGCAGGTTTATATGCTGCTTTGCCGTCTACACTTTGTAACTTAAGTAGATGCTGTGGAGCGCTGAAGAAGACTTCTTGACCATAAATCAATCTAGACCGCACAAGAGCAGAAGATAGGAGTGTTACACTCTCTATCTGGTCCCCATTTTTGTTTACTTATGATCTTTAGAAAGTTTACACTTTTCTTTGCATTATTCAAAATATATTCAATACGTTGGTTCCATGAAAGTTTTGACCTTCGATACACTCCTAGGAATTTAACAGAATATTGATTGTACGTGCGTGTGTATGTGCGTACATGCGCGTTTGCTTGTGCCTGTAAGTGTTTTTTTTTTCTTCTTCTTCTGTTCTAATCAGGTGTTGCACTAGGCCTGTCTTTCTTCGTCTGTATTGTAACGTTTTCCCGGCATTGTTTGAGGGTTCTGATATATTTCCAGTGCACTTACACATCTACAGCTGGCGTTGCTCTTTCCATGACCTTTGTACTTCAGTTTATGTTTTCTTTAGTGATTCTTTCCCCTCCATAACTCTTTGGTAAGATCAAATAAACTACTTTTTAAAAAAAAGCAAAAAAACAACAACAACAAACCCAAAAAACAAAACAACAGAAGAATATGTCAGCTTTGATTTTCATGCTTTTTTTTTCTTCTCCAGTTCATTTTTTTTATTTACAGCGAGAGACAAGGCTCTTATAGCGTTTACAGGAAGAGGCGCTTAAGAACTACTTGCACTTGCGGATACCACCACCTGATATGACCCTGGTTGAATGGTAGGATTAACGCCCCTCAGCCTCAGCCTCTTACAGGCGAGGTGGTCACGGACCAAACCCTGCCACAGGACACGCACGTGCTAAAGTCTCTGTTTCCAAGCAAAAGGGTAGGGATCAGCGAAGGCCGTGTTTTGTCCGGTTCTGAATCAAACTGTTGCCAACACAGTCCTCTCCCTTCGGACACCTGCTGAAGAAGGCGGGCACTGGGAAGAGGGGGGTGGGCAGCAGTTTGGCTGGTTGTTGGCCAGTTCAGGTCACTGGACAGGAAGTTTTCCTTGGCAGCAAAAGGGAGGGGGGGATCGAGGGAGTGTGTGTGTGTGTGTGTGTGTGTGTGTGTGTGTGTGTGTGTGTGTGTGTGTGTGTGTGTGTATGTGTGTGTGTGTGTGGGAGGGAAGGGGGGGGGGGAAAGGGCGGCAACTAGGCCAGCGCCATCATCACAAACACCATCACCTCACAATTTGCTGGCAAGGTGTTCGGAGGTTGGACATCCTCGATGGCTAATCTGTATTGACTGCTTGGATTTGCCGGACATCAGATGTAAATATTTTACTGCAGGGATGGGGAGGGAAGGAGAGAGAGAGAGAGAGAGAGAGAGAGAGAGAGAGAGAGAGAGAGAGAGAGAGAGAGAGAGAGAGAGAGAGAGAGAGAGAGAGAGAGGGGAGTGGGACAGGTGTGGATGATGGGTTGAGGGACCAATGACAAAGGGTTGGGTGAGGTGCAGGGGATAGAAGAAAAAAAAATATGTGTGTGTGTGTGTGTGCGTGCGTGCGTGCGTGCGTGCGTGCGTGCGTGTGTGTGTGTGTGTGTGTGTGTGTGTGTGTGTGTGTGTGTGTGTGTGTGTGTGTGTGTGTGTGTGTGTGTGTGTACGCGAGCGCACGCGTGCGCGCGCGCGCGCGCGCGCGCGTGTGTGTGTGTGTGTGTGTGTGTGTGTGTGTGTGTGTGTATGTGTGTTTTGGGGGGGGGGGGGGGCGGGAGCTTTTTCCGCTTGTCTGTGAAAGCATATCACCATCATCATCATCATCATCATCATCATCATCATCATCATCATCATTTTATTAATATCATTATCATCGTTATTTTGCCTCGCTCTCTCTCTCTCTTGCTCTCCCTCCCTCCTTCCCTCCCCCACACCCCTCTCTCCGTCTAAGATCCTTGAAAACCCTTTCTGTCCGCTTAGCAGTAAACAAGTACATGGTTCAGTTCAGGCAAGGTTAAAGGCAGCGGAAGGAGAGCAACGTACTCCTCCACTTTCCACCATGCCATGTCGCCCACACGATGACCTTTTGACCTCTCACTATCCTGACACACGATGACCTTTTGACCTCTCACTATCCTGACGGCAATTGAGCTATGTGACTTTAACCTTTCACCTTTTAATATTGGTCATTGCTAATGGCACTGTCACACAGCCTGACCCCCACTCCCACTCCCACCCCCCGCCCTCTCTACCCCCATACATATTCATACACACATTTGCATAGGCAGATAGACGTGGGTCAGGAAGGATTAAGCTGGATCATTGTGAAGAAAACCTAGAGATCTGAAGGTCTTAAAAGGCTAAAAGTCTGTCATCAGAGAGGTCAACGGTGCGGACAACAGAATGACCTAGCGACCAAACGGTGACAGAAGTGATAACTATGAACGCACGAGAAGGAAGGGGTGAGAGAGAGAGAGAGAGAGAGAGAGAGAGAGAGAGAGAGAGAGAGAGAGAGAGAGAGAGAGAGAGAGAGAGAGAGAGAGAGAGAGAGAGGGTGGGGTGGGGTGGAAAGTGCCTTTCAGTTTCTCAGCTGAGCCAAGAATATTACAACTGCTGTTTTCTTCCAAGGATGTGATGTTTTACCTCCGTGTTCGTTTCTTTGTATGTCTGTCAGCAACATTACGCAAAAACCAGTAAACCGATTTTTTTAAACAAAACTTGGCAGAAAAATGGAGTCTGACTCAAGGATGAAGAGTAAAAATTTTAGTGGAGATCCGTGGGGCGGATTTGGATTAAACAGCGGATCCTGAATTCGTTCAGATGATTATTGCAACTGTTTCACTGAACATGAATGTCGACTTTACTGTTACAAACTGGCAGCTACCTACGAAGTTACATATTTTGTGAAATATGAAGACATTTGCATTTTGCATTTTCCGTACACTATGCACACACACACACACACACACACACACACACACACACACACACACACACACACACACCACCACCACCACCACCACCACCACCACCACCACCACCAATGATAATAATGATGTATTGTATAGCAAAAACAACAAGACCACCACAACTACCACCACCACCACCAATGATAATAATGATAACAACAACAACAACAACAACAGCAACGACAATAATAAAGGGGAGTAGCTCTTTCTGTCCGAACCTATAATTACCTCCCCTGGCAGTTAATGGCTGGTTCAGGATCGTTTCGAGCTCGACAGAAGTCTGAGGTATCCTGCATACCTTTCGTGTTTCATTAATCGACAGAAGTCTGCGGTCTCCTGCATACCTTTCGTGTTTCATTAATCGACAGAAGTCTGCGGTCTCCCGCATACCTTTCGTGTTTCATTAATCACTTTTACTGATTTAGTTGCAGCGTAGGAGGTGTCAGACGTAACGTACCCTTCTCTCCACTCCTCATTATCCGACCTCTGACCGTTTTGTGACCTCTTTTTTTTTCTAAACTACCAAACGCAGGGAGGGTCAGTTGAGTTGAAAACTGAGATGGAGAGGTTTCAACCATAGGAGGGCGTGCCTGTAAACGACACAGACTGACATCGACAGTACAAACCGGTCGTCTCCCCAAGAAAGCAACAGCTTACGTTGGTCATTGTCAGTGCTACTATCACACCCAAACATGTATCTTCTACACACTGGAAGCTAAGCAGGCAAGGTGGGGGGTAGCGGTGAAGTAAACCACGGGATCTGGAGATTTTAAAGGCTGCCTGTCCGTCATCAGAATAGTGGACTGTGTGGGTAACAACTTCTCATGGGCACAGCAGTGGCGGCAGACTTAATAACTGTGAATGAGTGTGTGTGTGTGTGTGTGTGTGTGTGTATGGGGGTGGGTGGGTGGGGGTGGGTGGGGGGAAACGTGGGTGGGTACAGGGACACTTGTGGTATACGGTGACTTTTTATTTCACTAATCATATATATATTTGTTCAGGTTGTAGAGGAGGGGAGGAGCCTGCAACTAAGATGCCCATTGTTTCCATTCTTCTGTTTGTCCCTGTGACAGTCTTTCTAAACCGCTGTGGCCAGTGAAGGGAGTTTCCCCAGGAACGGAGAGGGAGCATGTTTCAGTAACAGAGGACGCACCTTGAAATGACAGAGACTGCTATCTACAGTACTGACCGATTCTCATCCTAACACCTGACATGGGTCATTGTCAGTACCACCATCACACCCACACGTATATCTACACTGGAAGCGATGCGGACAAAGTGGGATAGCGCTGAAGTATACCATGGGATCTGGAGATGGTGGACTGTATGGGAAACAACTTCTCACAGACAATGCAGCGGCGGCAGACTTAATTACTGTGAATGAGCGTGTGTGTGTGTGTGTGTGTGTGTGTGTGTGTGTGTGTGTGTGTGTGTGTGTGCGTGCGTGCGTGCGCGCGCGCGCGCGCGCGTAGGGTTTGGGGAGTGGGCGGGGGTGAGAAGGGGAAGCGTGGGTGGGTTTTGGAAGGCTTGTGGCAAAATTTGTCTCTTAGTTACTTAACTCAGTTTGTATGTTCAGTGACCTTCATTCATCATATTTATTGGTTTAGTTTTCAGGAGAGGGGGGCCTGATAGTGAGATACTACTGTCTGCCACCCTTCTTTTTGTCCTTTGATAGTTTTGCGATCTGGAATTTCTCAAATGCTCCCAGTCCGTCTTCAGCATGTTGGGCTGCGTGGAAAACAATATTTCAAGGACACAATAGATGTGGCAGACTTGATCACTGTGAATGATCGTGATTGTGACTGTGAATTGAGGATATAGGGGAAAATCCAGTGAACAGTGTCTCCTAGTTTTCTTCTGTCCCCCCTTTTTTTTAATCAGCACAGAATATTATAGTTATCGTGCATTTCACCTATATTTTTTTTCTCTCATATGTTTACTTGTATAGCAGAGTGTCTGGCACTAACGTACCCTACCCTCAGTCGTGCTGTCGGCCCAGTCTATCTTATCCAAACCAGACAAGGCTAGGAGGGTGGAGATTTCACCTGGAACTGTAGAAGATCAGATGGGAGAATGCAGACCTCCGCCAAAGTGGAACAATCTTTGTTCACTCCAGATGGTTTGCCATCTAGATCTGCGTTAGATCTTAAAAATTCATCGATGGCAATACACCTAATAAGCCTGGTTTTCATCCATCGAGATCTGTGAATCATTGTTCGGTGAAATCGAGCTGTTTGAGGGAAAAAAAAACAACAACAGGTGGATATAGCACCTGTCGTTCTGTTGCCAATAGAGTTACGTTTTCTCAGTGTATGTGTCAAGATCATGACGCAATTGTACACGCGTGATTTGGCTAGCAAACACAACCCCAAGGCATGCAGATCTGATTCGATCGATGATGATAACAATGCGTCAAATCAAACTGTTTGTAACACAGTGTCTTCGTTACAGACACCGTTTCACACCTATGTTTTTGGCATTGTCT
>CM031602.1:27162445-27189945 GCA_018398815.1 Conus ventricosus
GTTTGGTAGCGTTGGGGTTTAGGGTTGGGTTTGGGATGGGGTTTTGGGATTTTTGGTTAGGGTTGGGTTTGGGTTTTGGGTTGGGGAGGGGGTTTGGGGGGTTTCGGTTAGGGATTGGGTTTAGGGATAGGGTTGGGGTTTTAGGGTTTCCCTTTTGGGGTTTTGGGATAGGGAAGGGATGGGTTAGGGTTAGGGGTTGGGGATAGGGTTAGGGTTTTTTTTAAAGGGTTTAAACCCGGAAATTAGCGGGCCCGGGGAAAAACCCGGGGGTTGGCGCGGAAAGTGGCCGCGGCAATCTGGCACATACCCAAAAACTTTACTCCCCCCACCACCCTCTGCGTGCTGATGTCTTGACCAAAAATTGAAAAGCTCTTTTTCCCTGTGTTCTGCTGTCTTTTCTTTCCGCTATGACTAAGAAAAAGCTCTAATTTTAAACTTTAACCCTCGGGATAAAAATTTCCGAAACCAACAATATTTTAAACCCATTTCTTGTCATCACTTTCCCCCATTTAAAAATTACAAAACTGTTGCCCCAGCTTTGGTTGCTCTAGAAATTTGTGGAACCCCTTTTAAAACTGTACCCAAATAAAATAATTTTTCTGCACTTAAAAACGGAAATGTCAAAAGGGAAAATCAATATGCTCAAAAATCCCCGTGTGCTCAGCGTTTAAAAAGTACCCGCCGTCACCCAAACGGAACTGTGAAATTCTCTGTAAGTATTAGAAATATTACCCACTTTTGTAAATTCTTTTTGGCTTATTTGTTTCTTTGATTGTTGCCCAAAAAATGCACATACGTTTTGGTTTTTTTTTCCCTTCAAAGAAGAAAAGAAATTACGATGGTTTATTCAAAAAAAAAAAAGAAATTTAACCCCAGGGGCCTTCCCTTCAAAAAAAGAAAAACCCCTTACGAAATGGTATTCCCTTTCCCAAAAAAAAGAAAGCAATACGCTTGGGTCTTTCCCTTTCCCAAAGAAAAAAAAGCAAATCTACAAGCAAAAGAATCCCATTTAGGAGGAAAAGGTCGTATTGTTTTTGTCTGTAAAAATTTTGATTTCTTTCTGGGTTTTGCAAACGACTTTGAATCTTTTGTGTATAAAAATCATTTGATGAAAAATGTATACTTTCATGTTGTGGGTTCAAACGCACAATAAGGGGGTAAAAAAAGCAAGTAAATTACGGTACGAAAAACAACGGAAAGGAATTCATGAGAAAATGATGAAAATTAATTTTAAATCAGGGGGTTTTGGCCTACACCCAGAACCCTGGAAAACCTAGTATTTCGAGACTTCTGCATAAATCAAACAAAAGAAAACAAGAACAAAGGGGTGTCCCAAAAAAAAAGAGGAAAAATTTTAAAAGGGACTGCCTTTAGAAGGGCTTTAAGCTGGGTGTCCCGGGTTTAAATTTATATGTATATATTTTCAAAAAAGGGAAAGAAAGCAAACCAGGAGGAGACCGTAAAGGAATTTGAAATTCCTTTAGAAAATTTTAAATTTTCAATTTTGCCCATTTAAAAAAGGGCCCAAGGGTTTTGAAAATCCCCTTTTTTAAATTTCTGTGGCTACCAAAGGGAAAATGTTTGATGCGGTTTGGGGGTTTGTCGGCCAGGGGCTTTTTTTTTTTTTCTCAAAAAAACCCGGGAATGCAGAAAAATTTACGTTATGTCACAACCCCTAAAAACAAATTTTAAAAATTTTTTTCTATACCCCAAAGGGCAAATGAAGAAGAGGTTTTAAACGGGAGGGTAAGATGGTTAAGGGTTAAAATACTTATTCTGTCTGATATTTTTTTAAAAGGGAATCGTGTTAGCTGTGGAAAACCCAACATGTCAGATTTCGCGAAAGAAACAAAATTTTAAAAAGCTTAAAATTTGATTTTTCTATTTTTCCCAAATCAGTTCCCCTTCTCGGACAAATCTCTGACTCGTTTTTTTGGGCCCATTTCGTGGGGCTGTTGTTGTAATGTGTTTAAGGACTCACTACCCCAAAAAGGTTTTAAGTTCTTGAAAAGGGACTTTGTTGTTTTCACGGGGAATAAAAGAACGGAAAAAAGGGGCCCCAGCTTTTTGGGGGATGTCAGGCCCGGGAGGGAAAAAACCCATCCTTTGGGGTTGTCGCGGTCAAAATTTAAATCATTTGTGCCAACCCCCCTGGATTCCCCCCCTACCTCTCCCCCCTCCCCCCCCCTTAAACCCCCCCCCCCCCCCCCTCCCACCCCCCCCCCCGTCCGCCCATTCCCGGGTAGGGGTGGACGTGAGCTCCTAAATGGCCCTCTCTTTTTTAAACCCGGGTCTTTCACGGTCCCCTTTCCCCAGAGGGGGAGTGCGAAAAGGGAGAAAAGAAAAGATGGGGACTTGCCAAAAGGGGGAGCAAAAAAAGGCAAAGGTTTTTTTTTTTTTTTTTTTTTTTTTGGGGGGGGGGGGGGGGGGGGAAACCTCCCGGGGCTGTGTTCTGCTATGAAATATGAGCTGTCTCATAGCCCAGAAAAGCTCCCCCCTTTCTTTCCCGGGGACCTCCGGGGGTTGGAGCCGGTGTTTGGGTAACAGGGGTTACCCCGGCGATGTTTTTTTTTTTTTGCCAGTTTCCCAGGTGCATCCCAAAACCCTTAGCGTTTACGGCGAAAAAGGTTCACAGAAAAAAAAAAGGAAAAAAAAAGAAAAGGAACCCTAAGAAAAGATCAGTTTTTGGGATTACCCAGAGCACTTTTTTTACACTCCCGTAGGCTTAGCGATGTTGTAGGGGGAAAAAGTTGTTTTTTTTTACCCCCTCTCTTCTCTCCTCTCTCTCTCTCTTTTCTTTTCTCTCCTCTCCTCTCTTTTTTCTCTCCCCTTCCCCCCGTCCTTCCCCCACTCCCCCGCCCGTTTTTTACCTTAAAACGTACGGGAACCCCCGGTTTGTCTGCCCATTTTTTGAATTTTTCACGGGGATGCACGAGTGTGGGTGTGTTTTGTGTGTTGTTTTGTGTGTGTGTGTGTTGTGGTGTTTTTTTTATATATTTATATTTTATATTTTTTGGTGTGGGGTTGGTGTGGGTGTGTGTGTGTGTGTGTGTTTTGGGGGTGTGTTGTGTGTGTGGTGTGTGTGTGTGTGTGTGTGTGTGTGGGTGGGTTTTATATATTATTTATATATATATATATATATATATAATTTTATATATTTATTTATATATTTGTGTGTGGTTTTGTGGGTGGGGTGTTTTGTGTGTGTGTGTGTGTGTGTGTGTGTGTGGTGTTTGTGTGTGTTGTGGGTGTGTGTGTGTGTGTGTGTGTGTGTGGTTTGGGTGTGTTTTGTTTTGTGGGTGTGTTGTGTCACGCCCCCTCCCCAATGGTCAATGTGCCCTTCGTTCCAAAAGTGGTGAGGGAAAAATTCATTGAAAACCCGATTTTAAAGGTGTGTTTACCTGGGGAATCTATTGGAGTGTTGTGGAAAGGGTATTCTAAACCCAATTGTTAATTTTTAAAGGAAAAAAAAAACCTGCACGGAAACTGTCCAGGCAAAAATTCAAACCCAAAGAACCCCAGGTTATTTAAGCCCACGGGGCCCGGCGCTTATTGTTTGGGGTTATTCTCCCCCCCCCCCCCCCCCCCCCCCCCCCCCCCCGCGAGTAATAGAAATATGAATCCCCCCAACATCTCCCCCCTGTTGCAACCCCTTGCCCACCCAAGGTTTCCCTCCCCCCCTTTCCCCTTACCTTCCCCCCTCCCCCCCCCCCCCAAATTAAACCAATTAAACCGCCACCCCCATTTTTTAGAAAAGGGAAAAAGGCGACGTTCTCTTTTTCCTTCTCTCTTCTCTCTCTCTTTTTTCTCTCTCCCCTCTCTCTCTCTTCTCTCTCTCATAAAAATTTATTTTCGTCAAAAGGGAAAGAAGTTGTCTTTTGGGTGTAAGAATTAGCACTGTAAATTAATTTTTAAGATGATGATTTTTAAAAGGACGAAAAAAAAAAGAAGAAAAGGAAAAAAAATTTAAAAAATTTCATCGTCAAGGATTAAAATAGACTACAAGGGGAAAAAGGGGAAGGGGGGGGGGGGGGGGAGAATGGGGGGTAGTTTAAATCCAGGGAAAAAGTCAAGAAGAGTGATGTGGGGGGAAACCCGGGGAGTGGGGGGAAAGGAAAGGGAAAAAGAGGGGGGTCCAAGGAAAAAAAGGAAAAGGGGGATTTTCCCCTTTAAAAAAGTTTCGATTTTTGGGTTAATTTGGGTTCTCCTTTTCTTTTCCCGGGGAAAAAATAAAGGAGCGAATTTAATGTGAAAAAAATGGGTAGATAGGGGGAGGGGAAAAGGGAGGGGGGGGGGGGGGTTGGGCCTCAGGAGAGAGGCCGCGGGGGGAAGTGGTTGGGGAAAGGGTTGACGCCCCTTTCCAAAAGGGAAAAAAATTTTACCAATCTGTGTGGAACACGACGTTACCATGGGCCCCGTGTTTTTCTGTTTTTTTAATCAGCCTCTTTAAACCCTCCCCTGTCCAGCGGGGGGGCCCCTGGCCCGGGAAACAGGGATGGGGGGATAATAAACCCGCATGCTGGCACGGAGCTCGCCATCTAGGCAGAAAAAAAAAAGGCGGAGGACAAAGTGCAGGGGGGATTAATACGTCACTTCCCCGGGAAATTTGGGGCCCAAAATTTAAATTCGAAGGGGTGCCCGGGGAAAAGGGTTGAACCCCGGTTGGGGTTTTTAAATTTTTTTTTTGAACATTTTTTTTTTCAATTTATCTATTTTTTTATTCATTTAAATTTTTATTCTTTTATCGTTTATAATTATTGATTGGTTTTTGGTTGGTAGTTTTTGGGTTTGGGTTGGGGGACTGATTGATTGATTTTCAAATTTAAACAATCGATCGATCGCTTCATCAATTTTTTACGCATTGTTTATTCGTTTATTCATTTATTTTTTCTATTCATTTTTCCCACCCATCCCTTTTTTTTATTACCTATCTATCTATCCCTCTGTCTATCTAGTAAACCATCTGTCTGTCTAAACTACTATCCCCTTTAAACTTTTCTATCTATTTGTCCCATGGGGGCCCGGAAAAGCTCAGTTGGTTTGAGCGCCCCGACTCGTAATCTTGGTGATCCTGGGGGGGGCGGGTTCGAACCTCCGCCCGGGGCGTTTCGGGACGGGGGAAATTTTTCCCCCCGGAGGGTTTAAAATTGGTTTTTGGGCTCCATTTCCATTCAGTCCTTCGAATGAGGGCTAAAAAACCGGGTTCCGTGTGTGAACGCAGCATAACATTTTTGGCAACACGTAAAAACCCCTAACCCCAAATTTTGGAAAAAATTTGGGAGTTTGGCCGTTGGTATGGTTGAAAACCCTTTCACATAGCTGCCCCCGCGTGGGGAAAAGGAAAGAATAATTTGGAAAATAAGGAAATTTAGTGATCGATATTGAACGATACTGACTGGATGACACGGGAAACGACTGAATGAAGCGCCAGCTGGCAGCTCTTCAGTCGGCACTACCCAGGTAGGCAGCCCGTTGTGTAAACGAGTGTTGATTGTAAAGCGCTTAGAGCTTGGCCTCTAGCCGAGAATAGGCGCTATATAAGTATTCATTATTATTATTATTATTATTCATCTCTCTCTCTCTCTCTCTCTCTCTCTCTCTCTCTCTCTATCTATCTATCTATCTATCTATCCATCAATCTATCTGTCTAATTTTTGCTGCCTCACTTTCCGTGGTCAATCTATGGCATTGGACCCAAACATCTCTTTCCCTCTCTCTCTAAATACATAGCCAAACCCAGCCAGACATGTGCCTGTCGGAGTTTCAGCACCTGCAGTCCACGGAGTGTCCCTGATCAACATCAAGTCGTCATAGGCTACCCGAGAGAGGAGACAATGCGCCACTGACTGGTCATTCCGGTAGTGTTTTGACCTACGTCGGACACTGTCAGTTACATTCCCAGCTGATCAGACAGGGACTGCTTCGGGTTGCAGGCGGGGGCGAGAAAGAGAGAGGATTGGAGTAGGCATTTTTCTGGTTTGAACTGTGTCGTTTTAATTAAAGAGAAAACCTGAAAAAAGTATTACTACATGGATGGAAAATGTTGACAAAAGGTATAGACACTGAGATGGGAAGATGTTTATTATTATTATTATATTATTATTATTATTATTATTATTATTATTATTATTAGAGATTGTCATTGTTGTTATTGTTATTTCCGATGTATACTTTCCTAGACCCAGCCCCCTTCTTCTCCACATTCCTTGCCCACTAATCCTGTCTCTCCACCAACAGTCTCTCTCTTCTCTCTCTTTCTCTCTCGCTCTCTCTCTCTCTCTCTCTCTTCTCTCTCTCTCTCTCTCTCTCTCTCCAAGACTCTCTCTCTCTGTCTCTCTGTCTCTGTCTCTGTCTCTGTCTCTCTCTTTTCTCTCTCCTCTCTCTCTTCTCTTCTCTCTCCAAGATTCTCTCTCTGTCTTTGTCTCTCTCTAGCTCTCTCTCTGCATACATTCTGGTCACAACAGATGATGAGTAGGAAACATAGCATTATAACATCATTCAGTAAGGACTTCTCTCTCTACATTTAGGTGTATGCTCTTTTCATTGGTCTCAATGTGCCTTTTCCAATTTCATTTTCATTCAGATGAAGGAGAGAGATAGAGAGAGTAGAGAAGAGACAGTAGATGAGAGAAGAGAGAGAGAGAGACGAAGAGAGAAGCAGAGAGGAGAGAGAGGATACCTATATTTTAGATTTCAGAGAGGAGAGAGAGAGAGAAGAGAGAGAGGAGAGAGAGAGAGAGAGGAGAGAGAGAGAGAGAGAGAGAGAGAGAGAGAGAGAGAGAGAGAGAGAACAATACCAACGTTTTAAATTTCAGAGAGAGAGAGAGAGAGAGGGAGAAGAGAGAGAGAGAGAGAGAGAGGGGAGAGAGAGAGAGAGAGAGAGAGAGAGAGAGAACGATACCAACATTTTAAATTTCAGAGAGAGGGAGAAGCGAGAGAGAGAGAGAGAGAGAGAGAGAGAGGGGAGAGAGAGAGAGAGAGAGAGAGGGGAGAGGAGAGAGAGAGAGAGCTAGAAGACTACAAACCAACCAGACAGGCGGACAGGCCACAGAGCGACACAGAGCATTTCACATTCATTGCAAGCTGTCCCCAGTCAGTCTGGTCAGATGTGTCCTAACCTTTTAGATCACCGATTCGTCTTACAAGCATACGATCATGGACCCGGCTGCTTTCTGTCCACCAGGAATCTGAGCCATCTCACTGTCCCCAAACCAACCTCAGTGCTTCTCACCATTCACCTCCCCCCCCCCCCCCCCCCCCCCCCCACACACACACACACCCCTCCCAGCTCCTAACAAGGCTGCCCACACTACAATATTGGAAGGTTTCCCTTTTTATTCTTTTAGAGGCTACTAAAGTCACGGAGCATAAAGCGGGGTCAGTGGCGGTACAATCACATCAAAACGGAGCCATCTGCCTTTGGTGGTGGTGGTGGTGATTCTGCGATGTGTGTGTGTGTGTGTGTGTGTGTGTGTGTGTGTGTGTGTGTGTGTGTGTGTGTGTGTGTGTGTGTGTGAGAGAGAGAGAGAGAGAGAGAGAGAGAGAGAGAGGAGAGAGAGAGAGAGAGAGAGAGAGAACTCGAAAGCGCACTCAGATTTTTGTATACCATCCATCCAATTCAACCGGCCAGGTCCTCGTTCTTTATATAAAATAACCTTTGTGTTTCCTTTTTTGTTGTTGTTAGTGGTGGTGGTGGTGGTGGTGGTGGTGTTGATGTTGGTGGTGGTGTTGGTTGCGGTGCTGGTGTTGGTGTTGTTGTTGTTGTAGTTGCAGTTGTCGTTGCAGTTGTTGTTCTTGGTCTCTTGCTGTAGAAGGTCTGATGTTGAAACGCGTTGCTTTTGACCTGTCATGTGTTCGTCTCATTCATCTTAGAAGGCTTATAACTTCACTCTCATTCCTCTTGTCATCACCCTTGTCTGCGGTCCATTTTTGATCTTGTACACCCCAAAATCATCGTTTAACCCTTGTTATACTGGACGTTCAATGTGATGAACGGAACATTCAATTCAGATGGCCTTCCCTTTTTAATCAACTACACACTACTTTGCATGACGTTTAAGATAAAGTACCATGTACCGTAATTTAGCTACATGTTACTGAATAAATCTGCACGTTTCTTTGAATAAACACTTCTACTCACTCAAAACTATACACTCTTGGATAAGACTAATTTTGATTAAGCTGAATGGAACTAGATAAACAGTGCCTTGGTAAACATACATGCTACTTTGGAGAAGAAAAAAAAAGCTACACTCTAGTTGGATACATTTATCATGCTGTTTGAATAGTCTGCGCTCTTCTGGAATAAGCGATATCCTATTTGGATAAAACTCAAACGCCACTCAATATGTGGCTAAGGCTACGTTCTCCGTGATTGGAAAAAGCTAACTTGTAACCTTGGACAGTAATCTGTCTCACCCGGGTTAAACGACATGTAACGTAGACAGATCAAATTCTTATTTTGATGAAGCGACATGCTACTTGGAAACAGGTATACGGCACCTAAGTAAAGTTATACTCTGGTTTTTTTTTCTTTTTTTGTTTGTTTGTTTGTTATTTTTGTTTGTCCTTTTTTTTTTCAAACAACTATAAGTTTCTAAGAAAAAACGACGAAGCTACATGCTGTTTGGATAACGCTTCTAGCTACCCGAATAAAGCGATCCGCTACTTGAACAGACAACGCGCTACTTTTGAATAAACTAAAGCTTCAAGCTGGGTCGAACAAGATTAAACTACATGCTGCGTAGGCTTGCTTCTGGATATCCAGCTTTGCCTCTTTTTTTTTTCAGGGGGAAAGAATCCCCACGCCTAGACAGTGTGGGTTAACTCCCCCTTCTTGTTACCGACCTGTTTTCTTTTCAGCTTTAGTGGTCAGTGGCAGGTCCGATAGAGTCGGGTGTGTCCATTCAACCTGATGTAGAAGAGGTGTGTGTGTGTGTGTGTGTGTGTGTGTGTGTGTGTGTGTGTGTGAGTAGGGGTGGGTGGTGGGTTGGTGGGGTGGAGATGGGGGTGGGAAGAGGGGGTAGGTCTATTGTCCAAATCCATGGACACACCTGCCTTTTGTGACTGGTCACTTCAGGGTCGCCCTGTCCCAGGCTCTGAAACCTGATAGGGATGCTTTGATTTAATCCTGATACTGTTTGTGTGCGACCAGTCGGTGAAGCCAAGCAGGGGGGGGGGGGGGGGGCAGAGAGAGAGAGAGAGAGAGAGAGAGAGGAGAGAGAGAGAGAGAGAGAGAGAGAGAGAGAGAGAGACAGACAGACAGACAGACAGACAGAGAGAGAGAGAGAGAGAGACAGACAGACAGACAGACAGACAGACAGAGACGAAGAGAGAGGGAGACAGACAGACAGAGACAAACAGACAGAGAGAGAGAGGGAGATACATAGATAGACAGAGACAGAGAGAGAGAGAGAGACAGACAGACAGACAAGAGAGAGAGAGAGGGAGATACATAGATAGACAGAGAGAGAGACAGAGAGACAGACAGACAGAGAGAGACAGACAGACAGATAGAGAGACAGATAGACAGAGAGAGACAGAAACAGAGAGACAGAGAGAGAGAGAGAGAGAGAGAGAGAGAGAGAGAGAGAGAGAGAGACAGACAGACAGACAAAGACAGAGAGAGAGACAGAGAGAGACAGACAGACAGATAGACAGGGTGGACAGAGAAAGAGAGAGAGGGAAAGAGAGACAGACAGACAGACGGACACACACACACACACACACACACACCACACACACACACACACACACACACACACACACACACACACAAAACAGAGGGAGACAGAGACGGAGATTGAGGCAGATAGAGTGCTGGTTCCTATCGTTAGTCGGCCGTTCCCCAGTTCTGAGTGCTTAGCACATGACGGGTACTGATTTCATTTAGATAGTCAGCGAATCAGCCCGTCGTCCGCCAAAGGTGGAGAGAGAGGAAACAAATGTGTGTGAAATGGAAAGGAGACAAAGGGCAACCCCATATACCACCTTCTTCCACCCCCACTCACCGTAACTAAAAGAAAAGCAGTAAGAACAAGACCAACATTAGCAGCAGCACCAACAACAAAAACAACAAGTCAAACAAACGACACCAACAAGAAACTTTAACCTTTTAGTTCTGCATTGTAAACCAATGTCAAACACACACATAAGCACACACACACACACACACGCACGCACGCACGCACGCACGCACGCACGCACGCACGCACGCACGCACGCACGCACGCACACACACACACACACACACACACACACACACACACACACACACACACACATACGCACGCACGCACGCACGCACGACGAACGCACGCACACACACACCACAGTGAAGCAGCATCGTTGTTCGATGCTGTGTGTGTGTGAGTGTGTGTGTGTGTGTGTGTGTGTGTGTGTGTGTGTGTGTGTGTGTGTGGTGTGTGTGTACGCGCGCGCGCACGTTCGTCTCTCTGTCTCTCTCTTTCTGTCTCTGTCTCTCTTTTCTCTCTATCTCCCCTCTCAAAACAAACGACGCGTGTGTATGAGAGCGGCATCGTGCACGCGTCTCTCTCTCTCTCTCTCTCTTCTCTCTCTCTCTCTCTCTCTCTCTCTCTCTCTCTCTCTTTCTCTCTCTCTCTCTCAATAAACGACTCATGTGTGTTAGTGCGGCATCGTGTGTGCGTCTCTCTCTCTCTCTCTCTCTCTCTCTCTCTTCTCTCTCTCTCTCAAAGCAAAGTTCATACTTTTATAATTTTCAGCAACATCGGTATTTTTACACCTGGGATTAAGATGTCATGTGAAGTATTTGGGTGAAGTTGAAGTCTCCGTCGATGTGGACCCCGAAGAAAAAATCTCCTCTGAATGTTGCCAGCGAGGATCGAACCCAATGTCTTCGGATCAAGAGAATGATATTTTATCCACTAAACCCACCATGAGTCAACCAATGACAAAAAAAAAAAAAAAACCCGCCTGAAAAAGATATTGTAATTCGAAATCAGAAACAAAGATTATTCTTGATATGACACCAAAAAGCGAACAGAAGTTACACTCGTATTTTAAAACCGGCAGATATTCTATCGAATGGGAATGTTCTGGCATTAGGAAAAAAAAAGACCGAGTTTTGGTTTATGTTTTAACTGAGAATTCATCATAATATATAATATTTAAGGCTGCGTAAACGAGGGAATACCGATTTCGCTGTAAACTATGAAACTATAGGGTTTTGAGAGAGAGAGAGAGAGAGAGAGAGAGAGAGAGAGAGAGAGAGAGAGAGAGAGAGAGAGAGAGAGAGAGAGAATGGGCCCGGCGGTCACTGACACGGTATTTTCTTTTAGGATCCTGACATTGATTCTAGGGATTGGAACTCAGTCTCTATAAAGAACAAATGAAATACTGAGCGGGCAATGCTGATCTCGTGGTTCTCAATGATCAGGAAAGAGTGTTGTGTTGTAGTGTTGACGGCTTCACCATCCCATGTGGCACTGCAGACTGAAAGCTCAACCATTCCAATATTTGTTTGTATTGCTGCAGCAAAGCACATGGCACCATGCTGAAAATCAAGTCAGTCATGCTGAAGTAAAACCCCTGTAAGCTGGCTGGTCGGGAATGACGCGTCATCGTTTAGTTAATAATGGGCACTGGCTATATAGACAACTGCCACTGATTCTGTGCCATCTGAAATGTGTTGTTGATTTCGAGTCGTAATAATGTTTTCAGAGAGGCAGATATAGAACCATGAGCAGAGAGGACAACAGGCTGAACTCATCAAGAACCCACAGGAAAAACAACATGCACAAATGCTGATTTTTTGTTGTCCACGACTTCTCTGTTACTTCACGAAGGCGCATGTGTTCCACTACCCTAAATGTAATTGAACAACGTATGACCCTTTTTGAAATACAGAATTCGACAAGTGTGTTAAAAAGAAAGACTAAGAATTAGAGTAAATAAATAAAACAACAACAACAACAACAACACACGGGGATGGGGTGGGTGGAGGGTGGAGGAGAGTTTTTGAGATACCGTCAGACTAACATGTGTCTTGAAATTTAAAGAGGAAGCAAAATGCCAAGAGATTGGCGCCGCCGATACAATTTGTCTTTCGTGGAGTTGTCACGCATTTTGGAAAACATGTCATTACGTTACAGGTTGTTTATTTAAACTGACAGCAGGTAAAACAATTAATCAGTAAGTTCCATTTTATGTATCTTACTTTTAGCCCGGCTGACCACGAGGGGGACATAACAGTCCTATAACCTTCTCAATGGTAAGTAAGTAAGTAAGTAAGTAAGTAAGTAAGTAAGTAAGTAAGTAAGTAAGTAAGTAAGTAAATATGTAATTATGTACCTAAGTATGTGAATAAATGAATGATAAGTGTACTAGGAACCTAAGTGACGGACTGAGTAGCTGACTGATGGACAGACTAATCAACTGGTACGTATTTGCCTGACTATCTACTTAGCAGCCTGCCTACCTACCTACCTAGCCACCTACTTACCTGCTTACCTGCCTACATGTCTACCTACCTACCTACCCATCAAACTTCCCACCTTCCTGACGTATAGCGTGACTGGCAGTCTAAGTGAATGACTAACTAACCTATTGACTTACTTACTGACTGATTGACTAACTGTGTACCTCCTTACCCACCTACCTATTTACCTGATTGACTGACTGACCGACTGATTAACAAACTAATTGAACGATACATATCTACATTCCTACCTTCCTGCTGACCTTCCTGGCAACTTGCCATGTTTTTTCACCTCCCTATCTCTTACGTATCTAACTACTTACCTTTCTGCCTGTCTTAGTAGGTGAGCTGATCGAAAGTCTCGTTGACTAAATAATTAACTGATTGATTGGCAAGTACCCACCTACCTACGTATCTGTCTATTGACCTAACTGGCTGATTGACCAGTACCCCCCCCACACACACACACACACACACACACACACCACCACCACTACTACCACCAACCCCGAGCTAACTGAATGTCTAGTTGACTAAATAATAAACTGATTGATTGGCAAGTACCCACCTATCTACGTATCTGTCTATTGACCTAACTGGCTGGTTGACCAGTTAACCCCCCCCCCCCCCCCCCCCCCCCCCCCCCCCCCCCCGTCGCCACACACATACACCTCACCAACCTCCTCTTATGCAGAGAGAGAGAGAGAGAGAGAGAGAGAGAGAGAGAGAGAGAGAAGAGAGAGAGAGAGAGGGGGGGGGGGGGTGGAAGGAAAAAAATCAATTCATCCTGCAAGCAGATTGCTTTTTCGCCTTCTATACAACCCCCTGCTGCTTTAGTTCTCTGACAAGACTTCTGTCGCTGCCCGAGCCAGCCCTCACTGTTTTCTTTGCGGATGAGTCTGTGGATTCGTTCAACACCTTCATCCCATCCCCACCACCCCCATCCCCCCTTACTCCCTCCCCTCTCTCCCCTTCCTCCCCGTCACCTTCTTGTGCTGCCCACCCCCTCCCCCCCGCCCCGCATCTCCCTCTCTCCCCCCCCCCCCCCCCCCCCCCCGTTCCCACCCCCAGTGTTGAAAGAAATCACAGGAAGCCTTGCTGAGGTCGCTCTATAATGGGATTGTCCCGCTGCTGTTTGTTCAAGCCTGGTCTTCTCCCCTCTCCACAGGGGCACCACCACGCAGCCAGTGGGAGGTGCCCCAAGGTGCCCTTCCTTGGTGCCCACTGCTCCTAGACATCCAGCAGAGATCACAGCAACCCGCCCCCCCCCATACACACACTTCCCCTCCGTTCTCCTTCCCTTCTCCCCGTCCCTCCTTCCCCCCTCCACTCCCTCCCCCGCCCTCTCCAACTCCAGGCCCCTCACCCTGAAAAAAAAAAAAAAACGAAAGAAAAAGAAAAGACAGAAAAGAAAGAAGAAAAAATAGAGTAAAAGAGTAGAGCAGAGTAGAGCTTCGTTTTGGTCAGGGATTGGGGGGATGGAGGGGTGGTGATGGTGGTGGTGGTGGTGGTGGTGGTGGCGGTGATGGTGGTGGTGGTGGTGGTGGTGATGGTGGTGGTGGTGGTGGTGGTGATGGTGGTGGTGGTGGGATGGAGGCGAAAGGCTTTGGGGGGCGGAGGGGGGGGGGGGGAGCGAGGGGGGGGGGAGCGAGGGGGGGGGGGGGGGAGCAGAAAGCAAGGTTGGC
This sequence comes from Conus ventricosus, assembly GCA_018398815.1. Taxonomy (NCBI): domain Eukaryota; kingdom Metazoa; phylum Mollusca; class Gastropoda; order Neogastropoda; family Conidae; genus Conus; species Conus ventricosus. The sequence continues at coordinate 27,176,588 of CM031602.1, forward strand.
TCGGAATTGTGTATTCTGCTTAACAGGAACTGATTGACTGTGAAAAGGGAAACAACTGACACCGTGGCGAGAAGGAAATGAAAGTAGGGTGGGGTGAGGGTGGGGGTGAGCGGGAGGGAGAGGGGGGTTGAGGGAGGAAGGATGGAGTGAGGGGGGGGGGACAAAAGGGTGGGGGTGAGAGGGGCAGAGAGAGGGGGTCGGGTGGGGTGGGGCGGTTTTCAAGCAGTCATGGCGAGTGTTATGGACAAAGCAAAGCAATTTCATTTTGCGACAATACAGAGCAGTGTTTTGTTAATTTTTTTTTTCAGTGACTTTGTTTATTTTCGTACTTGATTTCTTTGTCGACAATAACGAAATGCAAAGGTACAGATGCATTTTAACATCGTACATAAGAGAGAAAAGACAGAAAGGAAAAAAAAAGAAAACGAGGTGAAAAGAAGAACAAGCTTTAAAAACAAAAGCAAAGCGACACAGACAGACACAGACAGACAGGCAGACAGACAGACAGACAGACAGACACACATACACACACGCACGCACGCACGCACGCACGCACGCACTCACGCACGCACGCACTCACGCACGCACGCACGCACGCACGCACGCACGCACGCACGCACGCACACACACACACACACACACACACACACACACACACACACACTTGTAAGCAACATGAACAAACTCTATCTATCTCCCTCTATTTGCCTGTCTATCTCTCCTTTCTTGTGTAATATCACATAGTTTGTGAAAAGACGTAAAAATTAAAGTTCTACTACTACTACTACTACTACTACTACTACTACTACTTACTACTACTACTACACACACACACTCACACACACACACACACACACACTCACACACTACACACCTGAGATTTGATAAAAGTAGATTCAAAATTAGCACAATATTAGAAACATATGAATTCCCCTTCCCTTTTGAACCTTACATTGCCTTTCTTCCTTGCCTCATCTCCCTCACCCAACCCCTTTCCACACACACACACACACAGACAGACACACAGACACACACACAGACACACACACACACCACACACACACACACACACACACACACACACACACACACACACACACACACACACACACACTGCATTTCACATACAAAGTACCTACTAAGACAAGTGCTTCCGATATATGAATGAACCGTCTCCCCCTTCATAAACTTCTGTTTTATCATGGCATCGTGTCAAAGGTCTCCTCACCTAAAAGAAAGTTTGTCGAGAGAAGTTCATCATTTTCCCCTTCTCATGAGAGATGATGGTCGGGTTGGGGCTGGAAGTGCTCGGTCGGATCAGTTGTATCGAAACGGGTCTAAAAGTAGGGGGGGGGGGGGGGGAGTCTGGAGATCTCCCCCCCCCCCCCCCCTGAAAATAAAGGGAACAAAGTGCCCTCAATTCAGTATGTGCCAGAGCTGGGGGGAGGGGACGGAGGGGGGGGGGGGGGGGGGGGTCCAGACATCCCGGACCCCCCCCCCCCCCAGCCCTCCTCATCCAGCCTTGGGGTGAGGTTGGGGAAGTTGGTATTAAGGAGTAATGGGTACTAAAAAAAGAAGGAGGGTTTAGGGTCAAGGCTGTATCCTTTGCTCTGGAGGTACTGATGAAAGGAGGGTACATGTTTTCATTGTGTTAATCATTTTTAAAAAAATGTCATTTTTTGTTTAATGAAATACATGCTGCTAGTGTTATGTTGGGTTTTTTTTGTTTTTTTTTTGTTTTTCCTCTCCCAAAATGCTGTTATGCTGTTTAGAAGAGCGACGAAAGGGTACACCTAGAGGCAATAAATAAATAATCAACGAAAATTAGTGCAGTTGAACCATTCTTCGTTCATTGTGAAAATGATTAAGTGAGGACTACGTCATGTTTATACACTCAAAATGAGGGGTGTTGGGTGGTGTGGGCTTGAGAAATAGGGTTGAGAGGAGAGGGAGGGAGGTAGGGGTAGTGTGTGATAAAGAAGAGGCGTATAAAAATATATTCAACTCTCAACACACAACTCTCTCTCTCCTTATCTATATCTATATCTATAGATACATTATAAGAATGTATGTGTATCTCTCTCTCTCTCTCTCAATCTGTCTCTGTCGCTCCCTCTGTCTCTGTCTGTCTGTCTGTCTGTCTCTGTCTCTCTCTCTCTCTACACACACACACATATGTATATAGATAGATAGATAGATAGATAGATAGATAGATAGATAGATAGATAGATGGGATAGATAGATATACTTATGCGCGCGCGCCACACACACACACACACACACACACACACACACACACACACACACACACACACACACACAGAGCGGAAAGAGAGAGAGAGAGAGAGAAAGAGAGAGAGAGAGAGATGAGAGAGAGAGAGAGAGAGAGAGAGAGAGAGAGAGGACTGAGATAGAGAGAGAGAGAGAGAGAGAGAGGGAGAGAGAGGAGAGGAGGAGAGAGAGGAGAGAGAGAGAGGGGAGAGAGATTTCCACACCAGTGAAAAGGTCACAAAGCCACAACTCCGGGTTTGTTTGAACAAACGATAAAACAACGGCCCCCACCCTGGATCAGGAAAACCAACAGAAACTCAACATTCGACGTAACCATGGGTTCATATGATGGTGCAGAAACACGTGAACTGGTCGGACTATTCATGCTGTCCAACATCAAGAAAAAACTCGGAAAACAAGTCGGACTATACAGAGACGATGGCCTTGCTGCACTAACCAACAATCCAAGAACCATCGAAAACAAGAAGAAAGAACTATGCAAAATCTTCCAAAACCACAACTTAAAGATTACCATTGAAGCAAACAAAAAGGTAGTGAACTACTTAGACATAACACTGGATCTCAACAATCTATATATAAACCATACAAGAAACCCAACGATACACCTCTTTATGTACACACCAAAAGTAACCATGCACCATCTGTATTAAAGACCATACCCCATGGCATAAACAAGAGACTATCAACCTGTCAAGCAGTGAGAGAGTGTTCAACAATGCAGCAGTAGAATACCAGGAGGCACTACAACAAGTGGATACAATTACAAATTACAATACAACCCAGACAACAACACAAATAAAAGCAAGAAAAAATAGGAAAAAGAAAATCATATGGTATAACCCCCCATACGACGGGAAACTCAAAACAAACATAGGGAAAGAATTCTTCAAAATCCTAACAACTTCATTTCCAAAAGAACACAAACTGTCCAAAATATTTAACAAAAATACTGTCAAACTATCGTACTCATGTATGCCCAACCTCAAAACCTGATTGACGCATCCAACAAAATGAAAATCAACACAGCAAAGAAGGGTGAAGAAAGAAAATCTTGCAATTGCACCAGAAAGGAGCAGTGCCACTAAACAACAAATGCCTTCACAGCAACATTGTATACCAGGCTACTGTGACATCAGAAAATGAAAAAGAAACATACATTAGGGATCACTGAAAACCACTTCAAAACCAGATATGCAAACCACAAACAGTCATTTAATAAAGAAAAATATTAAAAACCAAACAGAACTGAGCAAATATATCTGGAAACTTAAAGACGCAAAAACAAGTTACAATATATCCTGGAAAATCATTAAAAAGAGCATCACCATACAGCAATGTTTCAAAAAGGTGCAACCTATGTCTAACTGAAAAATGGTTAATACTATGCAAACCACACTTAGCAACTTTAAACACCAAAACAGAAATAGTAAACAACTGCAGGCATAAATGGAAATCGTTGTTAGTGAACACACCCAAAACAAAAACCTGAAAGCTCCCAAAAAACACATGCAGCCAACCCGCACGTGCAAACAACCGCAAACGGGAGCCCACACGCTATATAACATCGGCGGTGGGCAAACCAAAAACCATCCTGATGACAGCGCAACACGCTCGAAATAAATTTGTAGAGTTTTAACATTCCTTTTTAATATCATTAATATATATATATATTATATATATATATATATTATATATATATATATATATATTATATATGCATGTATACAGAGAGAGAGAGAGAGAGAGAGAGAGAGAGAGAGAGAGAGAGAGAGAGAGAGAGGACGGGAGGGGAAGAGGGGGAATGACGAAAAAGCCATTCGAATCACGCTTGTGCCCAAAATATAACGAGCACTTGCGCTGCCCTCTGATTGTGTTGTCGTTCTGGCGGTCATGAGAGTAATGTCAGATAGCCCCCCCCCCCCCCTCACGTCTCCCTCCGGGGATCATCATCCCCGTCTGTCATAGCACCATTCGTGGGGCGTGGTCGTGAAAACCCGAAGAACCGGAAGATGAAAATGACATTTGTTGTCAGATTTTGGGAGATCAGAACCCGTGGCGCCCACACTGATAATATATGTGGCACGTGTTCGCTGCCCATCTTTTACGTGTTGTCGTTCTGGTGGTATCTGTGTTGTGTTGGGTCCCTCCCTCCATTCTTCTGAGATGAATATCTCTTCTGTCTTTTCACCGTTGGTGGGTGTGGATATCAAGGTGAACGTCAATTTAAGAGAGAGAGAGAGAGAGAGAGAGAGAGAGAGAGAGAGAGAGAGAGAGAGAGCGAGAGAGAGAGAGAGAGAGAGACGGACAGACAGACACACAAACACACACACAGACAGACGGACAGACAGAGAAACAGACAGAGAGACAGACAGAGAGGCAGAGAGACAGAGACAGAGACAGACAGACAGACAGACAGACACAGACAGATAGACAATTACACAGACAGACAGACCGACCGACAGACAGACAGACAGAGAAAGGTTGTCACCAAAAATTTCATGGGGGTTGGGGTTGGGGTGGGGAGGGGGGGGGGGGAGGCTGGTCAAATGATTTTAGCGTTCGGTTGTGGACCCAATGGTCGTGAGCTCGAAACACTCTAGGGTTGGATTTTTTTTTTTTTCAATTTGAAACCTTAACCTTAACTTTACACAATCCCACTTTCTGTTTCAGATACGTTCCTTTTAGAATCTCTTTTTGTTTATGTAGATCCTTCAACCTCTCTCTCTCTCTCTCTCTCTCTCTCTCTCTCTCTCTCTCTCTCTCTCTCTCTCTCTCTCTCTCTCTCTCTCCATGTGGGGCTTCCAGTCTCATATCCTCTTATCATCACTTCAATGTTTAAACCAAAAGAAGATCGGTGCTGCTAAAGTTTAGAAAGGGCATCTCTAATTTTGCCTAGCTCTTTCATTGAGTCAACCATGAATTGAAATAATTACAGGGTGGTAGATGCTTTTTCGCGGAAATTTTACATTCCAACTCAAGTCAGCATCTTGCCTAAAACACAGAGTTACCTCTCTTCGTTAAAGTCATCCATTGCTTTTTTTCATAGGTAAAGCTGTTTTTGTCTGTACTTGCAGATTTTGCAAGGCATTGTTTGCTTAGATAGTAGCAGATCTATGTGTATCCCTTTGGGTAACCTAGAAAGCCTATGTCCATCTTTGGGTAGGAGTAGGTCTATCTCAAGGTGTAGTGTAGTCAAATGGTTAGTGCATTTGTCTGTAAGGCTGACAGTAGTGAGTTCAAATTACCCATGGGATCGATTTTTTTTTTTTTCGGATTGAAAATCTTCCGTGTCCACCCACGAGTAAACGGGTACCTGACTCAGTTGATAGGGGTGGAGGACTTATCTCCCACCTAACTGATATCACCAGAACGACAACATTTCGAGATGGACATCGAAGAAGATAGTTTGTTTCTTTCCTTGTTTTTGTTGTCGAGAGCCAGCGAAAGTCGAACTCTCATCAACTCACTGCCCACAATCCTCTCCCCCCCCCCCATCCCCCACAGTTATCATCATCTCCAGCCCCATCCACTACCATCCTCTTTGGTCCTACCCTCCTCTCCCCCCTCCCCACCTCCACCATGCCCCTCTTCCATTCCTGCGCCGTGAAGAATGGCTGCAGTGATGGTTATCAGGTGAGTGACAGGTACAGACCAAGGCGGGGCCGGGCTTTGTGAGTAAGGCGCTCCCATACTTTGCTCACCAAGGGACATACTATGAACTGGGGAGCGCCATTGTTCACTGTGCCCCCCCCCCCTCCCTATCCTCCCCCCCCCCCCCCCCCCCCATCCCATCCTTCCTTCGAACACTCCCTCAACTCGGTGTACCCTCTCCATCCCTCCTTCCGCCCCCCCCCCCTCACCCCGTGTCTCCTTCCCACCGATCCGTTGTCGCTAACAAACAATCCACATTAACGATTTTCTAAAGATGCTTCACGTTTTTCCAGTGATAATGCTGTTGAAATGAAATGTAGAATAACACACGGAACATTGCTCTATTAGAGAACAATATATGAGATGTTGTCTCTTGCAAACTACTAACAAAAGTCAAGAATGGCAAGCTAGGTATTTTCATTTTTGTCCGATGACTTTATTATCATACTTTTCCTTTTTTTCTTTCTTTCTTTCTTTCTTTCTTTCTTTTAATCGTTGTTTCTTTTGTGAATTAAAGTAGAGAAAGCGAACCAAAAGATGTCGAATAAGGGTTTGCTCTCTGTATGTAATTTTCATTTACCACAAGAAGCCTCATGGAAAACACGTTGCCTGTATATCTATGTCAGTTATCTAACTCTTTCTCTTTTTTGACTAGTGTGTAATGCAAGACAACTTTTGGGACGTGTCCTGCATATGTTGGTTAAGACCACGTACCAATGAACATCACCGAAGTGACTTAGCAACGGTGCAGTGTCTCCTCTGGTGGGTTGCTTTGTGTCTTTCGTGTGAGAGCAAAACTGATCATAGCGATGATGATGATGATGATGATGGCGATGATGATTATTACCATGATGATAATGATGATGATGATGAGGAGGAGGGAGGAGGAGGAGGAGGAGGAGCAAGACCAGGAGGAGGAGGAGAATGGTGGTGAGATGATAATGATGATGATGATGATGAGGAGGAGGAGGAGGAGGAGGAGCAAGATGAGGAGAAGGAGGAGAATGGTGGTGATGATGATGGTGATGATGATAAGGAGAAGGAGGAGGAGGAGGAGGAGCAAGACGAGGAGAAGGAGGAGAATGGTGGTGATGATGATGATGAGGAGGAGGAGGATGAGAAGGGGGAAGAGGAGGAGGAGGAGGAGTAAGACCAGGAAGAGGAGAGAATGGTGGTGAGATGATGATGGTGATGATGATGATGATGATGATGAGGGAGGAGGAGGAGGAGGAGGAGGAGGAGGAGGAGCAAGACGAGGGGGAGGAGGATAATGGTAGTGATGACGATGGTGATGATGATGATGATGATGATGAGGAGGAGGAGGAGGAGGAGGAGGAGGAGGAGGAGGAGGAGGAGCAAGACGAGGGGGAGGAGGATAATGGTAGTGATGACGATGGTGATGATGATGATGATGATGAGGAGGAGGAGGAGGAGGAGGAGGAGGAGGAGGATCTGATGTCAAACTGACTTTCGCCATACGTTTCTCTCCTAAAGTATGGCTTCCGCGCGTTCTCTCTGAAAGCTTTCCCTCATATCCCCTATCCCCCACCATCCTCCCCTCCCCCACCCCTATCGCCACTCCCTCCTATCGTTACCTGTGGCCCCGTTTGCAATCCTTCCACCATCCCGCCAGCCCTGTGTGGATGATAGGGGCGCCTGTGGTGGCATCGTGTTGACACGGCTAGGGCTGGTCCCAGAACAGGGCTATCCAATCAGATCGACTTCTCATGTACCAGTCCCTGCCCTCTGATGAAGTTCACTTTCATAGTCTAGTATCTCCCACAGGCTTGATTAATACAGAACCAGTCGCTTCTCTGTCTGGGCCGCTTCTGTGCTTACTTCCCTTTCTCGCCTATACACACACACACACACACACGCGCGCGCGAACGCGCATGAGCGCACACCCACACACAGATACGCAAACATACACCCAGGCACACAAACACACACACACACACACACACACACACACACACACACACACACAGACACACACACACACACACCACGCACGCACGCACGCATGCACGCACGCACGCACGCACACACACACACACACACACACACACACACACACGCGCGCGCGCGCGCGCGCGCACACACACACACACACACACACACACACACACACACACACACACACACACACACGTACAAACACACACACACACACACACACACGCGCGCGCGCGCGCGCGCGCGCGCGCGCGCTTTGAAAGCGTGTCCTACGCCACCCCGCTCCTTTGACTACATGACCAACAAATTGACATACATAATGTGATGTCTGTCTGTCTGTCGGTCTGTCTGTATGTCTCTCACTCCACCCCCATCCCCCGCGTCTCTCTCTCTCTCTCTCTCTCTCTCTCTCTCTCTCTCTCTCTCTCTGTTAACAAAAAGGTGTGTAAACAACAACATACAAACAACATACAAACAGCACGAGCGCCAGATTTCTATGAAACTGAATAAGGATTACAAAAATACAGGAATAAGATAAGTTAGCTGCAGAATCTACATTATCAAAAGGCCAAGCTCGCACGAGTGAATGAGAATAAGATCCTTTTGGGAGAAGTGAAACCACAAACACAGGTTTGAGCTATAGGTTTTAAACGGTGTTAGTGTAAGATCGACTCTCTTTAAAATCGTTTTTTTTTAATTGATGGCTTTGACTTGCCTTGAAAGTACAATCAATTTGATTCGTTTGAAGTTTCTGTTTTTCACTGTCCTATAACCATGTTGTTGCTACGGAGGTGGGCTCAGTTACAAGCAACATGATTTGACTTGATTTTAGCGTTCTTTTTCTTCTTCTTTTTTCCCTTTCCGGCAAAAAATAACAACAACAAAAACAACAACAACAAAAACAAACCAACAGTGGACAGCGCTTCAATGTGCGTGGATGAGCACAATCATATTCCGGTAAACTTTTTTTGGTGCAAATATGTATTTCTTTTCGTTATGCTGTTGCTGAATAAAAATGAAGAGGAGAGAGAGAGAGAGAGAGAGAGAGAGAGAGAGAGAGAGAGAATAAAACTTAGTGACATATTTAACACACTGTGTCATGTCGTCTCTTAGTTTATGGGACACTGCATCGCATGTTCGGAGGAGGAAAAGTACAACAACACCACGAAACCTCCCCACTCCTCCTTCTCCGCTCACACCCAGCCTTTGTTGATTTCCACCATGTTCCGTGATCCCCTCTCATTAAACCAAAACACGGCGAGTACAAGCTGGGGGTCGAGTAAGGGTCATGTTTCATCCTCTCTCTCTCTCTCTCTCTCTCTCTCGTTAAGTCGCCACGAAGCTGATAATGGCGACTGTAATGGTGCAGAGAGAGGAGTCGGGTAGTCGCCCCTGAGCGGCAGAAATGCTCTTCGGTTCATCAATCAAAATATCCCACAGGGGTTTTCCTTTTCTTTCTCTCTCTCTCTCTCTCCTCTGTCTGTCTCTCTCTCTCTCTCTCTCTCTCTCTCTCTCTCTCTCTCTCTCTCTCTCTCTCTCTCTCTCTCTCTTTCTTTCAGGGGGTGGTACCGCGGCGTATCGAATGCCTGTTAACTTGCTTGTCACGGAAGAGTCATAATTGGCGATCTGGTAGGAAAGAACTTGTGGGCTTTGGGAGCGCTGTGAATAATAGAAGAAACGCCTGACACGGAGTCGTTTGGTGAGAGTTAAGTTGTTCTCTCTCTCTCTCTCTCTCTCTCTCTCTCTCTCCAGTGACACTTTTCGTTTTTAGGCATGTCTGTATAGATGTGTGGTGACCCATTTCGTAGGAGTTGGTTAAGGTCACATCTTTGTCTGGACCGTTGACCTGTGACCCATAACTGGTTTGAACCTGCCCGCTTTGTTTATCTGGCGCTTCTTTTCTTTTTCTTTTTTTTTTGCCTTGCTTTGTGTCGCTCAGCTAACAGTAATTTCCCCTACTTTCCACTACATGTGTCGTTCAGTCAACAGTAATTTCCCCTACTTTCCACTACATGTGTCGTTTAGTCAACAGTAATTTCCCCTACTTTCCACTACATGTGTCGTTTAGTCAACAGTAATTTCCCTACTTTCCACTACATGTGTCGTTTAGTCAACAGTAATTTCCCCTACTTTCCACTACATGTGTCGTTTAGTCAACAGTAATTTCCCCTACTTTCCACTACATGTGTCGTTTAGTCAACAGTAATTTCCCCTACTTTCCACTACATGTGTCGTTTAGTCAACAGTAATTTCCCCTACTTTCCACTACATGTGTCGTTTAGTCAACAGTAATTTCCCCTACTTTCCACTACATGTGTCGTTTAGTCACACAGTAATTTCCCCTACTTTCCACTACATGTGCCGTTCAGTCAACAGTAATTTCCCCTACTTTCCACTACATGTGTCGTTCAGTCAACAGTAATTTCCCTACTTTCCACTACACGTGTCGTTCAGTCAACAGTAATTTCCCCTACTTTCCGCTACATGCGTTGTTCAGACAACAGTAATCTCCCTTTTCTTTTCATTCCTTGTTCAGTCAACACTGCTTTTGCTTACATTTTACATGTGCTTTTCTTATAGCCTCAGTCCAACTCTGCAGAGTGTTCTCACAGTGTACGAAATGCAGGATAGTATGATACAAGATTGCAAGCAGTGAAACCCAGAAGAGCATAGGTACCTGGTGCGGGCTCTAATTTTCAGTGTGTCATCTGGAGATGGGACTGTGGAAAATTAAACAATAAGCTGCTGTGTTATGCCGACGTGACTAGGGGACAGGGAGAGCATCTAGACTCGTTCGCTCGTGGGTGAGTTTTACGTCCTATTGGCCTGAGGCCCTTGAGGACACGGTGAACTTGCAGACGTGGGTGTGCATGATCTGTGACAACTGTTGTCGCAGGCAGTAGTGGGCGAGTTGCGTGTGGGGCCGTTGTATTTCTCTCTCCGACGTCTTGCTCCTCTTGAATTTGGTTCAGTTTCGGCTGTCGGTCGGTCGACGATGGGCGTCGGTGTATTTCGCCTCTTTTTACCCAGACTAGGGGCTGTCTTCAGGACCACCAGGCGGCCTTCTTCGTGCTCGGGTGGCAATGCTGCTGTGCCGCGTGAGGCCGCCTCAAGGAGGGAGCAGGACGAAAGTCGCTGGAGCGCTGCACAAGACCCTAATATTCGGCGGGTACACGCAGACTGCGACCGAGAGGGCAATTTTTCAGCCCAACCCCATAAGGAGTGCCCCAATGTCTGCCTGGCTCAGAACACGGTATCTCAGGCCACGGTAATCGCAGTCAGGCAGAGCTCCATCGCCGATCGCCCCACATCTCCAGGAGCCGTCCCCCGGCGACACGGGCTAGACCCGCCGTCACCAATATGGCTGGAAGGATCGTTGCGCCGCCTGGCTGTGACCTTTCACATCAGTGTCTTCTTCTTCTTCCTAAAATACTGGTTCACTCAAAAACGAGTAGGTCACCAGTGTCCCTCAAAGGAGATCTGCCACCTCTCCCTCGGCCTCCGCTGCTATGCCACACTCGCAGCGAACTGGCATCTAGACTCACTTCTCCACTATTTAAGTCTGTGTCGAAATCACGTTCACTCATGCAGGTCATCAACCACTTCCGGGCACGACTCAGAATCGTTCAACTGACTGGGCCGCCCGCTCAGGTTATCATCTATGCCAGCTTGTTGCTGTCTGCCGCTCCGCGGGGGTCATCCCACTGCCCGCACGTAGCTGTTGTCCGTACGCGAACCCACAATGTAGAGAACGGTTTGAAAATGTAAGAGAAAAGTAGAAAGAAAGTATGGAGAATCAGAGAAAGAGGCAAGGATACAGAAAGGTTGGGAAAGATGTGGACAATCAGGAAAAGCTAAGGAAAAGTTGGAAATGGTAGAGAAAAGAAGAAAAGATTTGAGGGAGACAAAAAAAAAAAAAAGAAAAAAAAACCCAGCAGCAAAACAGTGTGTAAAGTTGGAAAAGTACTAAACAGTAAAGACAGTTAGGAAAAGGTCTGAACAATCTGGACATGGAAGTAACGCTGGTTGGAGGGAGCCGTGGTCTGTGCGCCGAGGGTTCTGCACTTCGGTGTGGTGGTGCACTGGGTCCCCCTGTCTTCAGTGAGGGTTAAGAGGTGCGTTGGGGTCGTGGTGGGTCACATAACAATGTGTTCACTGGGCCTGCGATAGCCTCTGGATACATGATCTGTATGTAGCCTGGCTGGTTGTTGATTGTGTTTCTTTCTCTCTCTCTCTTCTCTCTCTCTCTCTCTCTCTCTCTCTCTCTCTCTCTCTCTCTCTCTCTCTCTCTCGCTCCCCCTCTCTCTCTCTCTCTCTCTCTCTCTCTCTCTCTCTCTCTCTCTCTCTCTCTCTCATCTCCATCCACTCCTCCTCAATCTCTCTCTTTGCGTCTCTGTTTCTCTGTCTCCGTCTCTGTCTCATCCTCCGTCCCTCTGTCTGTCCGTCTGCCTGCCTGCTTGCCTGCCTACCTGTCTGTCTCTCTTTCTCTCGTCTTCTTCTTCTCGTTTTCTTCTTTTTCTATACATTTTCTCCGTCATTCTCTCAATGCTCCCTGCCCCCCTCCCCCCCCCCTCTCCCTCTCTCTCTCTCTCTCTCTCTCTCTCTCTCTCTCTCTCTCTCTCTCTCTCTCTCTCTCTCTCTCTGCCTTCCCCTCCCCTCTCTGTGCTCTCCTACCTAAACCTCGCTATTTCAAAAAGAAACTTCACATGAAGCAGATCAGCGTTCCATGAGTCCAGGTATAGCTGAGGGGTGTCATAATCAGTGATGCCGAAAAAAGCAATGCACTGCAGCGTAGGGAACAACATGCTGTCTGAACGAACATTTTAGTACAAAGTAGAGAACAACAGTTCTGTCTGAACGAATATTTTAGTACAAAGTAGAGAATAACAGTTCTGTCTGAACGAACATTTTAGTACAAAGTAGAGAACAACAGTTTTGTCTGAACGAACATTTTAGTACAAAGTACGGAACAACAGTTCTGTCTGAACGAACATTTTATTACAAAGTAGAGAACAACAGTGCTGTCTGAATGAACATTTTAGTACAAAGTAGGGAACAACAGTTCTGTCTGAACGAACATTTTAGTACAAAGTAAGGAACAACAGTGTTGTCTGAATGAACATTTTAGTACAAAGTAAGGAACAACAGTGTTGTCTGAATGAACATTTTAGTACAAAATAAGGAACAACAGTGTTGTCTGAACGAACATTTTAGTACAAAGTAAGGAACAACAGTTCTGTCTGAACGAACATTTTAGTACAAAGTAAGGAACAACAGTGTTGTCTGAATGAACATTTTAGTACAAAGTAAGGAACAACAGTGTTGTCTGAATGAACATTTTAGTACAAAGTAGAGAACAACAGTGCTGTCTGAACGAACAGTTATTTCAGTACAAAGTAGAGAACAACAGTGCTGTCTGAACGAACATTTCAGTACAAAGTAGAGAACAACAGTTCTGT
>CM031602.1:27199945-27202445 GCA_018398815.1 Conus ventricosus
TAGCGAAAAAAACAAAAGTTGACAAGCCACGTCCTTTTATGTGAGAATGTTAATGAAGACGAACTACACCTTTCTCGTACAGTGCTTCTGGATTTACGGTACGAACAAGCATATTCGATAGAAATTCTGTGAAAAGCCTTGTCTATTTTGAACTTGACTGCTTTATGGCAAATCAAAATGAAGTTCCTAAGACCGTAGATCTCTGCAAACATCTATGTGAGACCTTACAGTGGTGCACAGCTGTTCACAGCTAATTGAACCCATCTTTTACACCTATTGCGTACATTAAGTATGCTTGCTTGTCAGCGCCCTACTGTGACAACTGCCATTGAGGTTATGCTTTCACTCGTCTGTCAGCAGGATTGCGGACAAACTGCCAAAATAATTTTAACAAAATTTGGTAATAAGATAGAACGTGGTTTTGAGCTAAGCCAGTCTATTTTTGTACACACACACACACACACACACACACACACACACACACAGAGAGAGAGAGAGAGAGAAGAGAGAGAGAGAGAGAGAGAGAGAGAGAGCGAGAGAGCGAGAGAGAGAGGGAGAGAGAGAGAGAGAGAGTGGTTGTTGGTATATCTAAATGAAAAGAGAAACAAACCAAAACCACAAGCCGAGCAAGCTAGAAAAATCAGTCAGACGATGCGATTTACTTCAAATAATGTACTCAGTTTATTTGGTTAAAAAAAATCACACGTGCATCATATGTCGCCGTCATCAATAATTCATCTTCATTTTCCGACATTCTTGCATATTGTTTATTGCAACAAGTCGGTGTAGTTTTCTCTCAAGAAGCTGATGTCACTGCACGCGGACTCGTACATATGTTTCACACCACCACATCTGCTAAACCAAGACATGGACTCGCTGCGTTCAGAAGACGCAGATAACAGATTAATACAAAACAATAGGAAGAGATAAGGTTTCAAAATAAAATCCTTGAGTGATTCTCAAAATATAATGACACTAAATAGACCGGTCCCTTGAAAAAAAAATCAGGAGAAGATAACGCTTGTCCTTCTCTTAGAAATAGTTACCTTCTATAAGTTTATGCATCAAGAAAAGTGGATCTAGAGAGTCAGCTATTCGATTTACAGGGCACACAAGGATAAAGATCGGGATATCAACGATATAACAGACGTTCCATTTCACACTCATGTTTTGGCATTGTTCTCTTTCTGACTGAACTGTTCAGCTAACTGAACTGTTCGGCTAACTGAACTGTTCGGCTAACTGAACTGTTCAGCTAACTGAGCTGTTCGGCTAACTTGTGAGGTAAAATGACATCCAGCGTTCCCAACCAACGTGGTCTGTTCCCATGAAAAAGGCGGGGTCACTCTCGCTGAAAATAAAACGAGCTCTGACACAGATGACCTCCCTTGCAGATTTCCGAACATCGTCGCTTGTAATGATGCTGTGACGGCCAGTTGCACAGTCAGCGACCTGCTCTCAGTCATGGTCACTAAGTCAGTCGTTTCTTACACTGTTCATCTAGGATTTCGTTGCTGTGCCTCTGGAACGTTAATCTCCTGTCACATCCCGACATGACCTTAAGAAAATAAACAAGCATATTTGAAAAAAAAAATGAAAGTGAGGAGATGAGGAAGCAGGGGGCGGGGGAGGTGGGGAGGGGGGAGGGGGGCAGCAGAGGAGGCGGAAGGGAGTGATGAAGAGGGGACTCAAGGACAGAGATAAAGTCGATGTCCGAGTGGACACCCACTCAGCCAGCGAGTTGGTCAAACCTTCAGCGTTGGCCTAACTGACCTGGGCGCGGGCGGGGATGAAAGCTTATGTATAAATGCACGTATATTATGTAAATGTGTGGGTAGGTTGGTAGTTTGTGTATGTAGATCGGTATGCATGTAGTTTAGAGGGTATTTGTGATGTTGATGTATTTTTGTTAGTTTGATTGTTATGAAATTTTTTCTCTATTTTTGTTCTGTCCCATCTTCTGTGCCACCTCAGTGGCAGTGCACCCACGCCGCTCATTCCCACATCCCATCCACAGCCACAGCCGGTCAGTCCTGCCGCAGCCACGACACCAGCAATGCATAGGGAGCAGTCAATGTCAAACTGTCAAGAGGCAACCCACCGGAGGAGACACTGCACTGCCGCCGAGTCACTTCGGTGGTGTTTTGTGGTGCCTGTTCTGATCCAACATATGCAGGACACCACCTACTAATCCCCGCTACTGACGACAATAATTGCTTAGTCGTGGAGCCGGCGTGAGTGAGCTCCCCCGCCCCCCCCCCCCCCCCCCCCCGTTGGGGGGGGGGGGGGGGGGGGGGCGCCAGCACGGTCGCCCAACGACAGCCCTCATGGACTCGCCGGTACCCGTGGTCCAGTCTACCCATCTGAGCCCGTAGAAAAGTCACCTCTGGGTAGGAGCCGGTCGGAGCTGTAAAAATCCCACCTGACTCTGATGGGAATCTCCCAGCCGGGAGTCCGCGACGCTAACCACTTCGCCACGGCGGCTGGTTATTGTTATGAA
>CM031602.1:27204945-27207445 GCA_018398815.1 Conus ventricosus
GAAGAGAGAGAGAGAGAGAGAGAGAGAGGAGAGAGAGAGAGAAGAGAGAGAGGAGAGAGAGAGAGAGAGAGAGAGAGAGATGCGTCCGTCTCCCAAAACACCAAAGAGCCCAGCCCCGTGTCGCAGTGGGTCTAATGCAAAGTCGTAAACTGAGGGAGTACTAAGCCACCATACACAGCCGTTTGAGGGCCAACCTGGCAGCAACGTCGACGAGAAGAAGAAGAAAAAGAAGAGGAGAAACAAGAAGATGAACAAGCATGAGGAGATCAGGAAGAACAAGTACCTGAAGAAGAACAGGAAGATGAGGAAGAACACTAATTCGCTATAACATTAAAAACGTTTACTTTGGGCGATGAACTGGTGCACAGTTTTGAAAATTTTTTCGTTTTCTTCCCTGGTTAGTGTCTGGTCACCAAAAAGAAGTGTGTGAGTATCAATACAGTTAGGATTGAGAGTGAATAACGTATTCGTTCTTATCTGTATGTAGTTTGAACAATCTAACAGGTAGTGCTCTGTGTTTTCTGTGTGATGGCCACACGCACATTTTGGATCAGCCAGTAAATGTCTGTTGTGTAAGTCGTGATTAATATTACTCATTCCTAAGCGTAATCTACAATGGTTTATTTGATCCTGCCTCGATCCAATGTAATAGTAGGAGGCAACAGTGGTGTCTGACGTAGTCAGAAAACGTTTAAATTGGCTGATAGAGTTTGTTGACTTAATGTCGTCTGGAAGGTTGTTCCACAAAATGACTGTACTAGGTAAAAATGATTTTTTTTAAAATGTAATTCAGTTCTAAATCGTGGCACTGTTCTTTCTAGTGGCCGACGCCTATGGTAACGATTTTGGTCAGAGACTAGAGAAGGGAGAAGATCAGTTAAATAGTTTGGACAGACGCCATTAACCATTTTACGAAATTGTATCAGCTTGTGTCTTTTCCGTCTTTCTTGTAATGAACAAAAGCCAGACTCTTCGTATAATTTCTGGTGACTTGTTCCTTAACCCACCAATGATTGTACGAATTGCTTCTAGGTGTAGCTTTTCTAACATAATTGACTGATTATCTGTGCAGTTATCCACAAAATGTCTGCGTAGTCAAAATGGGGCAAAATAAAGGATTTGTACATCGTCTCCAAAGTATTTCTGGTTAGTCTGTATTTGTATTTTTTAAGACACGCAATTAACATATTCACTTTGTTGGCTATGAATTGGATGTGTTCGTCCCATTTGCAGTTATCTTGAAAAGTTACTCCTAAATGTTTATGAGATTTTGACGGTTCTAAGGTCTTCCTTCCAAATATGAGTGGTAAAATTTGGCACTGATCACGGGTAATATTGACAAGTTCGGTTTTATTCTCGTTGAAGTTAATTTTCCAAAGTTTGGCCAACGGGCAACTTTCTGAAGGTCAGAATTTAAGATTTCTTCTCTGATGTGTGGATCATTTAAGGCAAGCGATAAACTAGTATCATCGGCAAACAATTTAATTGTTGCCTGAATTCCATTTACAATGTCGTTAATGTATAACAAAAACAGTAAAGGACCAAGGACAGATCCTTGGGGAACCCCTACTGGAATTCTTTTCAACTCGGACTTTTCGCCTTTTATAACTACTGATTGTTTTCTATTATGTAGGTAATCGCGAAAAAAGTCCAGTAATTTCCCTCTGATCCCCACTGCTGCTAGCTTTAGTAAAAGTCCTTTATGCCAGACACGATCAAAGCTTTTGAGACATCAAAGAGGAACAAAGATAATTATATGTGTCCAAAAGCTGGTTGACTGTGGAATCGCCTGGTGTAAAACCTGATTGCAAAGGAGTGATGACTTCGTTTGTTGTTAAGAATGCGTACACATGTTTGTGAACACACCTCTCAAGAGTTTTACCAACACAGCTAAGGAGCGAGATCGGACGATAATTATTACACAGTTCTCTTGGTCCTTTTTTGTGAATAGGTGAAACATGTGCTCTCTTCCATAAGGACGGAAATTTACCTTCGTTCAAGCATTTATTGAACAACTGGGTAAGAGGGCTAGCTATAACCTTTACTGCACAAATAAGTAGTTAGGTCTGAAATATCATTCACACACAAACACACACACACACACACACACACACACACACACACACACACACACACACACACACACACACAAATGCACACACACAAATGCACACACACACACACACACACACACGCACGCACACACACACACACACACACACAGACACACACACACACACACACACACACACACACACACACACACACACACACACACACACACACAAACACACACAAATGCGCACACACATATGCACGCGCATTCACATGTCCCCCGTATTGTGATGATTATTTCAATTAAAACAGCTGTAAATTTATAATTAAGAAAAATAGCTAGTCCAAGACCGATCGGATTCAATTTGAACTGAACTCGGTTGGTTATTAATCTCTGTTGATGTAAAAAAAAAAAAAAAAAAAACAACAACAACAACAACAACAA
>CM031602.1:27212445-27214945 GCA_018398815.1 Conus ventricosus
ATACTAACACACTTACATAAAGATTACAAACCAAATGAATACGTGAAAATAAAGCCAGTTATACTGTCAGTTTTGGCATGGAAATTTGATCAGAGGCTTAATAAATAATATTGAAACTGCATTATAAACACACACACACGCACACACACACACAAACACACACACACACACACACACACACACACACACACACACACACACACACATACACACACACACACTCACATACACACACACAACACACACACACACACACACACACACACACACACACACACAGAGTGTATCATCTAAGGGAGACTATTTACTAAAAATCCAGTCGACCTGATGAATCCATACATTTATGTCCCTTTAAGAAGACCATAACCTTTTTTTCGTATTATGATCTGAAATCCTAGCATACAGATTCGTTAAGATGATGCACTAAAAGAATACAAAATGAAACGAAATCTAAGCATTGCACATTAAACCAAAATCTTACCAATGCGTATTTTACATATTTATATAGATCTAAGACAATCAGATACGTTTTTACGAGAGAGAGAGAGAGAGAGAGAGAGAGAGAGAGAGAGAGGAGAGAGAGAGAGAGAGAGAGAGAGAGAGAGAGAGACCAACTAAATAAATAACCCGTATCCCAAAATCTATGGACATTATTTCACCGACATTAGTAAACCTTCGTTTAAACTCTTTATTGAAAGAAGTGACGCATCCTCCTCCTCCTCCTCCTCCTCTCTCTCTCTCTCTCTCTCTCTCTCTCTCTCTCTCTCTCTCTGTCTGTCTGTATGTCTCTCGTCTGCGAAACAAGGGAGATAACTCAATAAACCTATACTACACACACACACACACACACACACACACACACACACACACACACACACACACAAGTGGTCAGATCAAGAGTAGTAAATTACTGGATAGCGTTCGTAACTAATCATGCCGGGGATGACGATGATAACAGTTAATGCAATTTACAAAACTGTATTCTGACAGAAGCACCTGTCTACAACGGGTAATCAACTCAAGTTTTTATTACCAATGAATTTACTGAGATCACATCTTTTATTGCTGACATTTTGAACAGTTATTGTGACATCTGCTGTTGACGTGTGTGAAACTGTAAGGTATGCCGAAAATTTTGTCAGATGCCTTTGAAGTGTCCCCCCCCCCCTTTTTTTTCCACCCTTCATCCCCCCCCCCCTTCCGCACGTGAAATAGAAAGGGCACAATTCTATGTTTGGAGAAAGTGATTTTCCAAAATGGACGAATCTGAAAATGCGAAACTAGTTGAGAGAGAACTATTGTCCTACCATTTTGATTGGACATGTTTGTGGGAGGAAAAAAACAAAAAACCCACACCTGAATAATTGAAATTTACGCCACAGCTACACCACCAATGACGGTATCCCCTATGCTGTGTAACATGTGCGTGCATAAACCTTACATTTTGTTCGTCGATGAAAAGCAACGAAACAGTCCATTGTGCTGTAAGTGGTGTGATCAGAGAAAGGATGGAACGAATGAGAGGGGAGGGGGGGGGGGGGGGGGGGGGGAAAAAGGCGGGCGGGAGGGGGTATCAAAAGGAAATCTTGCTCAGTGTAGCACTCTCCTCTCTCTCTCCCCCCCCCCCTCTCTCTCTCTCTCTCTCTCTCTCTCTCTCTGTGATCTTCACTTTTCCATCCGTTCACTCATCTGCAGGCAGTCTGAGGTAGCATCTGTCTCTACAGAGGACTACCATAGTCAGCAGTCCATTGAGAGTCTTTCTGATGTCACGGACACAGACGACTTGGACATGATGAACTCAGTATGAGTGGATTAGAGAGAAAATTAACTCCCAGGTCTTGACTAAAAAAGGCATGATGGACCTCGGACTTTTCTTTTTAATCTAGTTTAATTGAATTCATTCATTCATTCATTCATTCATTCATTCATTCATTTTCTATTCACTGCTTTTTAAAATGACATATTGAGTCATTTATTTGTTTTCCTTTTCAAAAGAAGGATAGGTGATGACAATGATGATGATGTTGTTAAGGAGTTCCATTGAAGGGACTAACGTTACATAACAGGCTGCATTCCATGCTTCCATTCTCATAATAGACGCTGGCGTCAACCAGGCCCGACCGATGCAGATACCTGCAGTGTTGGTGAGGAAATTTGAGCAACGCTTGCAGTGCAGTGACGTGGCCATTACTGTCGTGGCGGATGCAAAAACTCGTCTTCTCATCTCAGCCACAATTGACAGCTCTACATGGGAGCCATGCATGGGCCACTGAAGGGAATCGAACCGGCGACCTGCCAGCCAACAACCCGCAATGCTGATACTGCACCGTGGTGACTGGTACATTAATA
Organism: Conus ventricosus; assembly: GCA_018398815.1. Taxonomy (NCBI): domain Eukaryota; kingdom Metazoa; phylum Mollusca; class Gastropoda; order Neogastropoda; family Conidae; genus Conus; species Conus ventricosus. Next base: position 27,214,795 of record CM031602.1, read on the forward strand.
CACTTTTTAATCGGACAGTTCACGTCAGGCTTTTCCCTTCACCTCTGACATTCAAAGTTGTCTGCGGCGCGAACTGAGCCAAGGGGCATTACTGCAGTAAAACTTTGTCTAAAACGTGCTTATTGCGTCCCCTGCATTAACAGTCGGTCCA
>CM031602.1:27217445-27229945 GCA_018398815.1 Conus ventricosus
ATACCCCCCTCTCTCTCTCTCTCTCTCTCTCTCCCTCCCTCAGGTGGTTATAGGGAAAATGCTAAAATATGCAGGGGCTCGATCAGTTGATGTTTTTGTGATTTTTTTTAATTCATTGTTTGACAAGGGTGTTTTCCCAGACAACTGGACAGACTCTATTGTACTTCCTTTATGTAAAAAGGGTGGTGTGAATTACCCTAGCAATAGGAACACCAAACGATCTGATATATGGAGAAACGAACAGATATCCTCTATACGTAAATTCTGCCTTAGAACGTATTATGTTTTGGTTAAAATTAACTAGAATGGATGAGCATAGATTACCATATAAGGCATATCGTATGTTCTTTGTTTCGGACGAACGTGACAAAAAAACTGGGCCTCAAATGTTCGTTGTAAATTATATATGTATGGGTTTGGTTATGTCTGGCTGAACCAAGGTGTTGATGCAATTGATGATTTTCTTCGGATTTTTAGAGATAGATTGATTACATGCAGATGGCAAGAATGGAATTGTCATGTGAGTAACAGTGAAAGATTTAGCGTTTATAGATCCTTTCGCACTGTGCCTAATGTTAAAACCTATCTATTGTTGAATCTGCACAGCATTTATAATACATAACTTCTAGATTCAGACTTGGTATTTCTGAAAATGCAGTGCACCGACTCCATAGCAATGCAGATTTATTATGCCAACTCTGCAGAGAGGAGATAGAAAGTGAAGTTCATTGTGTGTTATGTCGTCCTGTCCTGCAAAAATTAAGAGCTCAGTATATATACCTTTGAAATATTATAAAGTCCCAAATCACTTCAGATTGGCGCTTCTGGTGGCGTGTTCTTGTACTGTGAACAAACAGTCAGAAATTTGTCAATTTATCTATTTAAAGCGTTCAAACCGCGGCCTTCTATGTTATCGTAGAACAGTTTATGAACAAATATTGGTTATGTCTGTTAGGGTGCTTTTGTGATTGTATTTGCTAGCACCCCTTCATGAGGGGCAATGGCCTAATCATGACTAAATTATTTTGAGTCTTGAGTCTTGAGTCTCTCTCTCTCAGGTGTCTGTCTGTCTCATCCTGCCAATGGTGACAGAGAAGAAACGATGACCCTGCACTACCCCCCCCCCCCCTTCTGGACCTTCCCCCTCCACTCCTCCACTCTCCTTCATCTCTTTCCTCTCCCCTACCTTCCCTTCGCTTTTCGTTTTTTTCATCTTTCCCCAGTCACGCCTTTTCTCAGCCTGAATCCGGGCCAGAGACGGAGAGCACGTGCACATCAATCCTGGGGATTGCCAGTCAGCATCTGAACACAGACGATAAGCGGCAGCGTGGACTGGAATGCTGGGCAGGACTGGGCTGACGGGGAGAGAGGACAGAGACAGAGGGAGATGGAGAAGTGGAGGGCTGTGGTGAGAGAGCGAAGAGCCGTATGGTGGAGCGGGGTCAGAAGAATGGCAAAGGAGAAGAGGGAGGGGACAGACTTTGTCTCACAGCTGTCAGCACTCGTTTATCTCCTTCACACCAGGAGCTGCCCTGAGACACACGCACAGACCCATACAGGCACGTAAGCACGTGCAAAATTGTGTGCAGACTCTCTCTCTCGCGCACACACACACACACACACACACACAACACACCTCACTTCTTACATCTTTCATAACCATTGACATTTTTCACAGATCCATTCGTGTATGCGCGCGCGCGCGCGTGTGTGTGTGTGTGTGTGTAAACTGAAAATGTGAATTAACAATACAACTGGAAGTAGTCGAGGCCTTTAACGAGATGGTTGGCATTGATTTTAAAATACCCTGTATTTCCATGAGACAGCAATTAAAGTCGCAAATGTACAAGTTTTCTTGCACCGAAGTTATGTGGCAAATACACTCTCTGTCTCTCTCTTTCTAATACACACCCACACCACACCCACACCCCCCCCCACACACACACACACATGCACACACTAACACACACACACTCTCTCTCTCTCTCTCTCTCTCTCTGTCTCTCTCTCTCTCTCTCTCTCTCTCTCTCTCTCTCTCTCTCTCTCTCTCTCTCTCTTTTGGAAGGAGTGGTAATTCGCACCTTTACCACTCAGCAATGAGAATTTAACACAACTCATTTTGAAATCATTCAATAACCTAATCTTGCTCAAATGAAACGTACTTTCAATATATTGAAATCATAACAAAGAAAAACTATTCTTGTATTAAACAAACAAAACAAACAAACAAACAAACAAACAAGAAAAGACACATACCAGCCCCAAAACACGTCCTTTCAAATTGTCTGAGCCAAATATGCAATTTTTACCCCTCCCACCCCACCCCCTCTCTCTTCTAAACACACGTGACTGGCTCGCTACATTATACATGAGTATCTGCATGGACAAGCCATTTTTTTTTAGCTATGCGGGGTAGGGAACGAGGGTGGGTGGGGCAGGATTAAGGAAGGGGAGCGTTGTCTTCAACTAGGGGACTCTGAACACAAACACAAACTGGAAATTACGTGCTTCACGTGCCAGGTCCTTCTCCACAACTTAGGCTACACAGAGCTTTCCCCTTTTCATGGGAATGAAAAAAAAAAGGAATAATCATCAACTTTCCTAAGAGTCTGTTGATGACATCATTTTCACGGATATATATATATATATTATATATATATATATATATATATATATATATATATATATATATATATATATATATATATATATATATATATAATATATGTTTTAATACATGGACATTGTTTGATTTTTAGGTATCCCTTTCAAAAAAGTTTCAAAGTGGGGTAACATTATTTTATTATCATTTATTATTATCATTCAAAACAAGAACACGTTTTGCATCCTCTACCTCTATTCACCCTCCCGAACTTTCACACTTTTTGAAATGACACTGGACAGATAATTTGGCGGATGCTACTTTATACATCGCTTTTCCTTCATTTTGACATACCTTCCTCCTGTTCGTCCTGTGCAATGTAAGCAAAAAGAGAAGAGGCGGCAAAGAGAGAGAGAGAGAGAGAGAGAGAGAGAGAGAGAATGACTGTTCAACGATATCTCCAATTTCGTGTAACTGTGTACTCACTCACACACACACACACACGCACACACGCACGCACGCACGCACGCACGCACACACACACACACACACACACTCTTGTGCTTGTGAATTAGCGACAAGGCAGTGCATTCGAAACTGGTCTTAGCCATCATCTGAGCGACACTGGGTGCAATTCACGGTCTTTTGTACGTGTTGCACGTGTTGTGTGTGAATCGTTCAGCTTGCTGCCTCAGCAACCAGTCGGCGCACACGTCCCGGACGTGGACTCACCGGGGTCGGATCTGCATGGAGAAGAGGAAGCCTCACCGCTTCCACACTGGAAAGGAATAAGTTTATCGTCAGTGGTCTTCGCAGAAGTTGTTTTTTGTTTTCGTTTTTGTTTTTTTTTCCATTGTGGCGACATTGGTGTTGGGTATTATCTACATTTACCCACGTACGCGTGCGTTTCTTCCAGTGCTACCCGTGGAAGTCACTTTCTGAAACATGTGTCGACTCATGGCGTAGTTTACTCATGCCTGCGTTGAAAGTGATTTGACAGCGTCGCCATTCTATGATTGACAGTTATCTCATTCTCTGTGCGGAATGAGATTGACACGACCGAAAGCAGTGGTAGGTTAGTGTGTGTGTGTGTGTGTGTGTGTGTGTGAAGTTTTTATTATTTGTTTTTCAATCTAAGATCTGTCTACGTGACCTAATGTAATACAGGCATGCACACAGGCCCTGTCGTGCACGCACGCGCGCGCGCGTGTGTGTGTGTTTGTGTGTGCATGCGTGCGTGTGTATGTATGTGCGTGAGTGCACGCGCGCGCGTGTATGTGTATGGTACGCACGCATATGCATGCTTGTAGACAGCGATTTCTTGGAATTTACTTTGTCGATTTCAATACAAGTTTGATAATCGATTTTTTCCTTGGTTTAGGTAAAGCCATTCATCAATCAAATAAAAAAAAGAATAGGCAAAGTTTATGAATAACAAATAGGTTGATAAAAAAAATCAGTCAGTCGAGCATTTTAATAGTCACTTGGATGTTTGGTCAATCACCCTTTAATGTAACATAAAATCTTTCGGTAGCTTTTTTGTCTTGTCACGACTTAGAACAATTCATATTGTCTCTACCGGCGAAAAAGTGAAATGGTGGCACTTTAGCCACTTGTAATGAACAAGAAGGCTCACAAACTAGAAGATCCATTTGGCAAGATTTCTGCCCCTTCCCCTCTGTCTGACTTACTTTCTTCAAGGGAACAAAGGTAGCAAATGAAATCTTTTCTTATTGATCATGTCCACAACCATATTTGCTTTCTAAATGCGCCCTCATCCATCTTTACATTTTCATAATGACCTCGCTCATCTTTAACTTCTCAGGATATCGACATCCCTCTTTCCTTTCTCATGTTATCCACACCCATCTCCCTCCCCCTCTTTCCTTTCTCATGATGTCCACTTCCACCTGTCCTTTCTCACCATGCCCACATCCATCTTTACTTGTTATGATGTTCACCCTGGTCAGTTGTATGTTTCTTTCTCTGCGAGAGGCACATTCGGGGGTATCTTTTTCTCTTTCCTTTCTCTGATGTCATCAGCTATCAGTCCATACTCATGACGACCACACCCATGTTTCCTTTTGACATAGTTTCATAATGCATTTTTCATTGTTTGGGGTTTTCTTATCGATCTTTCGTTTCTCCCCATGGCCTCATCTATCAGTCCTTTTTCGTGATGTCCTTATCCATCTTGCTTTAAAAAAATATTGATGTTGCCGTTTGTTTTTGCCTTCGCCATGATCTTGTCATTTATCTTCCTTGCTGTTGGCGATATCGGGGCTGACCACTGTGTACACTTGTTTGGATAGTTGCACAGGCCAATTCAGGCCTGTCTACTGTTTTTTTTTTTTCAAACAGTTTTTAAGATAGGCACTTTGGCCATAGTAGGGCTGTCTACTTTTTATAGTAGTTTGAATAAGTACATTCAGGCGTGATGTCCACATCATTATTTCAGACTGCATGTGTGTGGGCGAGGAAGGTGGAGCACGGGAAAGCAGAACGGTGCATTAAGATGGGCAGTGGAAGTGACAATTTTTGTGTCGGTCGGAACTTGAAACTACGAACGAGGTGCGTCACTCCTAGGTCAACCAGGCATCGCGCTATTTTAGGTGTAGGATATCCGTTCATAACTGGCACCGTGTTACCTATGGTGTAGGATATCCGTTCATAACTGGCACCGTGTTACCTATGGTGTAGGATATCCGTTCATAACTGGCACCGTGTTACCTATGGTGTAGGATATCCGTTCATAACTGGCACCGTGTTACCTATGGTGTAGGATATCCGTTCATAACTGGCACCATGTTATTGTCAGTGTAGGATATCTGTTCATAACTGGCACCATGTTATTTTCGGTGTAGAATATCCCTTCACATCGGGCTCCATGTTATTTTCAGTGTAGGATATCCGTTCGCATTTGGCACCATGTTACTTTCTGCGTAACATATAGGCTATCTGTGCACACCCAGCGCCATGTTTCTTTTGCCGAGAAATGTGTGCTGGCATCCATGGTACTTTTGCCATCAGATGAAGGATAACCGTGCATTCCTTGCAACTTGTTACTTGATCAGTGATGTAAAGGATATCCGTGTGTAGGTGGCACCATGCACCGTTCGCCGTGACGTGCAGGACACCCAGTGCACGCCTGGCATTGTTATTTTCGCCGTAAGGTGCAGGATACTCGGTGCACGCTTGGCATTGTTACGTTCTCTGTAAGATGTTGAATGCCCAACGCACGCCTGACACCATGTTACTTTCGCCGTAAATCGAAGGATGCTCGGTGCACGCTAATACTGTCACTTTCGCAGTAAAGTTTAGGATACTCGGTGCGCGCCTGACACTGTTGTTGTCGCTGTAAGGAGTAGGATACCCGATGGGCGCCTGGCATTGTATTACTTTCGCCGTAAATTGTAGGATACCCGATGCGCGCCTGGCATTGTATTACTTTCGCCGTAAATTGTAGGATACCCGATGCGCGCCTGGCATTGTATTACTTTCGCCGTAAATTGTAGGATACCCGATGCACGCCTGGCATTGTATTTCGCCGTAAATTGTAGGATACCCGATGCACGCCTGGCATTGTATTACTTTCGCCGTAAATTGTAGGATACCCGATGCACGCCTGGCATTGTATTACTTTCGCCGTAAATTGTAGAATACTCGATACACGCCTGGCATTGTATTGCTTTCGCTGTAAATTGCAGATTACTCGATACACGCCTGGCATTGTATTACTTTCGCCGTAAATTGAAGAATACCTGATGCACGCCTGGTATTGTATTACTTTCGCCGTAAATTTTAGGATATCCGATGTACGCCTGGCATTGTATTACTTTCGCCGTAAATTATAGGATATTCGATGCACGCCTGGCATTGTATTACATTCGCCGTAAATTGTAGGATATCCGATGCACGCCTGGCATTGTATTACGTTTGCCGCAAATTGTAGGATACCCGATGCACGCCTGGCATTGTATTACTTTCGCCGTAAATTGTAGGATACCCGATGCACGCCTGGCATTGTATTACTTTCGGCGTAAATTGTAGGATACCCGATGCACGCCTGGCATTGTATTACTTTCGCCGTAAATTGTAGGATACCCGATGCACGCCTGGCATTGTATTACATTTGCCGTAAATTGTAGGATATTTGATGCATGCCTGGCATTGTATTACGTTTGCCGCAAATTGTAGGATACCCGATGCACGCCTGGCATTGTATTACTTTCGCCGTAAATTGTAGGATATCCGATGCACGCCTGGCATTGTATTACATTCGCCGTAAATTGTAGGATATTTGATGCACGCCTGGCATTGTATTACGTTTGCCGCAAATTGTAGGATACCCGATGCACGCCTGGCATTGTATTACTTTCGCCGTAAATTGTAGGATACCCGATGCACGCCTGGCATTGTATTACTTTCGGCGTAAATTGTAGGATACCCGATGCACGCCTGGCATTGTATTACTTTCGCCGTAAATTGTAGGATACTCGATACACGCCTGGCATTGTATTGCTTTCGCTGTAAATTGTAGATTACTCGATACACGCCTGGCATTGTATTACTTTCGCCGTAAATTGAAGAATACCTGATGCACGCCTGGTATTGTATTACTTTCGCCGTAAATTTTAGGATATCCGATGTACGCCTGGCATTGTATTACTTTCGCCGTAAATTATAGGATATTCGATGCACGCCTGGCATTGTATTACATTCGCCGTAAATTGTAGGATATCCGATGCACGCCTGGCATTGTATTACGTTTGCCGCAAATTGTAGGATACCCGATGCACGCCTGGCATTGTATTACTTTCGCCGTAAATTGTAGGATACCCGATGCACGCCTGGCATTGTATTACTTTCGCCGTAAATTGTAGGATACCGATGCACGCCTGGCATTGTATTACTTTCGCCGTAAATTGTAGGATATCCGATGCACGCCTGGCATTGTATTACATTCGCCGTAAATTGTAGGATATTTGATGCACGCCTGGCATTGTATTACGTTTGCCGCAAATTGTAGGATACCCGATGCACGCCTGGCATTGTATTACTTTCGCCGTAAATTGTAGGATATCCGATGCACGCCTGGCATTGTATTACATTCGCCGTAAATTGTAGGATATTTGATGCACGCCTGGCATTGTATTACGTTTGCCGCAAATTGTAGGATACCCGATGCACGCCTGGCATTGTATTACTTTCGCCGTAAATTGTAGGATACCCGATGCACGCCTGGCATTGTATTACTTTCGGCGTAAATTGTAGGATACCCGATGCACGCCTGGCATTGTATTACTTTCGCCGCAAATTGTAGGATGCCCGATGCACGCCTGGCATTGTATTACTTTCGCCGTAAATTGTAGGATACCCGATGCACGCCTGGCATTGTATTACGTTTGCCGCAAATTGTAGGATACCCGATGCACGCCTGGCATTGTATTACTTTCGCCGTAAATTGCAGGATACCGATGCACGCCTGGCATTGTATTACTTTCGCCGTAAAATATAGGATACCCGGTGCACGCCTGGCATTATGTTATTCATTCTGTAAGGTGTGAAATATCTTTGCATACCTGGTACCAGCAACTTGTCTTCTTTGATGATGAAACGGCCAAAATGTGGCAGCGTCTGTTCTCTTCGTCACATTAGATCCCTGAAATACCTTGAGAAATAAACCACAGATCAGCTGTCTGTGATGATGATTCAGTCACTGCCATTTTGTTGTGGTCCAGCCGACCAAGAGGAGCCATTTCAGGGCTGTCACCACGCAAAGGACAGAAAGTTCTGTCAGTACACACACGCGCACACACACACACACACACACACACACACACACACACACACACACACCACACACACACATACACACGCGCGCTCGCGCACGTATGCGCGTGCACACGCGTGTGCGTGCGCACGCATGCACACAAGTACACGCAGGAAGGCGCGCCCGCACGCGCGTGCACACACACACACACACACACACACACACACACACACACACACACACACACACACACACACACACACACAGCGCGCGCGCGCGCGCACACACACACACACACGCGCGAGAGAGAGAGAAGCAAAAAAAAAGAGAAAGAAAATGGCGTACGTACGTCTAGTTACGTAAACCAGTGCATGCTATACAAGCTGGACGATTTGCATCCTAGTACTTACAAAACTAAGCCATAATGAGTGCGTCAGCCATTGGATCTGCCAAAAGTAAACATGAATTTCAACATTGGCCTGACGATTGTTTTCTCTCTCCCTTTGATTTGGGTTTGGATGGTTTGGACAGCGGTTTCCGTTATTTCTTTCCAGTCTGCTTTCCATATTATTTGCGTTTGTTTTTCTTTCTTTATCGGTGTAATCATTTAAATCATTGCTCTTTGATATCATCAGAATCATAAGTCGTGATAGTCATTGTAAACGGAACTTTTTTTTTAAACGTCGGTTTTAGAAATGTTCTTTCCCCGTCCCTCCCGTTCCCCCCTCTTTTTCCCTCCCCGTCCCTCCCGTTCCCCCCTCTTTTTCCCTCCCCGTCTCCCCCCGTTTCCCCCCCCCTTTTCCCTCCCCCTCCCTCCCGTTCCTCCCCCCTCTTTTTCCCTCCCCGTCCCTCCCGTTCCCCCCCCTCTTTTTTCCCTCCCCGTCCCTCCCGTTCCCCCCCTCTTTTTCCCTCCCCGTCCCTCCCGTTCCCCCCCTCTTTTTCCCTCCCCGTCCCTCCCGTTCCCCCCTCTTTTTCCCTCCCCGTCCCTCCCGTCCCCCCCTCTTTTTCCCTCCCCGTCCCTCCCGTTCCCCCCTCTTTTTCCCTCCCCGTCCCTCCCGTTCCCCCCCTCTTTTTCCCTCCCCGTCCCTCCCGTTCCCCCCCTCTTTTTCCCTCCCGTCCCTCCCGTTCCCCCCTCTTTTTCCCTCCCCGTCCCTCCCGTTCCCCCCCTCTTTTTCCCTCCCCGTCCCTCCCGTTCCCCCCTCTTTTTCCCTCCCCGTCCCTCCCGTTCCCCCCTCTTTTTCCCTCCCCGTCCCTCCCGTTCCCCCCCTCTTTTTCCCTCCCCGTCCCTCCCGTTCCCCCCCTCTTTTTCCCTCCCCGTTCCTCCCGTTCCCCCCTCTTTTTCCCTCCCCGTCCCTCCCGTTCCCCCCCTCTTTTTCCCTCCCCGTCCCTCCCGTTCCCCCCTCTTTTTCCCTCCCCGTCCCTCCCGTTCCCCCCTCTTTTTCCCTCCCCGTCCCTCCCGTTCCCCCCCTCTTTTTCCCTCCCCGTCCCTCCCGTTCCCCCCTCTTTTTCCCTCCCGTCCCTCCGTTCCCCCTCTTTTTCCTTTTCTCTCTTTTTTTTTTCCCAGTTCTTTCTTTTGTAGATCCGTTCTTTCTTTAGCATGTAAACAAGACAAGTGAAAAAGTTAGATTGTCTTAATGGGTGAAAGTCTGGGTGTGTTGGTTGACGAAACTCGCATTTCAACAACTCTCTTCCCTTGCATCAGCGCGTTTCAAGTCGAGCGCAGACGAATCGGATCCTTCCATTCGTATCTTAATGAAGAAGCTGTCTCTACTTTTATGTGCTGCTTTATCCGTTGCTCACCAGACAACGGAAAATCTTTTCTAGTCCTGAGGATCTAGCCTCAACAAAATCCAGAACGGTGCTGCACGACGAGTTTTCAGATCCTCTTCCCATGCGTGTGCTGCACCTGGCTCTTTTGTTCCCTTTCGCCGGTCGCACGTTGAACAAAAGATATATTAGCATCTCTCTTCTGCCGTTGAAGTCGCTTGAAGACCAGGCTTCAGAGTGTCACTCTGAACCCCTCAGTCTGCCCACACTTCTTCATCTTCGTCCTGCTTCTAACATCCACGTCTACAGACTCCCTTCGTACAGGCCAAAACCATGCGGCCAACGTTCTTTTTTTCCCTGACATCCACATATACAGACTTCCTTCGTTTCGGGCCAAAATCCTACGGTCAACGTTTTTCTTTCCTATTAGGGTCCCTCCATCTGCAACCAGCTCCCTTCCTCTGTTTGCCAAGCAGACCTGATCATAAGTTTTACAGTTTTCCTTAAATGGTTTTGTTTTTTTCGAAGAAGCGTTCTGACCCTTACCCACCACCCTTTTGTTTAGTTTACGACTTCTCTAACTGTTGGGCATGGTGTGTGTGTGTGTGTGTGGGGGGGGGGGGGGGGTGCGCTCGCACGCGCACATTAGAAATGTACGTGCTCAACAACATTGTTGACAAAATTTTGTTAGATTGTCTTGTCATGACTGTTGTGATGTACTGGGCATAAGCAAGCGGCACTAGCAGCAATAGTAGTAGTAGTAGTAGTAGTAGTAGTAGTACTAGCAGCAGCAGTAGTAGTAGTAGTAGTAGTAGCAGCAGCAGTAGCTAGAGTAGTAGCGTAGCACCACCAGCAATATCAGTACTAGGAATAGCAGCATTATTGTCAGCGAACAACGATACTGATAATTACGATAGGTATAATGTCGCTAGTAATTACTGCCACAGTGGTAATTTTCTTTCTTTTATTTTCATGTCACCCAGTGCTGTGACTCACGGTAAAATCCGCTTTCATTTTTTTTTCTTTTTTTTTTTTAAACTGACCCTCTTCTCGGTCTCAAATGAAGGTTAGGTCAGGAGAAGTTGGTAAGTATTAAAACTCTTATCTTAGCGCTATCAGTGAAGAACAAACTTAGAAGAAAGGTGAGGAGATTAGTAACAACCAACCAACCAGTGTGACATGTTCCGCAGTGATAAAAAAAAAGGCACAGAGCACCTTCCCAATGCCGATAACGATATCATTCAACAAGCACGCAATAAGTGAATGGACAAATACATACACGACCACATCGGACACTTTCTTCAGTTAACAACAGTCTGGGACTGATACAATGTGTGATTATTTTTGGTGTCATGTTCAGCTCATAACGAGAGAAAAAGATCAGCGTCTTCTACTACCTTGTTTTGAATTTATAGGGCATAGCATCGACTGCCGAAACGCTGCTGTAACTTTTGACTCTCTTAAGTATCTTAAAAAGTTCTCTTAATAATAGTTATTTTAATAGGATAGGTGGCTTGCGAGCGCTTACACACACACGCACGCACGCATACACGCATACACACACACAGAGCACGCACGCACGCACGCACGCACGCACGCACACACACGCTTGTATGCACGCACGCACGCATGCATGCACACAAACACACGCACAGACACACAACACACACACACACATACACACACACACACACACACACACACACACACACACACACACACACACACATACACACAGCGCGCGAGCGCGCACACGCACACGCACACGCACACACACACACACACACTCACACACACACACACACACTCACACACACACACACACACACCACACACACACACACACACACACACACACACACACACACACGAGCGCTCGCGCGCGCACAGAATGAAAGAGACAGACAGACTGACTCAGCCGGCCAGACAAACAGCGAGCGAGAGAGAGAGAGATACAGACAGACAGACAGACAGACAGAGACAGACAGACATTCACACGGCTAGTGACAGACGAACAGAGACAGACAGACGAAGAGAGGGACGGACAGTCAGACAGCTATGGACGGAGAGACGGACAGAGAGACAGACAGACAGACAGACACTCTATTTCAGCCCCGCCATGGCCTTTTCCTCACTTATTCTCACGATCCGTCTTCAAACCCGACTTCCTGCCCTTTGAGACACGTTTCAACAATCAGCCTCGCCTTGGTGGACGTCCGCCCGAACCCTCAGCACCGGGATCAACCCCCAGTGTCATCAAGCGGTGGTTTCAAGCACCTTCCCACCTACATGTCCCCCCCCCCTCCCCCCTCTTTCCACTTTAGACTAGGGTCAACAGAGGGTGCCATCTCCTTGGTT
>CM031602.1:27234945-27245519 GCA_018398815.1 Conus ventricosus
TTCTTATGCTGCTCTGTTTTATGTACTCTATTCTCATGCTGCTCTATTTTATATACTGTATCATTCTCATGCTGCTCTATTTTATATACTGTATCATTCTCAGGCTGCTCTGTTTTATGTACTGTATCATTCTCATGCTGCTCTGTTTTATGTACTCTATCATTCTCATGCTGTTCTGTTTTATGTACTCTATCATTCTCATGCTGTTCTGTTTTATGTACTCTATCATTCTCATGCTGCTCTCGCCTTTTTCCTCTCCTGAGCTCCGAGCTACTGTCCCGTCCCACCATACATCATTTTCACCTTCTCTTCGCCTGTCTTTTATGGATGTTATGTCATCTCATCCCACCTCTCGTATGCGATTGTATGCAATTCATCATTAACGTTTTTCCCTTTCATATTTCCTTCACTATTCTTACCTTCCGCTTTTATCTCGTCCACAATACGTTCTTCTTACGTCTTATCTTGTCCCAACTATCTTTCATTAGCTCCCCCCCCCCCCCCCCCCCCCCCCCCCCCCCCCCCCCCCCCCCCCCATCCCTCTTTCATCTTCCTCTCGTTTTTCTTTCATTTGTCATTTTCCCTTTTCTCGTCATCCTCACTTTGTCTTTAGGTCCCGTTCATCATTCATCATTCTCACGCTCTAGTCCCGTCGGTCATTCATTGTGTTCACACTCTCCTGCAGTCTGTGTCATTATTTTCACGTTCCTCAGACACCAGTCATTCATCGTTTTCAAGTTCTGCCCCAGTCGGTCATTCATGATATTCGTGTTCTTCTCCAGTTACTCGCTTGTCATTTTAACACTTTTTCCATCCAGTCAATTCATTTATCCCTTTCACTTTCTTCTCCATTCTTCTCCCGCCAATCTTTCACCATTTTCACGTTCTTCTATCGTCAATCATTCTTCATTTCAAGCTCATCTCCTGTCACTTATTGTAATTTTCACGTTCTCTCCTTTGTCATTCAATATTTTCACGTTAAATCATAACAGAGTTGTTGCTAAAACAGAAATTGTTTTGTAATTTTCGTCATCATGAAATCCAAAAATATGCACAACGTGTGGAAAAATAACAGAAATTAGGAATAACTATGAACTCCCATTGTATCCTATTAAAGTAGGAAATTTTTGTTGTTCTAAGATCTTTTGACAAAGCACGGGCGCTTGTGAGGCATTCTTGGAGAACAGTTTATCGTCAAGCCTCACTCCTGATATTAAAAGTTGAAGAGTGAAAGATAAGACCACATCTGTTTATCAAGGACTACATTCTTCTGTAACTTGATGGAAATTTAACGAATATTTGACGTCTGTCTTTTCGCGTAAAAGTGTTGGTATTTTATTTGTTGTTAAAAAATGCCAGAAGGTCGTTTTAAAAAGCCTCTGGAAGAAACAAAAAATATAGTCCTAGTACATCAGGCGGGTTAAAAAAAAAGTTGAATGCACATAAGATAATAAAGCTCGAAGAAAACGAAAGGTCTGTACTATTTTTGGTTATTTCTTGAAGTCCAGTCAATTCAAAATCATGCTGCAAAGAGCAAGCGGTGAAATGCCAGAGAGCTGCTTAACTCTCTGTACTGGCTTCCGGTGAGGACATGCACGTGTGTGTGTGTGTGTGTGTGTGTGTGTGTGCGCGCGCGCGCATAGTTGAATATGTGTATATATGTGCTCGTGGGAATGGTTGTAATCTGTGTGGGTTCGCACATTTTCGCGCGCGCGCGCGCGTTTTGTGTGTGTGAGAGAGAGAGAGAGAGAGTGTTTGTAAAATACGTGCGTTTTGCGTGCGCACGTGGTCGTGTACACACACATATATGTATATATATATAGAGAGAGAGAGAGATATTGAATTATAAACAAAGCTTGCTCTTATGTCGCAGATTAAAGAAATAGGGGGAGAAAAGCATTCATATCTGCAGTGGTAGAGTTAATACGGCCTAACTAACAGTATGTGCTCAAGTGGGTGGATGGGGAAAAATAAAATAAAATAAATGCTTCTCAAAATGAGCCTTCAGCAAGCTTCTAATCTCCAAAAGGGAGGAAACTGTCTAACACCTAACTCCTGGTCATATACCGATATTTCGAAACCTGGTTGTTTCTCCTCCGTGACCGCGGAAAGTGGTAATTTGACTCCTCTGCCTTTTCGGTTTTAAGAAGAATGCTATCCCAGAAAAGGCTGGTGTGCAATACCGTAGTATGTTTGTTGAGTTTTCAAAAAACCAACCAAAGGTGCCACCTAAGAAGCATAGAAAATCATGAAAGAGCAAAACAAGCTACATTTTCTTGTGAAAAGTAGAAATATAAAAAAGATAACCTCTTAAGACAAGTGCTGAGGGCCAGTTCTTGGAATGAATCCGCAAGGGACTAAATTACAAAAAAACTAATAAATTCCAAGGATAAGTACCGAGCACCATTCCAGCAAACTTACAGAGCAGCTTGGTGTTGCAATGACTGCAAGAAATATTCAATTATAAACAAAGCTTGCTCTATGTCTCAGATTGAAGAAATAGGGGGGAGAAAAGCATTCATATCTGCTGTGGTAGTTAATACTGCCTAACAGTATGTGCTCAAAGTGGGTGGATGGGGAAAAATAAAATAAATGCTTCTCAAAATGAGCCTTCAGCAAGCTTCTAATCTCCAATAGGGAGGAAACACTAACACCTAACTCTGGTCATATACCGATATTTCGAAACCTGGTTGTTTCTCCTCAGTGACCGTGGAAAGTGGTAATTTGACTCCTCTGCCTTTTCGGTTTTAAGAAGAATGCTATCCCAGAAAAGGCTGGTGTGCATATATATATGCGTGTGTGTGTTACGCGTGCGCAGTCGTACATGTATATGTGCGAGTGCGTGAACGCGCGATTACGTTTGTGTTTGTATGCGCGCGTGTGTGTGTGCGCGGGCGTTTGTGCGGTGTAATGTATGTGTGCGCGCGCGCGCACGCATGCTTGCTTATGTGTATTTACGTTTTGTTTGCGTACGCGCGTCGAGGTGTGTGTGCGTGTGTGTGTGTGTGGTGTGTGTGTGGTGTGTGTTGTGTGTGTGCGCGCGAAGGATGAGGGGGGGGGGGGGGGCGTGCATGAGTCGGCATTTTCACGTAGGTATGTAGGCCTAAATTGAGGTGTTTGTGGAGGAGCGACAGATCAAAGGAAAAGAATTAGGACGGAGGGGTGTCAAGGAAGGGGGTGGGGAGAGCAGGGTTTTATGTAACTTTTCAAATGAAATCAAACTCAACAACATATAAAGCCATGTATCCAGATTATTAGAAAAAAAGTAATGAACAGATAGCTCATCCCAATAACCACGCGCTGGTTTCTGATTATAAAAAAATTAAAGTACAATAATAATTTTGTCTTGGTATCACTAATATCGACCTTTTTTTCCCTAGGTCGTTGGAAGTCATTGGGGGAATCACAGTAAAGAGTTGTTGAGATTCCCCCAGGTCTGTTGGTTGTATTTGATGCGTTTGGGCTCTACGCTGCCCATTCACTGCCATTCTGCAATGTTGTCAGTTTGTTTTTTCCCTGTCTTCTTCCTCTCGCTCCTTCAACAGTTTCCTGGATGATTGATTTAGCGGGGCTGTTGGATCTTCACGACGAAGCCAACTTAATGTTTATGCTTCACTGGTGTCGGCAAATCCTCGTATGATCCGACGAGCGTTTGGTTGTCTGGCACACTTGGTCAGTGGTGACATAATCAATATGTCCGACATACAGTATCTTGCATGATACTCCATGTCTATTGTTGGATTTTTTCTTCCAGGTCCTTGTCGCGTACGCATATAGGGAAATGAAATACACCCGTGCATGCAGGAGCCAGGTTTGTGTTTCATTGAGATGTTATTCTTTCCTTACATTGATCAGTCTGGACATAACTGATGTGGTTGCTGCTCTTGATAGGATATCTGATTTAAACCCCTATTTACTGAAAATAAATCACACTTACTTGAACTTTGTAACAGTTTCTAGCTTTAGCCATGGTTTTATGAACATGGAGGTGGTTTTGTGGATAGCAATTAGCTTGGTCTTTTTTTTTTCTTTTTTCTTTTTTTTTTGCTGTCCCAACCACTGCGCCACCTCAGAGGCAGTGCACCCACGCCGCTCATTCCGACACCCCGTCCACAGCCAAAGTCCGGTCGGCCCCGCCGCAGTCCCGGCACCAGCAATCCACAGGCAGCAGCTAGTGTCAAGTCGTCAAGAGGCAACCACAGGAGGAGACACTGCACTGCTGCGAGTCACTTCGGTGGTGTTCAGTGGCGCCTGTTCTGATCTAACATACGCAGGACACCACCTGCTAAACCCCCTACTGACGACAATAATTGGTTAGTCGCGGAGCCAGCATGAGTAAGCTCTGCCTCCGGAGGGTGCCTCCACGTCTGTCCAACGACAGCCCCCATGGACTCGCCGGTACCGGTGACCCGACGAAACCAAACCAAGGCCACAGACGAAGAGAGGACATCGAAATTGAGGTCACCATGAGAGCAGGGCATGAAGGGCCACAGAATTTGAGACATTTTTTTAAAATGCCCATCAATGAGAATGAGGATGATTAAGGTGATATTACGGGATTTCCACTTTGGTCTGAGACTACATGACCGGGCTGTTCTACGCTTTTTCATAATATATCCGGCGTCACCAGGCCGAAGAGATACAGGCACTGCAAGTGTTGGTAGGAATTTGAGCAACACACTCAGAAACGCATCCATTAAGTGGGATGGAACTCGACCGAGTGGTCCCAGTCTCCAACTGATTCCACACCCAAACTCAAGTGGGTAGGAACTGGTCGGGCAGAAAAAAAACCCACATGATCTGATGGGATTCGAACCCGGGACCTCCCAGCCGGGAGTCCGCGAACACTAACACTTTCGCCACGGCGGGGTAGCTGGGTCTTCTCGATGTTGATATCCATTACTGTCTCATAGGCCTACATGTTTATACAGTGTTTCATCACCGCTTAGGTGAATTCCTGTAGAGAACTATAATATGCGCTTCTGGCTCACCGCTCTCAACGGCCTTGGCCGGGTCTCGGGTGGCCGAACTCAAAAAGCGGCTATTATAGTTCTAATAAGCATGACTTTAATAACAAAAATTAAGACCTACAAACGCCCTACTGTGTAGGGTTATCTGTTTTCAATTACATAATTTACAAACTTTGATTTTAGTTTAGGTTAATCCTGTGTTTTCTGATTCAATCTCAATAACATCATTTACACGCAGACATTCATCAAATGCGTCTCTGTCTTTCATGGAAATAAAACTACCATTCTTTACTGTTCTCTTAAGTCTTTTAAAACGAGTTATATTTTTGACATATAATCCACACACATATCCAGCATGTCTTCCACTGAAAGCAGTTTTGATATAAAGTGTTTCTTTTTTTAAACTATGTCTCTTTCTGCCGAACAGTCATCTATAATAAATAGTGTCTGCTTCCTTCAAACAGTCTATAAAAAACTGTTCTAAACACTCACTAGTTTTATTGTAGGATCTACTAAAATATATGTCATCATTGTCCATATAAACTATCATGATATGGCTTTGTTCCATTTAAGTGTTGGGCAGAACATCACATATGATCAAAATTATAACGATAAATTTTTGTAATCAGGGTCAAGGATAAATATTGTTTTTCCACAACCAGTTTGTCCACAACTCAATGAGCCATGAGTAGTTTTTGTCATAGTTGAACTGCTCCATGTTTTATAACAGGTTTAATCTCATCCAGTTATTATATTTTCATACTCTCTGTCAAAACTGATAGTATATAAAACTCCTATGAGTCTAAATGTGTAAGATTAAGCCATTCAGTTCTGTAGATTGTTTCTATTTAAGGTCAACAGTGATTTGTTGCTTGTTGTTAGAACCTTAATATCCTACCATTGTGAAGAACGACGATGGTAACGTTAAGACGTTTAACGTCTAAGTTCTGTGCCAGCTAATTAGAATTCCTTTTCAAAGGTGTCACTGACGCCCAAAAACCCCATCCTCCTATCTTAAAGACAGAAATTTCAAATATCATTGTGAAACGTGTCTCCTAATTTTCTGCTTTGGAAAGAACTGTATTTTTGTTTGAAGCTTCTTTTTAACGTTTCTCTTCTGTGGAGGATGTACGTTTTTTCCATACGGCGTTTTTAATCTCTTTCGACTATTGTCGTCCGGCATAGGACTTACGTGTAAGGGCCAGAGTCAGAGTTGAATGCTTTTCTGAAACTTTTTTGAGGCCAAAAAAATGTAATGGGCCTTATGAATTCAAATTTTATTTCCCATTCTAAATAGGGTTCTCCAAGTGCCATTTGGTCAGGTTTTCGAACTATTTTATATTCATTATGACAACATTATTTGCTTCTAGATTCGCGCAGTTGTTCTAGTTTAGGACCTTTTTAGCTGTCGCCAACCTCTTACGTTTATAATCACCATCTTAGTGTACTCAAAACCATACAAAGCGCACTATCTCCCATTCTGTTCAAAGTACTGTAACGTCTGCAAGGTCTTTTAATTTAAAGTAATACACCTCACAGGCGTATGTAACTCCTGATTCTTCTGGCCCACGCGACAGTATTTTTTTA
Source organism: Conus ventricosus (assembly GCA_018398815.1). Classification (NCBI taxonomy): domain Eukaryota; kingdom Metazoa; phylum Mollusca; class Gastropoda; order Neogastropoda; family Conidae; genus Conus; species Conus ventricosus. The sequence goes on from CM031602.1 coordinate 27,241,503, forward strand.
GAACAACTAATTATTTTATTTTCCCAAACAATGTGCAGGTTATCAATTTCTCGGGACTTTTCGTTTTGTCTGCGAATTTTTTAATTAAAAGATCCCAAACCTCCCACAAACTACTCCTTTTAAACTGTAAAATTAGGGAATTGTATATTTCATAAATCGAATATGCGCTTTCCCTGATGGAAGAGCTCTTTAAAACAGTTGAGGGCTTCCAGCATATAAGATTTTCAATCAGTGCTTAGTCATCAAATGAACATAGAGAATGAATGTTAATGCAAGATCGAGCGATTTCTCCCCTCATAAGGAGTTTTGATTTGGTGTACTTCTAAAACTATGACGGACTTGATTGCGCAGTTGTAAAACCTAACATTTTAGCTAGCTCTCATCAAAATGGTAACCTACTTCTCTCTTAGGTTTGAAGGTCAACTTGTTTTCAGGATTCGCATTGTTAAGTTTGCGAGTAATGTTCAAAGTTACTACATTGCTTCTCTTTTAGTGCGACCAAAACCCTATAACCATCAGGTAGTGTTAAAACTGGCTAACTTTTGGCCCTGTTTGTGAACTTTTAGAACGTATTATTTCTCCTTGGATTCACTTATATTAAACCAGACGACTATGTAACATTTTCATGAAGCGCAACCATTCTGCTTCGCAATTGTTATAATTGCATGTTCTAAAAAACGAAAGGATGAGTCTTGAGTTGTTATTGTTCAAACATCAATTTTTTTAAAAACAAATTAAAACTGAGCGCATTCAACTATCCTAATGCAAAATATTCTGTTGGGCCGCTACAATCTTAACAATATAACAAACTGTTACTCTTGGACATTTCTGAGACCCAGTACTGACACCTTTCAAGTAAGGTTAGTACGCCATTAAACAGATATTTAACCCCCCTATTAAAAAGACTACTATCGCCAAAAGTGTGGTTCAGTCATCCGATGCAGTTTTATCAGAACCACGTTAAACTTTGCTGTGTTTTTGTGCATTCAAATGGGTGTTGTGGAGTGTCGTATGCTGTCATCTAAATCATCTGATCTTTGGGTGAGGTCAGTGTACAGATTTCATTTTATTCACCTTCAGACGTATTTTGACTGAACTGCACGCACCATTGCCAAATGGTACTCAAACGTTTAATCCATTAGCAAACTAGATAGATGAAGGCTTTGAAAGGATCTGTAACGAATTCAATATTATGTTAAGGAAGACTTTAGACAAAGTTGGATTTAATATGGTTAGGCACCCCTTATTTTTGGGGGCGTGCTGCACAGAAAGGTATAAGTAGTGACTGGAATCCTCCCTTACACATCTTTCTCTCCAGACACAAAACTGATTCACCCGGTCCATAGAGCAAGAGCATAAATCAGCAATGGACACATTTATCTTAGACACTTCTAAGGGCTAACCAAGCGGAATAGAACGAATACACGACTCTATTGTACTTAGTTTGGTGTTTGCTAGGTTCGCATGACAAACGAGATCGAGATACCAGATCCTTCTACTGGCTTTGACGCACAAAAAACATATTAGCAAATTGTAGAGGACGCATTACATTTCTAACAGTTATTTACCTTCATGTATAAAAAGTACCAAAATGTTTTACAAGACGGCAAGATCAAAAGTATACTTTGCTGTTGCGCTGGTTTATACTATGCTGCCTTCTGAACTCAGCTCAGGTAGGAACAATCATAAACTACAACAATGAAATCCTTGTGCAAGGCAATGAACGAAAGTCGGAAAAAACGAAATAAATTCTGAGCCAGTAATATTGCAAGCAGTAAACAAAACACCCAAGACATTAAATGTATCCTATCCCGAGGCCAACAGCCGACGGTCGTTGAAGACCACGAAATACACGAAGTCAAAAAAATAATGACCATGAATATGAAAAAGACAGCACTTGTTTTTGGGTTTGTTTAAACGGCTCGGATTACTCCTTCTTTATTTTACTAAAGAGTAACCCAACTTATTAAGAGAAAAAATGTCCATAAGTGCTCGGCATAAGCCATAACTACCTTTGCCTGCAGTAGACAAAAGCAGTAACAAACAACCCCTCATTACCGGGTAAAGAGCTATAGTTTACCAGCTACTTTTTTTATTTAATAAGCCTGCAAGATGAATCAGCTGTTATGTTACCCATGATTTATCAGGTGGAGGCGATGTTGGTGGAGGCACTGTTGACTTTGCCACCGCGCCTGTATAGCCATCACAGTGTACTTATTGAAATCCTAAGGCCGTTATATCGCTTGCTAATGTGACCCTTGCTCTCTAAACAGTGTTCTTATTCTTTCTGCTAGTGTTGTGTTCTTCATATAAAATTCTTTGGATGTTTTTCTTATTTCTGTCAATTGAGTTTAGTTTTTTAAAAAAAATTGTTCTCGGTTGTAGACAACACTTAGTCTTGCTGATCTTTCTTTTCAAGATCTTTTAGTCTTTGGGTTATCTGTCTTTAACAACAGGCCCTAAGTTGGCGTCATCAGCCTCAACAGAGTTTTTCCTCTTTTCTCTTTTTATATGTCATCTAGTTTCACCCCAGTTTTGCTAAATTGTTTGGTAATTCGCTTCTGATGGTTCTTAAAGCACGATCAAGGGCCTCTAATTCTCGCGTGGGTATTGGGGGGTCGCGTATAGTTTTTAATGCTGTTTCTTCTGAAAAACTGGTTTCTGTTTCTATTGCATTTATTAATTCACCTGCTGATTGATTTAATTCTTTAAGTTCCATGTTTTGTATTTGGTTAGCTGTTGGGAGTTCTTGTAGTGTGTTTTGAAGTTTGAAACTGCCTCTCCATCTAATTTTGGTATAGAAATGCCAAGGCGATTTCGATTTTCCCACCCTAAGTCTTTGTCTAATTGTATTCATGCCTACAAACTTTGATGGGTCTCGTTTATTTGTAAGCTGAACAAGTTGTTCTCGGTCGGGGCGCTTTTCACATACAAATGGCCACCTTTTGCTTCAAATCAGGGTCTATAAATTGGGGAGGTTCTAGGCCTAAACTTTGGTAAAATGATCTTGCCGTACTTTCTGTTAATTCACGCCGCATTGAGGGCCCTGAGCGATGCTGTATCAAGGAGCCGTTTCACTCATGTCGTCTCCAGGATCAAAAACATCATAATCTTCATCTTCAATTCCTGCCATGTTTTAAATAGTTAACTTTTTATTTTGTTTTTATAAAAAATGTCACAAACATATGGCTCGATTCTTGACCCGCATAGAAGACTGAAAGAGCCCTTTGGCGTGAAGGGAAATTAAGCGGAATATTACTGTTCCAAATAATCCATCTACTATTGATGCGGATCCAATTCTTACTGTCAAATTTCCAGACCTAGGAGCGGATGAAGTGATTGTGCCAGGCTCTGCCGTCTTACTTTCAAAATAGAACTCGCTTCAACAACGACCCAAACAGGACAGTTGTACAGAATCTGGGGCGGGCAATCGTTAAGAAAAATTTCTATAAAACTTGAGGGGCAAGAAATATTTTCTTTACACAATGCAGACATTATTTTTAACCTATTCTGATCTAGGCTAACCGCGAATGAAAGGGCTGATCTTGCGTTTCAAGGAATCGAAAATGAAGAAGCACTAAAACATAGAAGGCGCCGCAGACGCTAAAGACGGCAAAAGGTTTGTAGCTAAGTTATGCGTATGGAAATCGCTTTTTTCATACCCTAGATTTTGAGTTGTTAAAAGCGCATGCCCATACTTTCAAGGAGCATTAAAAGACAGATTGTCATATGAACTAACTTTTAATGAATACAAACGTGTTATTGATCAACAGACACCGAAGCAAAGTACAGCATTTCTGACATCTCGTTAGAGTTTGACGTTGTTAGCAACCCTATTTAGCAAGGCTAATTGAGCAACAATATCAGTCAAAAATTTATGTAACAGGCAACTTTTTTTTTATAGAACGTTAAAGTATTTAGGGGGATGTGAAAAATTCGAAGCATTTTATCCTAAAATAACAAAATGCAAGACAATATTATGGAATTTATTTACCAAGCAATGATCGCATTTTAAAT
>CM031602.1:27245619-27290318 GCA_018398815.1 Conus ventricosus
GGCTGATGTGTTCATTGAATGTTTTCTTCCTTACATTGATCAGTCTGGACATAACTGATGTGGTTGCTGTCTTGATAGGTATCTATTTAAACCCCTATTACTGAAAATAAATCACACTTACTTGAACTTTGTAACAGTTTCTAGCTTCTAGCCATGGTTTTATGAACACTGGAGGTGGTTTTGTGGATAGCAATTAGCTTGGTCTTTTTTTTTTCTTTTTTCTTTTTTTTTTTGCTGTCCAACCACTGCGCCACCTCAGAGGCAGTGCACCCACGCCGCTCATTCCGACACCCGTCCACAGCCAAAGTCCGGTCGGCCCCGCCGCAGTCCCGGCACAGCAATCCACAGGCAGCAGCTAGTGTCAAGTCGTCAAGAGGCAACCCACAGGAGGAGACACTGCACTGCTGCCGAGTCACTTCGGTGGTGTTCAGTGGCGCCTGTTCTGATCTAACATACGCAGGACACCACCTGCTAAACCCCCTACTGACGACAATAATTGGTTAGTCGCGGAGCCAGCATGAGTAAGCTCTGCCTCCGGAGGTGCCTCCACGTCTGTCCAACGACAGCCCCATGGACTCGCCGGTACCGGTGACCCCGACGAAACCAAACCAAGGCCACAGACGAAGAGAGGACATCGAAATTGAGGTCACCATGAGAGCAGGGCATGAAGGGCCACAGAATTTGAGACATTTTTTTAAAATGCCCATCAATGAGAATGAGGATGATTAAGGTGATATTACGGATTTCCACTTTGGTCTGAGACTACATGACCGGGCTGTACTCTACGCTTCCTTTCATAATATATCCCGGCGTCAACCAGGCCCGAGAGATACAGGCACCTGCAGTGTTGGTCAGGAATTTGAGCAACACTCTCAGAAACGCATCATTAAGTGGATGAAACTCGACCGTGTGGTCCCAGTCTTCCAACTGATTCCACACCAAACTCAAGTCAGGGTAGGAACTGGTCGGGCAGAAAAAAACCCACATGACTCTGATGGGATTCGAACCCACGACCTCCCGCCGGGAGTCCGCGACCTAACCACTTCGCCACGGCGGCTGGTAGCTTGGTCTTCTCGATGTTGATATCCAATATGTCTCGTAGGCCTACATGTTTCATCCAGTGTTTCAACAAGCTTAGTGAATTCCTGTAGAGAACTATAATATGCCGCTTCTGGCTCACCCGCTCTCAACCGGCCTTGGCCGGTCTCGGGCTGGCGACTCCAAAAGCGGCATATTATAGTTCTCTACTAAGCATGACTTTAATAACCAAAAAATAACGACCCTACAAACAGACATACTGTGTAGGGTTATCTGTTTTCAATACTAATTTACAAAAATTTTCAGTTTTTTGTTTTTGTTTTAACCCTGGTTTTTCCCTTTGATCTTTCTCAAAACATCATTTTCACGCGGGAAATTCATCAAATGCGTCTCTGTCTTTCATGTGAAATAAAATTTAACAGTCTTTCCGTTTTTAAAGTTTTTTTTAAAACCGAGTTATTTTTTTGCCCAAAAAAACCCACACACTTATCCCAGCATGTTTTCCATTTGAAAGCCGTTTTGATAAAGGTTTCTTTTTTTAAAACTATGTCTCTTTTTTCCCCGAACAGTATCTATAATAAATAGTGGGGGGCTTCCTTCAAAACAGTCTATAAAACTGTTCTAAACACTCACTAGTTTATTGTTTGGATAAACTAAATATATGTCATTTTGTCCATAAAACCCTATCATGATTTGTTTGTTCCTTTTAAAGTGTTGGGCGAAAATCAAATATGATAAAAAATTAAAACCCGAAAAACCCGTTTGTAAAAAGGTCGGAAAAAAATTTTTTTTTTCCACAACGTTTGTCCACAAATCAATGAGCAATGAGTGTTTTTGTCAAAAAGTTTAACTGCCCAGGGTTTTATAACAGGTTTTAAAATCTAACCAGTTATTATATTTTTCATACTTTTTGTCAAACTGTTTGTTTTAATAAAATCCTAGGGGGCCCTAAATTTTGTAAGTTTAAACCCCAATTCAGTTTGTAAGATTTTTTTCTTTTTAAAGTCAACGGGTTTTGGTTGCTTGTTGTTTTTTTCCTTTTTCCCTCCCTTTGGGGGAAGAACGCGTGGTAAACTTTTAAGCTTTTAAACGTCTAATTTTTCCCCAGCTAATTAGAATTCCTTTTAAAAGGACGCACTGACGCCAAAAACCCCACCCCTTTCCCCTCATTTTTAAAAGGACAGTTTTTTAAAAATTTAAATTTAAACGGGTTCTCCAAATTTTTTCTGCTTGGAAAAAAAACTGTAAATTTTGTAAGAAATTTCCCTTTAAAAAACCGTTTTCTTCTGTGGAGGTGTACTGTTTTTTCCCTTAGGGGTTTTATTTCAATCTTTTTCCGACTTTTGTCGCCCGGCAAAAGGTTTAAGTGTAAAGGGCCAGGGTTGAATGTTTTTCTGAAACTTTTTTGCCCGGCCAAAAAATGAAAAATGGGTTTTATAAATTTAAATTTTTTTTCCCCCTTTAAATTGGGTTTCCCAAAGGGTGAATTGAGGTCGGTTTTGAATATTTTATATTCATACGGGCCCAACTTTTTTTGCTTCTAGTTTTCCCGCAGTTGTTCTAGTTTAGGAAACTTTTTGCTGTCCCCAAAACCTTTTACGTTTAAAATCACCATCTTTAGTGTACTAAAAAACCATCAAAGGGGCCTATCTCACCTTTCTGTTCAAGTCTGTAACGTCTGAAAGGTCTTTTAATTCTAAAAATTTATAAAACCCAGGCCTAATGTAAACTCCGATTCTTAGGGCCCCACGCGACATTTTTTTTAAAAACAACAAATTATTTTTTTTTAAAAACCCAATGGCAGGTTATCACATTTCACGACTTTTCCTTTTTTTGCCCTGCGTTTTTACTTAAATGACCCAACCCTCCCAAAAACAATCTTTTAAACGGGAAATTGGGGAATTGTTAATTTCAAAATTGAAATTATGCAGCTTTCCCTGATGGAAAAAGCTCTTAAAAGTTGAGGGCCCTTTCCCATCATATAATTTTTTCATCAGTGCTTAGCTACCCAAATGAAAAATTTTGGAGTAATGAATGAAAGGAAAGACCCCGAGGGGATTTTCTCCCCAAAAAGTTTTGGGTTTGGGTTTGTAACTTAAAAAATATGAACGGTTTTTGGGCCCAGTTGAAAAAACCTAACATTTTAGCTAGCTCCCCCCCCCAAAATGGAAACCTATTCCCTTCTTCAGGTTTAAAGGGTTTCAACATTGTTTTCAGATTCAATTGTTAATTTTGGGAGAGTAATGCCCAATTTACTCATTGCTTTTTTTAGGGGCCCCCAAAAACCCGTAAAACCATCAGGTATTGTTAAGGGTAATTTTGGGCCCCCTTTGGGTTTTGTTAACTTTTAGAATCGTATTATTCCCCCGGGGATTCACTTATTTTAAAACCATACGCTTTGTAAAATATTTAAAGAAGCGCCCCCTTTTCGTTTCCGAAAATTGTTTTTAATAGATGTTCTAAAAACGAAGGAGGGTTTGGGTTTGGTTTTTGTTACAAACTTTTTTAAAAAACAAATTAAAAAGGGAGGCCTTCAAATATACTAATGCAAAATTTTCTGTTGGGCCCCCTTTACAATTTTAAAAAAATATAACAACTGATACTCTTGACATTTCTGGGCCCCAGACTGAAAACCTTTCAAGAAGGTTGACGCCTTTTAAACGATTTTTAACCCCCCCTTTTAAAAAAAGATTTACTTCGCAAAGTGGGGTTTTCATTTCACCCCGATGCAGTTTTATCAAAACCCATTTAAAAACTTTGCTGTTTTTTGGGGATCACTGGGTGTGGCGTTGTGTATGTTGATCATCTAAATAAATCCTGCCCCTTTGGTGGGGTTTCAGTTGTACGATTTTTTTTATTCCCACCTTCAGCCTTTTATTTTGGGATGAACTGAAAGCCCCCATTGCCAAATAAAAAAACCCGTTTAATTCCATTTAGCAACAAAATAGACTGAAGGTTTTGAAAGGATCCGTAACGATTCAATTTAAATTTTAAAGGGAAAGCCCTTTTGGGAAAAAAGTTGGACCCCTTAATCAGGGTTAGGCCCCCCTTTTTTTTTGGGGGCGGCCCCAGAAAGAAATAAGTATGACTGGAACCCCTCCTTACCCCCTTTTTCTCTCCAGACAAAAAACTGTTCACCCGGGGCCCATGACCCAAGAGCCTTAAACCCACCTGGAAAAACCATTTTTTAGAATTTTAAAGGGCCAAACCCAAAAGCAGGAAATAGAAAAAATAACGACTCAAATTCGTTTTAAATTTTTGGGTGTTTGCTTTTTCCCCAAGCACCCCCCGAGATCGAGAAAAGTCCTTTACTGGCTTTGAGCAAAAAAAAACATACTTAGAAAAATTTGAGGACGCCATTAATTTTTACATTTTGATTTACCTTCAATTTAAAAAAAGGGTTTCCCCAAAATTTTTTTACAATACGAAAGGGATAAAAATTTTGTTTTTGCTGTTGGCGCGGGTTTTTAAAACATGTTTCCCTTTTCTGCCCTCGACCCCCGGGTGGGAACAAAAATAAAACTAAAAACAATGAAACCCTTGTGGCAGGAAATGAACAGAAATGGGAAAAAACGAAATAAATTCTGAGAAAAGTAATTTTGGGCAAGCGGGTAAAAAAAACCCCCAAAGGGAATAAGTCATCCAACCCCCGAGGCCAAACCCCGGGGTCGTTAAACCCCCGGGAAGTACACGAATTTTCCAAAAAAATAAGACCTTTAAATAGGGAAAAGACGCACTTTTTTTTGGGTTAACGGGCCCTGGTTTAACTCCTTCTTTATTTTACAAAGGAAAACCCAACTATTAAGAGAACTAAGGTCCAAAAAGTGCTCGGCCAAAAACCCAAAATATTTTTGCCTGCATTTGAAAAAAGCCAGCAAAAAACCCCCCCTTTAATATACCCGGTAAAGAGTCTATAGTTTTCCCAAGCAAAATTTTTTAAAAAACCCGGGCAAGATAAAAAAAGCTGTTTTTTTTTCCCCATGTTTTAATCAGGGGGAAGGGGGGATGGTGGTGGAGCACTGGCTTTGCCCACCCCGCCTGTAATACCCACACCAGTGTACTTATTGAAAATCAAAAGGGCCGTTTAACGTTTTGTAATTTTGACTCTTGCTTTTAAAACAGTCCCCCCCCCCCCCCCCCTTTTATTCTTTCTGCTATTTGTTGGTTTCCCTAAAAAATTTTTGGATAGTTTTCTTATTTCCCTGTCACTTGAGTTCGTAATTTTCTCGGTTGGGTAGACCCCTTCTAGTTTGTGTTTTCTTGTTCAGATCTTTTAGTTTTTGGGGTTTATTTTTCTTTAACCCCGGGCCCCTAATTTGGGCCCGTCTCACCCTCAACGATTTTTTTCTTTTTCTCTTTTTATATGCTCTTTCTAGTTCACCCGTTTTGCTAAATTGTTTGTTAATTCGCCTCTGATGGTTTTTAAAAGCACGATCAAGGGGCCCCTAATTCGCGTGGGAATTTTGGGGGGTGGGTATAGTCTTTAAAGCTGTTTCTTCGGAAAAAAATTTTTTCGGGTTGCATTACTTTTTTGCTGTTTGACCCTTTTTTCTTGAAAATTCCCTGTTTTGTTTTTGGCATTGTTGGGAGTTCCCTTTTAAAGGGTTTTGAAGTTTTGCAATGCCCCCCCTTAATTTTTGGGTTTTAAAAATGCCAAAGGGGCTTCGATCGCTCCACTGAGCCCTTTTTCCCAATTGTATTTTATGCCCACAAACTTTGATGGGGCTCGTTTTTGTTGTTAAACGAAAAAGTTTTCCTTTTGGGCGTTTTTTCACAAAAAAATGGTCATTTTTACTTTTTAAAACTCAGGGTATATGTTTCGGGAAGTTCTTGTCCTAAACTTTGGGATAATGATCTGACCCTTTCTTTCTTTTTAAAATTTTTCCCACTTGTTTGGGAATTTTAAACCCCGGGTTTCTGCTTTAAATTTATCATGCAATGAGAGCCCGAGCGAGCTGCCCCCAAGGGGAATCCTCCCTGTCGTCTCAGGGTCCAAAAAAAATCATAAAACTTTTCACCTTCAAAGCCTGCCAGGTTTTTTAAAAAATTAATTTTTATTTTTTTTTTTATAAAAAAATGTCCAAAAAATTTTGGGTCGATTCTTGGCCCGCTAGAAGACTGAAAGAGCCCCTTTGGGGTTTAAAGGGGAAAAAGCGGAATATTTTCTGTTTCCCAAAAAATCCATTTTATATTGATGCGGATCAAAATTTTTTATGTCAAATTTTTAAAACCTAGGAGCGGATGAAGTGATTGGGCCAGGTCTGCGGGGTCTTTCTTTCAAAATAAACTCGTTCAACAACCGGGCCCCCAAAAAGGACGGTTTTTACAGAATCTGGGGCGGGCCCAAACGTTAAGAAAAATTTTTATTTAAAAATTGAGGGGAAGAAATTTTTCTTTACATAATGCAGGGAAAATTTTTGCCCTTTTTGATTTAAAAGGGTAACGCGAAAAGAAAGGGTGATCTTGCGTTTTAAGGAATCGAAAATGAAGAAGAAATAAAAAAAGAAAAGGGCCGCAAAAAGCCTTTAAAAACGGGGAAAAAAGGTTTTTTAGCCCTTAAAATTATGCGTATTGGGGAAAACGCTTTTTTTATTCCCCCGAAATTTTTTGGGTTTTTAAAAACCCCATGCCCCCTACTTTTTAAGGAGCATTAAAAGAAAAAAAGGTTTGGGGGGCATATGAACAACTTTTAATGAATTAAAAAAGTTTATTTATATCAAAAGGGCACCCAAGCAAAGTACGCATTTTGACATCTCGTTAGAGTTTTCGTTGTTAGAACCCAAATTTTGCAAGGGTAATTGAGCAAAAATAAACAGTCAAAAAAATTTTTAATAAATTTCGAAAGAGGGGATTCAACATTCTAAATATCCCAAAAAACAAGGCAGCAATATATGGAAATTTTTGTTTTTTGTGCCACAGCAAGGGTCGCTTAAAAGGATTTTTTTGCTGTGCGAAAAAGAAGGGCCATTTGAAAGACAAAAATGAAAATTTTGTTTAAACCTAAATTTAAAAAAAAGTGCAAAAAGGACAATTGAGGGGAGTCCTAACCAAATCTACGTGCGGGCACTTAAAAAAAATTTCAGCATTTTTACGAAATTTAAAAAATTTTTTGGGGCGGGAGGGGGTAGAAATCCAAAATGTTGATTGTGTTAAAGATCTACTTTCACAGCGTTTTTGACTTTATCATTTTTAAAACGAAATACGGTTTTGGATTGACCTTAAAGGGCAACGGGGGATAAAACAGGTTTCATGGGAAACGGGGAGAACTGTCCCGGGGAAAATAATAAACATTCAAAATTTATAAAGAAAAGATGTGATTAAAACCGCTTTAAAGATATTTGTTTTTAATATATGATGCGCAGCTGAATATTTAAGGGTCCCCGATTAGGGAAAAAATTTTCATTACTAAATTATTTTTTTATTTTTAAAAAAAAATGTTGTTCAGATTATCCCAAGTACCCACAGAGTGTCAAAAGAAAGGGTTTGAGAAAAAACCCCAGCATAAAAAATTTTTAGATTAACAAACAATTTCACAAATGCGCAAGTCTAGAGCAGGACCTTTTAAATTCGCCAAAAACCCCAAAAGAAGGTATTCTGCTGCCCTTTATGCTTTTTACCCATGTTATACTGGAGCATCGCCCATAAGTGCTCTTCAGCGGAAAAGAGTGTTGGGCTCTTGCCGGGCATGGCGCAACCCCCGGCTTTTCCTAGGGGGTTTGTTTTAGCTCTTGGCCCAAGTTCATTAGCTGTTGGTGCAGCAAAAAAATTAAAAAAAATAAACTCCAAAAAAAACAGCTTGGTTCAATAATACAGCTAAAATTAGTTCCCTTTTAAACTGATTATAAAAAAAAGCACTAAACTGACTCAAACATCCCGGTAAAGGTTTAGTCGTTTACCGGCCGATTTTTATGACTACAAAAGACAAAAAATTTGTCTTAAAAAAAGGCGGGAAAATTTTTCTCAACGCCAGACCCCCAGCCGATTAAAAAAAGGGAAGCCTTTTAAAAAAATAAAAACGAAAATTAAAATTGTTTTAAACAGGCCCCATTAAAAAGCCAAAGGGTTTTTTTACTTTAGTTTATGGGGGTCCCGCACCCAAAAAAAAACCCGGTATAATTTTATTTTTTTTGATTTAAATAAATAAATTTTTAGTTTGAAAAAAACTTTAGAAAGGATAAATTATATGAAAGGGCCAACGGAATTTTTTTAAACAATGCCCGAAAAAAAATTTAAGAGCACTAAAATTTATATTGATCTAGAAGTCATTAAACCCCGCAAAACGTACAGGCAATTTTTTGCCATTGGGTAATTTTTCAAGTTGGGTAAAAATAACAATAGACCCCCCAGTTAAAATAATTAGCTGTTTTTAAACGGGCTATGTAACAATAAATGAAGAAAATTTAGAAGTCTGGGTCTCAACTAAACAACAGACTATTCTTTCTCATAATGACTTAACACCTGGTTGGGCAGACCAACTGCTTACACAGTTTGATGTAGCCGCCGAAGAAGCTAAGATGAGAGGCTCTGGTTGGTCAGAGGGCGAAGTCTTAGAGATCAGATTAAAACAGGCTAAGTATGCGCCGATTGTTGGCAAGTCTTACATTCCACTACCTCCAGCATTAGTCGAAAAAAAAAGCAGTTCTAAACATAAAGAATTATTCAGACAAAAATGTTTTATGTGGTGTGTTCTTGAAACGGCTGCATTACGTCCGCAAAAACGCAGAGAGAGTGTCTAACTATCACCCTTACATCAATGATCTTAACTTTAGTGGGGTGTCCTTTCCTGTTAGTGTAGACCAAATTGATCAGTTTGAAGAACAAAACAAACCAATAACTGTTAATGTCTACACATGGGATGAGGGGAAACAAATCTACAACCGATTAAAGTGTCAAGAACAGCCCAACAATAGGTGATCCAGACAAAAATCATGTTGACTTAAACTACTGATGTTTTCACCAGCGGGGCTACCACATTACACATTGATACGCACAATGAGTAGATTATTGCGGCATACTTCAAAGCATTACCTAAACAAGAATTCTGCAGAAAATGTTTAACAAGAATTCCATCTGCTCAAGCCGCAAGCGAACATAAGAAACACTGTATCGGCCCAGTTGACTGTAATACAGAACTAATTACGCCCCTCCTGGATCTAAAGTTAGTTTTAAGAACTTGAAAAAAACTGCAAAATTCTCCATACGTAGTTTACGCAGACTTCGAATCACTCATTGTTCCTTATGAAGGGCCAGCGCCACAAAACTTCGAAAAACAGTCTTAATGAGTAATCACCAGATTTGTTCATTTGCCTTCATTATTGTTAGGTCGGATGGCGCTCATTCAGAGCCAGAATTATACAGAGGGCCTAATGCTGCAGATACTTCTTAAAACGCATGCAGCAAGTGCGTAATGACTGTTCTAATAATCTGAATTTATCTGAAATCATAATGACGCCTGAAGACCAAGAACAGTAGACTCAGCCACACATTGTTGGATTTGTGGTTTAGAACTCGGTGAGGAAACAAATCCGACAGTAAGAGACCATGATCACATTAGTGGAAGGTTCAGAGGAGCAGCACATAACAAATGCAATCTTCAACTAAAGTTTGAAAACCCAAAAGGGCATGGAAGCTGCCTGTATTCTTTCACAACTTGCGAGGTTACGACTCTCACCTTATAATGAAGCAGTAACCGACTCCTTCAGGGTAACATGCATTGCACAGTCATCAGAAAAGTACATGTGTTTCACTTTAAATAACATGTCTTTTTATGGACTCTATGCAGCACATGATGGGTTCGTTAGAGTCACTGGCTATGTCCTTAAAGTCCTGCCCAATAACGGAAGAATATTTTGACCCAACTCTCGTTAGAAAGGGCGTTTACCCTTATGAGTACATGAACAGTTGGGAAAGGTTTGACAAAGATACACTTCCACCTAAAGGCGCGTTTTTTTTCTAGTCTTAGAGGAAAGGACATCAGTGATTCAGATTACCAGCATGCTCAAGATGCGTGGCAGAAGTTAGAGTGTAAAACGATGGGAGACTATCATGACTCCTACTTAATGGCTGATGTATGTTTGTTGGCGGACGTCTTTGAAAATTATAGGAAGACCTGCATGAAACATTACAGCTTGGATCCTGCGCATTATATTTCTGCGCCCGGGATGAGTTGGGATGCTTTCTTAAAGTTTACTGGAGTACAGATTGATTTGTTGTCAGATTTACCAATGCTTCAGATGATTGAAAACGGATTGCGTGGGGGAATTAGTATGGCGTCGCATCATTACTGTAAAGCAAACAACAAATACTTGGACGACTATGATCCAAGTAAAAGGTCTAACTATCTCATGTATTTAGACGCAAACAATCTGTATTGATGGGCAATGGCGCAATCGCTTCCATTACGCAACTTTAAAATGTACACTGGTGGTATTAAAAAACATTCAAGAATTTGTAGAACATCTGCATACTCTTACAGCTAATCGTAAAAGAGGTCTTATTCTAGAAGTTGATTTAGAATATCCTCATGAACTCCATGACCTGCATAATGACTATCCATTAGCAGCAGAAAGCCTAAAGATGAATCCAACAGAGCCGCCTAAACTTGTACCTAATCTTCGGGGCAAAAAAAATTATGTCTGTCATTACAGACTTCTACAATTTTATTTAAGACACGGTTTAAAGTTGACAGCTGTTCATCGTATAATTGCTTTTGATCAAGAACAGTTCATGAAACCATACATCATGAAGAACACTGATCTCAGAACTAAATCCACAGATGCTTCAGAAAAAGACTTTTTCAAGCTGATGAACAACAGCTGTTTTGGAAAGACTATGGAAAATCCACACAAGCGCAAAGATGTTAGATTAGTCACCAGAGAGAACGAAGCAATTAAGCTGACTTCAAAACCAAATTATCAGGACTTCAGAAGATTTCATGATCAGCTTTTTGGCATAACGATGAAAAAAAAAAGTCAAATTGGACAAACCTGTATTTATTGGGTTTACTGTTTTAGAATTATCAAAGCTTTTAATGTTAGAGTTTCTTTATGACTACTTTAAACCCTCGTATCCAGAGTCCAGAGTACTTTACACAGATACAGATAGTTTTGTTATAGATATCCCTACTGAAGACATTTATAAAGACATGGAAATCGAAGTGGCTAAAGGTTATGCAGGATGGTACGACACATCTGATTACCCTAAAGAGTCGCCTTTGCATTCAATTACTAATAAGAAGGTTTTAGGAAAGATGAAGGATGAATTATCTGGAAAGGTGATTAAGGAGTATGTGGGGTTAAGGTAAAAAATGTACAGTATTTCGAGCCAGGAGAAAACCATTAAGAAAGCAAAGGGAATATCTCGCAGTGTTGTGCAGTCAAACATATCGCATGACAACTATAAAGAAGCATTGTTTGACAATAAGACTTTTCATCATGACAACGTAAAACTGCGATCTAATCTACATGAGATCAACACAACTGTTGTAACAAAGAAGTCATTAGATAGAACAAACACTAAACGGGTGTTTGTTAATCCAGAGTTTTCATATGCAATCGGGCACTGGAGGGCTGCATAATTGTATACATTCTTCGGGTTTATATTTTTCATCAACTTTATCTAAAAAACCAAGCATAGCTTCACCCAAATTTTTTAAAATCTTTTCCTTTTTTTGTTTGTGCGTTCGAATTTTTTTTATTATTTCAAGAATTTTTTTTTTCCCAAATTTTTGGGGGGTTTGATTTGTGGGTTGATCGGGATAAATTTAGCATGCTTTGTTTAAATTCCTCGAAAATGTTCCCCTAATGGCATTCACGCATCAAATGTTTCCCCCGTATCTTTTTCAAGGTCCCTTCCTTTCCCATTTTTTTTTCTTTTGGCATTTCCCTTTCTGAGCTTCCTTTTTAAAACTAAAATATTTTTTCGAAAAATTAAAAAAGAAACGGAACTGGTCTGGGGGGGATTTCTGCAGTTCTTCTTTCAAAAAAAGATCTTTGGGGGCTGGTTGTTTTGTTTTTGTAAAGTTTCTCTTTAAATAATACAGGGGGCGGTTTCTTTTTTTACAATTCTTTTTATTTCAATGGACCCCGAAAAACCCAAATGGATTTTTTTGCCCTGATGGGTGTCCCCTTTCTGCTTCCCCCCCGGGAAAAATAAGGGTCCCTTTATTTTTTTTAAACCAAATGGAAAATAGTTTCCCGGGGTTGTGCAAACCCGTCTTCAAAAAAACATTTTTTTTTTTTTCTTTTGATTATTTTAAATGGTTTTCCCCCTTTTTAAAAATTCTTAAATTTCATTGCCCCGAAAAACCCCTGGGGGAAAGTCTTTTTAACCCCTTTCTGTGTTGGGGAAAATTTGTCAATAAGCTCTCTGTATAGGTGGGGAAAAAAAGTCTTTCATAAACTGTTTTTTAAAGTTTTTTCAAAAAACCTTGATCTGTGAACCCCGGAATCCCCTTTTTTAAATGGAAATCTTTTTTTTAAAAATAATTATTCACTTCCCCTTTTAAAATCTTTTCCCACCCATGATTGAATCATGCGAGGATAAGTTAGCGGGCCCTTTGAAATATCACTTTTAGGGCAACAGCAAAGCAGAAGCACTCTTTTGGGTTAAGGGTTTTCCCCTTTTTAAATCTTGAACCCCATGTCAATGCCCTGTGAGTGCGTATTTAAAATTTCTTTTTCGCCCTGATCGTTTTCTGGGGAAAATAAAAGAAGGTCCATTTGTGGGTGTCGTTTGGGGGTTGTTTTGGGAAAAAGTGCGGTCTCTGCCCCCTTTGGGTGCAGGTAAAAAAATTTTGCCAAAATCGCTTTAGATAACCATTCCTTCCTGTTTGTTCACGACCCTGCCGCTTGCTGCTTTTTTATTGCTGTGATTCCTTCCAATATCCTTTGGGCGAATAATTTTTTTTTCTTTTTTTCAGCCAAATTATGTGCAAAAAAATTACCAATGGTAAACCCCAAAGATAACAAACACGATTTTTGCATCTTTTGTTTTTCTGGGGGTTGATAAAAGTACTGAATTTTGGGGGGGAAATGCCGATTGGTTTGCCTGTTACAAGAAAATATTTTTTATTGCTTGATCAACATCTTTAAATGTTAAGCTGCTTTCCCTTTTTTTTTCAGTTTGTTATTAAAAAAATCTAATGCTAAATTTTCTCTGCTTTTCATAGGTGTCTTGTGCAGTTTATTGTCCATAGCTTTGTTATGTCTTTTCTCTCGCCGTCGTCCCGTTTTTTTACAAAAGCGTAATTACTTCCGCTAAACAAGCGTTTTCACACAGCGCCCTTCTCATTACGATGAAGCCTTTTTTTAAAAATTTATTTTTTTTTTACATATTTATACTGTCGGAATTATCCTTGCTTAAAAAAAATCTTTCGTAGAAAATGAAGCTGAAATAATACAATCAGTTTTGCTAAATCCTAAAGTCTGTTTGCAAGATCTGTGTTTAATTCTTAAAAAATTTTTTTACCAAGCATTGAGTATCCTACACTTAGGCCCCAATAACAGCAAAATGGAACGTTGGCGACAGTTTTTCGGTGCTCATTTTAAAAAAAAAAATAATTAATTTATAATAAAACTGAACCGACGACTGCAAAACATTCCTTGCGAATTGTGATTACAAATGAACAAGTTGAGGGCAAGCTATTATGCCAAAAAAAAAGACTGTTTTCTTTGGCGAGGGGGGAAAAAACAAAACATTCCTGGGAAATGAATTCAATAAAACAGATTCAACAGAGTCGCCGAAAGACATTAAAAAGTATCAAACGGGTATGAAGCCAACTTGGATCAAAAGGGTGAAAAAGTGTGGGACAAAGGGTTTTAGTTTGTCATTTAAACTATCAGTAATTTGCCCCCATTGATTTGAAAAAATCTTATATGTTTTAACGCAAGACCGTTTTAACAAAGTCATTAGAGTCTCTAACTGTGATCTGTTTTTCAGTTTTGGGGAAACATTTTATCCCCCATTAATCAGGGATTAATTACTTTAATTATATAGATTTTATTTCCCTTTTCAAAATAACGAGCCAAAAAAATCAGAAATCAGAAAACACTGAATCAGGTGGAAAAAGTAACCAAGCCAAAAAATCATCAGAAAACACTGAATCGTGGAGACCAGTAAAAATCCTCATCCGGCGTGTTAAAGCAGGAAAAAAATTAGCAAAGTGGAACAGAAAAAAAAAAATTTAAATGTTAAAATCACAAAAAAACTCATCGAAAACAAACCCCCCAAACGCCAAAAACAAGTTATTCAATGCCAGCTATAAAAACCCCCATGCGATTCGGGGCACCAAAGTCTTCATGGAATATTGAATTTAAAACTGTTTCTTTTTTTGGTCCCTTTTGCTGCTGCTGGGGCGGTTATACGGTTATAAAAAATAAAAAAACGCTGGCAAAAACAAGAGCCCAAACAATCTCCACCACAAAAATCCCAAAAGCCGAACACAAAGCACGCCAAAACCCCAAAAACAAAAGTTCAATTGCCCTTTGTGATCAAAAAATTTTTAAGAACTTAATTTAAAATTTTTTTGATAAAAAAGAACGGGCGTTTTATTATTTTTTAAAATGAGGTGCAATAAAAAAGACATGAGTCTATAAAAGACATTACCATAGACAAATTGTAATCAATGTGGTTCTTGGATGAAAGAACTTCTTAAGATCTATGCTGACCGATTTCCGCAGAGGACCTGAGCAAGACACCTCGAGAGACGCTTTTTTTTTGGGGCGGTTGTACTATATTAGCACCTACTATTTAAATAAAAACAAATTTTTTTTTTTTTTTTTTGATAATTAAAAGATAACTGAATAAAAAATTTGGTTGTATTAGAGGATGACTTAAATAAAGAACTTATTAAGAACTTGACAAAAACTTTTTAAGAATTTAAATTTAAAGAACTTGATCAAAAACTTATAAGAATTTAATTAAAACGGGGTGACTTAATTAAAAACTTATTAAGGACTTGGAGTAATTTAAATTTAAGGATTTGGGGTAACTTGTTTAAAAAAACTTAAAAAGTGACTTAAGTGTGTGCATCGTGGGGGGGGGGGCAAGCAGGGTAGGGGGGAGTGGGAGGGGGGCGCGCACCTTTGATTTTTTATAAGAAAAAAATTCTAGAATATAATAGTTAAAAACAGAAAACAACAAAAAATGGCAGCAGCGACAAAAACAACAATAACAGCATATATACAAGCACGACGCTCGCACACCGCACGCCCAAAAAACCAAAAGGAGGGCTTGCCGGGGAAAAAGAAAAGGGGAAACCGCGGGGTTTGTGGTTTGGTAACCCAGGGCCCAAAAGGGGTCATGATTTGCACAGTTGGGGGGTTGGTAGTTTCCCCTACTTTAACCCCAACCAAAAAGGCATCCAGCACGTTTGCCGTTAGAGGGGTTTGGGGATTTTTCCCCACTCTTAAATTTTCAAACAGGCACCATCACGTTTTACAAAGTTGAGGGCTTGCGACTTTTAAAACTATGTCAAAAGGGGATGGAGCCGTCTTTCCTAGTTACGAGCGTTTCACTACACCGTTAGACTCATGCTGTAAAAAAAAGGCATTATAGTAACACCCTCCATAACCGCTATTTTTGACCCCCCGTCATCGTTTTTTTG
Organism: Conus ventricosus; assembly: GCA_018398815.1. Taxonomy (NCBI): domain Eukaryota; kingdom Metazoa; phylum Mollusca; class Gastropoda; order Neogastropoda; family Conidae; genus Conus; species Conus ventricosus. Next base: position 27,261,263 of record CM031602.1, read on the forward strand.
GGATTCACGAGAGGGTTTTCAGGCATTTTCGGCGGTTTTGCATAAACCCCTATTTTAGACCCACGTCATGTTTGTGGGGTTCACTGAGAGCCTTGCAGAGCGTTTTCGGGGCAGTTAGCGAACAGGGTACACCCACAAAAATTGCCAGTACACCACCCGGCCCTGTCTGGGCCCACCCCCCGGGCGTGTTCCTGTCGCTGCTTTGGGCCCTTTGTCCGAACACCCAAGGGGGGAGAAGTTTTCTGAACTACTAGTAGTACACCTGTCCTGAACATTTGGAACTTTTTGAATAATCATTTCTTTAAAAGTTAAAAGCTTTTCAAAGTTTTCTCTAAATTAAATTAAAATTAAAAAATTGTTGAAGAACAAAAAAAAGAAATGCTTCCCTTTTTTCTTTGAGAAAATTCTATCTTGAGACATGGAATCAATCAGCAAAGTTTAAAAGCCCAAAGCTTTTTAACCAGAAACCACACAGTCACTCCCTCACACCCCACACACCAGGAGAAATGAAAACCCCGCGAGGTTCATTGCAAAAAACACAAGGTTGGGCGAAAAGTGTCACTGTTAAATAGCTGATTCTATTAGTCTTGTGATTGGGGGGAAAGGGAAGAAAAATTTTTGGGTATGTTTAAAAAGGCGGGGAAAATGAGAAGATCCTTTTAGCCACTTATAAAAACTCGCTATCAAACTGCACATGGGTATTTAACTCTCGCTTTTTCAGTCTGCTAAGGCTTTTACAAATCCAACTGCATGGTGGAGACTGCTACTTGCTCTGAAAGCTTCTATTTAAACTCTGGGGATGCCCGCTTACGCATGCCTTTTAAAAAAAAACCCCCGCATAACCCCTCTCTCTCACCCCAGTGATGTGGGATTTTTTGCAAAAAAAAATTTGGTTTTAAAAGCTTTAGAAACGTTAAAGACTAGTTTTATTTCACATGAAAGACGAGATGCATTTGATGAATGTTTGCGTGAAAATGAGTTATTGAAAACGATCAAGAAAAACAGGTTAAAAAAAAACTAAAACTAAAAATTTTTGTAAATTAGTATTAAAAACGGATAATCCTCACAGATGTATGTTTGTAGGGGGCGTTTTTTTTTTGGTTATTAAAGTCATGCTTAGTAGAGACGGTAATTTTTGCCGCTTTTTGGATTCCCCACGAGCCCCCCCAAGGCCGTTGAAGTGGGGGGCCAAAAACGGGATAATACCCTTCTCTCCCGTTCAGTGCCCCCCCGAGCATCGAAAGGGACTACAAAATGGAGGGTTGTATAGTTCTTGCAGTGGTTGTTTGACTGATCGTCAATAACCCTTCAGATTCATTTCCAGCGCACAGGCCCATGACGATTTGGGCCCCTCTTTGGGTGGTAGAATTATTTATTTTTTTATTGTCGTGTTGTCGTGTATCATCCCCTAAGTGGCTGTGGGGGGTTTCACCTTTAAATTTTGTTTAGCTCAGGTTAGGTTTTCTTTCTCTCTCTCTCTCTAATTTAATGTCCGTGCCATTCATCCCCAGGTTCACGGGTGCGGGACCTTTTTCTTGAACTGGCTGTTCTGTCGGCCCCCTCCCTTTTTTTTACCCCCGCACTGCAGCATTCCTCTTACTTAGTATTTCTCACTCTTGACTGGGGCATGTTTTGGGTGCCATCGGTTAGGAGGTTTGCTTTCCTGACGGAAGATGTCCCTGGGGCCCCCTTTCCCGGTTTGGGTTTTTACCCACGCCGAAGGTACGGTCGGGACCTTCATCCCCCCAGTCGGGCCCGTAGGGAGGGACGTCACGCTCTTTTTCCCATCGCTTTTTTGGTCCCCTCGACTGGACAGAGGGGAGAGAGTTGCTTTACCCCCACTTTTGGGGCCCCCCCGGGTACGGGGAAGCTAGTTTTCGTGGGTTTTTTTGTTGTTGTTGTTGTTAGCCGGCTAATTCTTCTCTTTTGCGCAATTTCCTTTTGGTTTCAAAATTATAAAAGAAATATTGTTTGAGACCATTTTTCTCTGGTTAATTCCATCTTTAACCTGGCCAATTCAAAATTAAATTCAAAATTCTTTCTCCTTTCAATGCATCTGTGATGCGGTAGTCGGTGGGGATGGGGAGAACCTGGTGATTTAGGGTTGGGACTTGCTTGGTCTCGCTCGTCCTCCCCTGTCACAATCGCCGGTCTCTTATTCTTCGCCACCGTCTGTTTGTGTTTGCAAGGGAACGAGTGTTTTGTGTTTGCGAGCGTGCGTACGCGTGATTAGTCATTTGGATGCGTGGTTGGAGAATTATTTTTGAAATGTTACTATAAAATGTGGGGATAATCGTGCCATTGAATATAGATTATTTGCAATTGTGTGGCAGTTATAAAGCAATGGGTGCTGTATTAGTTCAGTTCCTAAGAAAGGAAAATGTTGAACATGAGTGAGGGAAGGATGAAGATATAAATTGCTATTCGTTTGTTTAGCCTGTTAATGTAATCTCTTACCTGCTTCGTGTGAGGAGACCTTTAGCGAACATTCCTCATTTGGTTTGTTTACTGTGTTATGCTCAGGTCTGTGTTTGAGCTGGTGTTACTAATGTATTCAGCAAACACCTCCCCTCGCCCACCATGCGAGTGCTGTTAGGATTAAGCAGCAAATTTCAGACCGTACTGACTGCGGGTTCTAGTACCCTTCTTTCCTTCCAGTTCCTTCCGTTTTCTCTCCTCCCGGGGCCTTCAACCCGAAGCTTGCGCTGTTGGGGCCGCGCAGTGTGAGGAGCACGTGGACCTTGCTGGATGGTCCTAACCCCTGTCCGGGACCTTCAGCGACAACGCCTCATCCCACGGGATGCGTTCTCCACTGTCCTCGGACTTCCTACAGCTCATGTGACCAGTGTGGTTAGCTCTGTGTCGTGCAATTTGGGGGTGTTGTGTGTCACGGGTGTCAGCATTGAAAGACTCTGTTCAAGAACAGACCCGGTTTTGGGACACCTGATTGACACGGTACTCTCAGAGGACTTTGGAGAGACAGGGTGAGGGGGAACCACATGAAGCACAAAAGGAACGTGTGTTGGAAACGCGTATTTATGATTATGCTTATGTTGTGTGCGGTGAAATGCTTGTTTGTGACTATGTGTATGTTGTGTGTGTTGAAATGCTTAATTGTGATTGTGCATGTTGTGTGTGTTGGAATGCTTATTTGTGACTATGTGTGTGTTGGTGTGAATAAATGGTGTATCGTATTGTAATCTTTCTTGTGTGGTCTCTTGCGGGGCGTGTGAGGTCGGTCACTCCCTTCACCCCCATCTAGACCGATCCTGTCAGGGCAGACCTCCAGGGGTCGGTCGTGACAACTGTGTTGAAAAGTATTGGAGAGAAAAGAGGCCTGACGAATTCCAGCTGATATGTGGGATCGACCACGTTCTGGTTGCGCGCTTTAGTGAGCACTGCACTGGTCACTGGTCACTTTGATCTAAACTTGCTGGATGTTAACTTTTTCCCAATATCAAATTTCTTTCATGACGGCCTGTAGCACCTGTGGACAGACTCTGTCAAACGTCTGGTTGAAGTTTGTGAAGACTTGATAGAATTTCTTCTGCAGGTGTGTTTGGCGAGGAGTTAAAGATCTGTTTGATGATGCTTCAGCTTTTCAGATACAAGGGTGTCTGTTTGTAATTGTGGTCTATTCAGAATGATTTTGAACATTACGTTGCTTACATTGCTGATTTAATCGATCTTGCGGTTGTTCTGGCAGTGTTGAGGATTTCCTTTCTCTAGAAGTGTAGCGATTAGTGATCGAGTCGATTTGGCCCTAGCCACTCGCTAGTGTGCCAGATTTTGTTGTAGATAGCAGTTAAAGTATAGGTTACTGCCTCTCGGCCATATTCACGTGTTCTGCAGGGATGTTGTCAACGCTTGCAGCCTCGCCATGTTTCAGCGACTTCACTGCTACTATGACTTCTTCGACAGAGTGTTGGGAAGTCATCTGCATTTGATGAATCCTGAACTGTTACAATACTTGGATCTGTTTTGCTCTGTTTGTGGTAGAGCTCAAAGCAAATTTCCTTACCTTGTGATGTTTTCTTCATGCATGAGACAGTTAACGTCATGTCCTGAGTGTGCTGACTTTGACATGCGTTGGTCTATTTTGCACGGATGTAAAGGCTTTTTGTGTTATCTAGGTTTTCACACTCTTCTTTTCACCATAAGTAGACTCTTCTCTCTTCATTCCTTCCTAACACTCATTTTCATCACATTTTTCCACTCCTCCTTCCTCCTCGTCATTCATCATACTTACGTCCTCCTTTTCTTATCCCGTCTGCGAATCACAGTTACCACGTTCTCCTATTATTCCCTGACCATTGTTATGCTTAAAGTTCAGTCGTTGATCATTCATCGTTCTCGAGTTCTCTCCATCAGTCATCAGTCTCACGATCTTTTCTTTTCTCCCGGGCCCATCATTCATTGATCGTTCTGGCGTTCTCTTCTTCCACTCCGGTCCATCATTGATTCTTCTCCAGTCGTTGTCGTCGTCTTCTCTCGACCGCCATTGTTCATTACCACGTTCTTCCCTTTTTCCCCCAGTCTACAGTTCATCGGTTTTACATTTCGCACATCCGTTCATTCATCTATCCTCCTTTCATTCATCTATCTCGTCTGTCATTCATCCTTACGTTCTGCTCTTGCTATCTCGTCTATCATTCATCATTGTCGAGATGTCTTCCTCTCGTTCATCATCATCATCATCATATCATTAGAGAAGAGAGAGAGAGAGAGAGAGAGAGAGAGAGAGAGAGAGAGTGAAATGTAATAGAAAAGTATTTATGAATCGCATTTCAACACATATTTAAGGATCATTTTCACACTTATTTCACACATTGTACTTTTTGTATTTATCCGATTGTTTCCCTTTTCTTTCTTTGATTTAAATGCCTTTATCTGGTTTATTTCTTCTAGATTTTTTTTCCATGTAATCAGTTGACTAATATCATCTGATCAGCCATTGCATTTAAATAACCATATGGATATACGCTGCGCGCGCACGCAAGCACGCACGCGCTCGCGCGCGCGCACACACACCCGCACACGCACACGCACACGCACACGTACACACACACACAACGTATTCACGCGCACTCGCGTACGTGTATTGGATCTGTTTATCTGGAGGACATGTCGATCCGGTCGAGGTTTAGACATTGATGTTCTTGAGAAATTTGAAACTGTCGTTTTCTTCTCTCTGTTTGCCTGTCTGTCTGTCTGTGTTCTGTCTGTCTGTCTGTCTGTCTGTGTCTGTCTTCTTTCTCCTCCTTCTCTCCTCTCTCTCTCTCTCTCTCCTCCTCTCTCTCTCTCTCTCTCTCTCTCTCTCTCTCTCTCTGTATGTGTGTGTAGGTGCATGCGTGCGTGCGTGCGTGTGATTTTATTAATGAAGCATTTACATCAATAATAATATCAGATAAGCATTTATATTCAAAAATAAAATGAAATATCACTTTAAGTGTTCGACTTGTATTTACACACACACACACCACACACACACACACACACACACACACACACACACACACACACAAAGTCTTGGAGTTGAGCTCACGTCACGGTCGGAGTAGGACGCTTTTTTGGCGAGCTCCGCTGTAGTGAAGCAAAGTGGATACAACCTTACAGCACGCTAGAAAAGATAACGTGGTAATGTAGTTATCAATCTTCAAAAACATGCCAAGTAGTCCCTTGTGCTTCCGAGCCATTTGTGGCTCGTTTTACTGGACTTTTCAAAAATTCATGTGCCGGCGCGCACAGAAGGCCGCCATGAGACTTGGTGTGATGCGTGTCGGTGGTCGTGAGGCAATGGCAGTGGCACTTGTGTTTTTGGTCGCCTTTCTGCTTCAATGTGGCGACGTTGAACTGAACCCAGGACCCCCACCTTCAAAAAATTCAAAACAGTCGTCTCTGACAGGTAACCATACCCAGTCCCCTGGTAGGGGTAACAGACGGAACACTTCTTCCGATTCAGAGCCGACCATTGCCGATGTTGTGAATATGCTGAACAGAATGGATCAGAAAATGGACAGCATGCATGCATCTACACTAGAACAAATGGACAACATTCAGACAGACATAGCCGATGTCATGAAAGAAAGCAAAGAACTTAAAGAAAAAGTGGAACGGCTAGAGTCAAAACTAGACGACCTGGAGGGACGGAGCAGAAGAAAAAACCTCATCTTCCATGGTATCCCCCGCCGTGGGGAAGGGACTGAGACCTGGGAGGACTGTGAAAACGCCGTCAAGTCTGTGTTGAAGGAGAAATTAGGGAGGGACGATGTGGAAATCGAACGTGCCCACCGACTGAGAGGAGGAAAGACACCCCACCCCATTATCGTTTCCTTTGAGAAATTCAAAGAGAAAGAATCCATCCTGACTGAAAGCAGAAAAATGGAAGACAGGCGCTCTGATGTCTCCATCACCGAGGACTTCAGCCCCAGGGTGAGAGAGAAACGCCGAAGACTGCTGCCGTTCCTGAAGGAGGCCAAACAGGCGGGGAAGCGCGCGTTCCTGCGTTTTGACGCTCTGGTGATAGAGGGCAAGTCGCATGTGTACGATCCTGCCACTGACAAACTTGTGGAACGACAAGGAGTCAGATGAAGTGTAGGCCGACCCAATCGTGTTTCAACCAGGGCAGCCACATCGTCACGGTCAAAGGTGGTCATCGGAAAGGTGGATGCTTCATTTTATGCCCCAACACTCCCCATCTTACCTTTCTTTGTCCCTCCTGCCACATCTAATTCAGTAAATGACAGTGTCAAATCTGATTTGTTCAAGATCATGGTTTGGAACATTCAAGGCTTGTCAACAAAATTGAAACATATGTCGTTTAAATGTTTTTGTGAGCAGTTTAAAATTTTTGCTTTTTCAGAAATTTGGTCTTGTAAAAAAGAAGATATAGAATGTGCATTTCCTGACTTTCATGTTTATTTTTCGCCACGTACAGAGAGACAGAAAGGTGGAGTGTCTGTGTGTGTTCACAATTCAATAGCGCAAAAGACAGAACAGTTGGCAGCAGCGGCTGAAGACAGTGTTTCTAAAGGTGGACAAATCAGTGTTAAATTCTGCTTTTGATTTTCTAGCAGCCTTTGTGTATATTGCCCCAGAGCATTCAGTGATGTATGACGATTTGACCACGAGTGGTATTAATATACTGGACAATCATCTTACTGAAATTGCCAGACAATATCCGGACTTACCCTGGTTTCTGTGTGGTGACTTTAACGCCCGTACATATGGGCTCTCTGACACTGATCCTGATAATGAAAATGAACATGTAGATTTTTTACACGTCTTAGATGAATTTCTAACTGACATGCCACATTCCGTTCGGAAATCCAAAGACAAAGGGACTAATAATTATGGGCACAGATTAATTGAACTCTGCAGAGATTATGGTGTATACATTCTAAACGGCAGAACCTCGGGCGACAGTGAAGGAGAAATCACGTGCGTGGCAAATCGTGGCAAAAGTATTGTTGACTATTGTATATGCTCTACTCCTTTGTTCGATGTAGTTGCAGATATGTATATTGAAAATCGCACCGAGTCTGACCACTTCCCTGTTATAACGTCCTTTTGTTGTGAAATTAATGGTGAAGGGAGGGGGGAGGATGACATCAACCTTGAAGACGGCGTCAGGTTTATGTGGAAAAAACAACATACAGATAACTTCACGGACTTCATGAATGAAAATGCTGATTTCTATTATCATAGTGTCACGTCGGCATTGCAGACAGGGTAGATGAGGGTTGAATGTTTTCCTTTTTTTCGTGCAAACCGCGGCTAGTAAAATGAGGTCACGCTCAGGCACTGGGTCAAAACAGACTGTACGAAACTCACGTGCACAACCACCATGGTGGGATGAAGAATGCGAAGTGACGAAACAAACGAAATATTCCAAGTTAAATATATTTAGAAAGACAAATGCCGACGAGGATCTGTACGGTTATCTTGATTCAAAAGCTGACTTTAAACACTTGTGTAAAATAAAACAAAGTGATCACAACACACGTGTTTTGAGGGAAATAAATGAAGCCTATGAGGATACAAATTCAAAGTCTTTTTGGCATAAAATAAAATCATTCACTTCATCCAAATCGCAGGATTTGAATTCAATTACACCTCGGTCATGGTTTCAATATTTTCAAAACCTGTTCAATGTCGATGTGGCAAGAGATGACAATAGTTTCCATGATGAGGTTAAAGAGGCCCTCAAAGAACACGCAACTGCCGCTTGTCAGAACTGTTTGAATTCCGAACTGGATAATGAAATCACTCGTGAAGAAATAGTGAAAGCTATTGGCGGGATGAAAAAATCAAAATCTCCTGGGCCGGATGGTTTGTCAGCTGAATGTTTCCACTATGCCAGCAGTGTTTCTTTAAGATTCCTGCATCCATTATTCAATCAAATTTTCGAGAATGGTGTTTATCCAGAGAGCTGGTCAAAAGCTGTGATATTTCCTCTTCATAAGAAAGGGAACCCCAGAAAAGTGGACAACTACCGAGGAATTTCACTTCTGGATAGTATCGTAAGATCTTCTGCTCCATATTGAGCAGCAGATTAACTCGCTTTTGTGAAACAACGATAAAATACCAGAGTCACAAACTGGTTTCAGGAAAGGCTACAGTACCACTGACAATATATTCTCTTTGCAATCAATGTACAGAAATATCTAACAAAACAAGGAGGGAGGTTTTACACTCTTTTCGTGGACTTTTCCAAAGCTTTTGACAGTGTTAACAGACAAAAACTATTATATCTTCTCCTGCACAGAGGATTCATGGTAAAATGTTCAAAACATTGGAGAGCATGTATGGTCAGGTGAAAGCCGCAGTACGGGTGGGTAAAAAAATTACAGAGTACTTTGACTGCTTTTCCGGCGTTCGACAAGGATGTGTTTTAAGCCCCCTATTATTCTCCCTTTTTCTATCTGAACTTCAGTTAGAACTTGCAACAAGTAGGGCTCGTGACATAGACATTTTTGCTGATCCTATTGGTATTCTGCTTCTCATGTACGCTGATGACATTGCCCTTGTGTCTGATTCTGTAGCTGATCTTCAGAAGAAAAAAAAATTAACTGTCTTGAACAATACTGTAACAAATGGGGTCTTACTGTCAATATGGACAAAACAAAAGTAATTGTTTTTAAAAACGGAGGTTTCATCAAAAACTGTGAAAAGTGTTTTTTTGCCGGAAATCGGGTCAAGGTGGAGTCTTGCTACACTTATTTGGGGGTAATCTTTTCCTCTACCCTAAACTGGACCAAATGTGTGAATAATTTGTCAGGCAAAGCACTAAGAGCTGTAGCGGGTATCAAAAAATTGTTCTTCAGACTGAAGGACCTGCCGGCAGATAATGTATTTAAAATTTTTGATACAAAAATCAAACCGATCCTTTTGTACGGATCTGAAATTTGGGGATTCAAAAAATACGAGACTATCGAAAAAGTACAGATAAAGGTATGCAAAATGCTGTTAGGAGTGGGCAGAGACGTAAAGAATAATGTGGCACTGGGTGAATGTGGCAGGTTCCCAGTCTATATAGATGCCTATATACGTGTTGTCAAATACTGGTGTCGCTTACTATCCTTGCCCGACGATCGTTATCCAAAACAGTGTTACAATATGCTGTATTCACATGATAAGTCAGGGAGGAGCAACTGGGTCAGTCATGTTCGAAAACTGCTATGCAGTCATGGTTTTGGCTATGTGTGGGAACTACAGTCAGCGGGGTACGAACCGGAATTTTTCTCAGTCTTTACATGCAGATTGAAAGACATGTTTCGTCAAGAGTGGCACGACTCTATGTCTTCGTACCCAGAATACTGTAATTATCATCCGGAGTTACTGAAAGCTGATTACATTGGGGACCTCACAGCTTATGAACACAGACGAGCTTTATGTCTTTTGAGATGTAACAGACTGCCCTTAAATGGAATCTCCCTGTATGGCAAACCTAGTATAGACCCTAATATGCAAACAGTGTGATACAAACAGTGTAGAAGATGTGTGTCATTTTTTATTCATTTGCTGTAAGTATAAAACAGTACGGAAGAAGTACATCCCACAGTTCTATAGCAGCTACCCATCAGTTCTCAAACTTAGCTTACTCTGTTCAAAGTTAAAAAAAACCCATTAGCTTTCAGAATTGCTCAATATGTTTGCATCTGCCTTGAAATAAGGCGGCGGGCTTAATCTTACCTCAGTTAAAAAGAAAAGGTTGTACATTTATTCGCCTTGTGCATTGTATATCTTCATGCATCTTTTTGAACTCCTTTTGAATTTTCTTTCTTTTTGATCTCAACTCCTGTGAATGTCCTGACTTTGGAAACGAACTTTTTTCTTGTTTATGATGGGTCAAACGGCCTGTAAAAACTGAATAAACTATATTATTATTATTATTATTATTACACACACACACACACACACACACACACACACACACACACACACACACACACACACACACACACACACACACACAAACACACACACACGCACGCACGGACACACAGACACACAGACACACAGACACAGACACGCACACACACACACACACACACACACACACACACACACACACACACACACACACAGAACATGAGAGAGAGAGAGAGAGAGAGAGAGAGAGAGAGAGAGAGAGAGAGAGAGTGTGTGTGACAGGGACGGAGAGAGATGGATGTTATTTATATGTAAAAAATTGTTTTATTCAAACTCGTTCATTTTAGGGAAAGTAATGGAAAAAAAATCAAATAACTAAATCAAAATGTTAATTAAGTAGAATAGATGGCTTCGATTATGTAGTGAAATACAATCAAGCTTGGATTTATAGTAGATAGATAGATACACATAATTCGTTCCTTCATTTATCTTTTAATTCATTTTTTCGAATTTGGTAGTTACTTAGTGCGTAATTGATCTATCATTTGGTTGTATCAGTTCTCGATTTATTTTACCGTGTTTATTTCTCGATTCATTTATTTTATTATTCATGCATGCATGTGTTCCTTTATTACTTATTTATTTATTCATTCATCCAAGTTACCTCTAAGCAATTTTTTGTAGTGTGCAAGCTCAATGAATCGTGGTATTATCAATGGAAAGTTTTTGAGTTTTTTGCTTTTACAACTACAGTTTAAATGTTTTACATCATAAGACATGGCACATAGAGTTTCACAACAGATTTTTTTCTTACCCCCACCCCAACCTCCCAGACCTCCGCCCGCCCCTCACGGCGTTTTTAGACGAGTTTGTTTTTCAATCGTTTATATTCTTTTGTTTCTTTGGTATACTATTTGTTACTTTTTTCGTTTTTTTTTGTACTCCCAGTCTTGTAGAACAGGGAGTACTTTAGAATGGGAACGAAGAAATGCTGTCTGTCTGTCTGTCTCTGTGTCTGTCTTTGTGTCCGTGGTCAAAATGTGTTCCACTCATTCCAGACAAAACTACTGGGCCGATTTTTTCTGAAAATTAAGTAGGTATGTTCATTATCGGTCGGTTGAAAGTGACGGTCGGCAACGGTCGGCGACGGTCGGCAACGGTCGGCAACGGTCGCGACGGTCGGCAACGGTCGGCAACGGTCGGCAATAGCCACAGCATTAATACAAGAGAGAGAGAGAGGGAGAGCTAGAGAGAGAGAGAGAGAGGGAGGCACATACTCATGCACCTCCAAACACACACGCACACAGAGACACACACACACACATCAAATACCTTTAGTAGAGAAATAGAGAGAGAGGGAGAAGAGGGAGAGCGGGAAAGAGAGAGAGGGCAAGAGACTGTGAGAGAGAGAGAAGAGAGAGAGAGAGAGAGAGAGAGAGAGGGGGGGGCAGGGGAAGAAGAAGAGAGAGGGGAAGAAAGGAGAGAGAGAGAAAGGGAGAGGGGGGGGGGGGGGACGGTCCATAAGTGAATAAACAGCTCACTCTCACGAATCCTGAAGTCTAGAGGTATTAATGACATCTTCACATTCTGTGATTGCAACACTCCTGCTCCATAATGCCACGAAAGAAACAGAAACGCATGCCAGTCAAGTGGCCATGCGGCATCTGCAGCGAGGACACCGAAGACATCGTCGCAGCATTGAATGTGAGGTCAGTGTCATTTACTGAAGTCTAGGTGTGGTAAGTTAAGTTACTACGAAATTAATGATGATTAATAAATGAAGAGGGAGAGCGGGAAAGAGAGAGGGGGAAAGAGACTGTGAGAGAGAGAGAGAGAGAGAGAGAGAGAGAGGGGGGCAGTGGAAGAAGAGAGAGGGGAAGAAAGGAGAGAGAGAGAAAGGGAGAGGGGGGGGGACGAGAAAGAACACAGGTGGAGAATGAGAGAGAGAGAGAGAAAGGACACATGTATATGATAACATTACTGTCTATACCCCCCCCCCCCCCCGGTTCCATAAGTGAATATACCCCCCCCCCCCCTCCGGTCCATAAGTGAATAAACAGCTCGCTCTCACGAATCCTGAAGTCTAGAGGTAGTAAGTTAATGACATCTTTACATTCTGTAATTGCAACACTCCTGCTCCATAATGCCACGAAAGAAACAGAAACACATGCCAGTCAAGTGGCCATGCGGCATCTGCAGCGAGGACACCGAAGACGATCGTCGCAGCATTGAATGTGAGGTCAGTGTCATTTACTGAAGTCTAGGTGTGGTAAGTTAAGTTACTACGAAATTAATGATGATTAATACTATTTGATGATGATGATAATGATGATGGTGCTTGCTATCATCTTGTGCGGTATTGAATTTTTTTTTCCACTTTTCATACTTGCAGACCTGTGTGACTTGGTATCACAAGCGATGTCTGCAAATACCCGAGGACCTGTGGCAGAAGTGGACGCAGATAGAGGAAGCCTACATATGTCCCACTTGCGTTGGAGTACCATTCGACTATGCAATGGGCATAACCAGATTAGAGGAGGTACATTTATGCTAATTATACAATGAAAGAGTGAGTGGATCTCAACAATACCATAGGAAGGAAAGCAGGCCTGAACACAGAACATTCACTCGCTCATTAATACAAGAGAGAGAGAGGGGGGGGAGAGCTAGAGAGAGAGAGAAGAGAGAGAGAGAGAGAGAGAGAGGCACATACTCATGCACCTCCAAACACACACGCACACATTTTCCAGTGCAGTCTCCCAGAAAACGTCATTAATATGGATGGGTGGTGGCATTTTATCTTTCAGGCGGCTTGGTCACGAAGTAGTAGTATAGGAACGGAATTTTCGTGTGTGTGTGTGGAGGGTCAAACTTAAGCGGAATGTTAATGTGGAAATAGTGTACCCACAAATAAAACTGTCTCTCCTTTCTTCTCCTCTTTCAGTAATGCTCGGATCCGTAGTAAAGAAAACGTATACATCACACACACACACACACAAATACCCCCCCCCCCTTTTAACGCACCCCCCTTCATTTTAGATTAACAGGGTACATTTGGTCTGATTATTCGTGGCTTCTTGGCTTTCACGGGGTATCAGGCAGAAATAGTTTTCTTTCTGTTCATTGTGGTGCCTTGAACTCCTCTTTTACAGGTATAAAATTCCACTCTCATCATTTTAATATAAAACGAGGTAACAGTTTGTTTTAAGAAAGTACCGTAGCTCAAATGGTCTACACCAAGTTTAGGCTGCTTAGGAATGTAAAAAGATTAAGAACTCAATCATAGTTATGTTTTCACCATAGGGACTACAACATATATATATATATATATATAATATATATATATATATATATATATATATATATATAATATATATATAACAACAAACTAATAAATTCCAAGGATAAGTACCGCACCGTTCCAGCAACTTACAGAGCAGCTTGGTGTTGCAATGACTGCAAAAAATATTGAATTATAAACAAAGCTTGCTCTTATGTCTTAGATTGAAGAAATAGGGGGAGATACGCATTCATATCTGCAGTGGTAGATGATTCTGCCTAACTAACAGTATGTGCTTGAGTGGGTGAATGGGAAAAATAAATATGTTAGTGAGTTTCCCTCCCTATTGGAGGATGTCTCCCCATTGGAGAATATAAGCTTTCTGAAGGCTCATTTTGAGAAGCATTTATTTTATTTTTCCCCATTCACCCACTCAAGCACATACTGTTAGTTAGGCAGAATCATCTACCACTGCAGATATGAATGCGTATCTCCCCCTATTTCTTCAATCTAAGACATAAGAGCAAGCTTTGTTTATAATTCAATATTTTTTGCAGTCATTGCAACACCAAGCTGCTCTGTAAGTTGCTGGAACGGTGCGGTACTTATCCTTGGAATTTATTAGTTTGTTGTATTTTAGTCCCTTGCGGATTCATTCCAAGAACTGGCCCTCAGCACTTGTGTCTTAGAGGATATCTTTTTATATTTTTTACTTTTCACAAGACAATGTAGCTTGTTTTGCTCTTTTATGATTTTCTTTTGCTTCTTAGATGGCACCTTTGGTTGGTTTTTTGAAAACTCAACAAACATACTACGGTATTGCACACCAACCTTTTCTGGGATTGCATTCTTCTTAAAACTGAAAAGGCAGAGGAGTCAAATTACCACTTTCCGCGGTCACTGAGGAGAAACCACCAAGTTTCGAAATATCGGTATATGACCAGGAGTTATATGTTAGTGAGTTTCCCTCCCTATTGGAGGATGTCTCCCCATTGGAGAATATAAGCTTGCTGAAGGCTCATTTTGAGAAGCATTTATTTTATTTTTCCCCATTCACCCACTCAAGCACATACTGTTAGTTAGGCAGAATCATCTACCACTGCAGATATGAATGCGTATCTCCCCCTATTTCTTCAATCTAAGACATAAGAGCAAGCTTTGTTTATAATTCAATATATATATATATATATATATATATATAATATAATATATATATATATATATATATATATATATATATATATATATATATAATGACCTTGCTACAAGGTCGTGATGTACAATCGAGTTTGTTACAGGCGGCTGGAAAGGGAAGACTGCATCTGCAGAGAGAAGAGATGCTGCATGCTGGAAACCTGAGAGAAGAGATGCTGCATGCTGGAAACCTGACTGTCACTACAGATCACAAGGATATCACAGCAAAACAACCAGAAATAGATACTGTTTCTCAAAAACTTTTAAAAGAAATGAATTTACCTGGAAAGGCCTTGCAAACTCCAGCAGACGGAAACTGTCTGTTCCATGCTGTCTCACTTTCTTTAAAGGGGGCTTCTTCCATGGCCACAGAGTTACGATATAAGACGGCTTTGACCATGACACTCTATGCGTCAGAGGTGCAAACCCAGCATGAGAACCCTGCAGCAATTGACTGTGTCTCGCCGAAATATGACGTGGCAATTGGTGAATGTGCCAAGAATTTCAGTTTTTCTTCTGCATGGACAATAATGGGACTGTGCATAGTCATACAAAGACCCATTGCAAGCGTCTACCCCAAAACTGGCACTAGCAAAAACAAAGTTCCCCTCATTCTCAACACAACCTTTGGTACGGTGTATGATAATACACCTGTTACTCTGTTATGGACCAGTGTCGCACCATGCCAACCAAAAGACAAAACTTGGCTACCTAACCACTTCGTGGCCATTCAAATGGAAGATGATGAAGATGATGGTGATGATGAAGATGATGATGTTGTTGATAGTGTTGTTGATGATGATGATGAAGATGATGGTGATGATGAAGATGATGATGTTGTTGATGGTGTTGTTGATGATGATGATGATGAAGATGATGGTGATGATGAAGATGATGATGTTGTTGATGGTGTTGTTGATGATGATGATGATGATGATGAAGATGATGAAGATGATGATGTTGTTGATGTTGATGATGGTGATGATGATGATGATGATGATGATGATGATGATGATGACATGAGTGATACTAAAGGCCCTGACAAGGATACAGAGGAGGAGGAGGATGACAGGGTGTCAGGGGTATTAATGAAAGTGTTGGTGGCAGTAGTGGTGATGATAATGCTGACAATGGTGATGATGATGATGGAAGTCATGATGACAGAGCCGATGACAAATCTAGAGACGACCAAAGACTGCCAATAAATGATTTCTTGACAACCACTGAGGTCTTACATCACCTTAAGGATGGTACATGTCCAACTATTGAGAGAATCCCGACAGGACCAAAGAGCAACTGTGCATTTTTGCTTGACAATGCACGCAACAATGAACAGAGACTGAAGAAAGAAAAAAAGCACCTTCTATGATGACTGCGGCGCTTGGGTTAAAACCAACACGGCCAAATACTACTACCTCGTCAAGTCAGACAGTGCAGAGATGGAAAAGGTGTTCATGAACAAAGGTGTGTACTGTCGAGAGGTTCGCCAGAGTGGAAAGAGAGTTTATGTTCCCATCAGCCCCCAACCTGATGCCAGCAACATACTAGTTATGTCCCGGTACTATTCCACCTTGAAGTCTGATTCAGAATACCGCAGGCGGATATCCTGGATAGAGTCAGCACCACAGAGAATTGTCACCCCCACAAGCAAATCGACTGCCCTTGTTGAATACAAAGGGTATTGGAAGGGTTAACCATGCCACATGGGAACAGCAAAACAGCTCAACATAATGAATGGTATGTCAGGACCTGCGAGGAAACCATGACAAAAATCAAAGACTTACGTCATCTACCCACAACGACCATTTACAACAACTGCTTTTAGAAGAGGGAGATGAGTTTTGACAAACCTAGAAACAAACAGCAGATAAAATATAAACAGCGAGCAGAAAAAACAAAAGAGGGCCAACTTGGGAAACAAGGTTCCAACTTGGCAGACCACGTTCTGCAGGTCGCTGATCTGGTTAACACTCATGGGATTTTGTAAGAAACATAAACTTTCGAGTCATCAATAACTCAATGTCCCCCTCCATCATCTTGTTTTTGGATGAGCAGCTGGCTGACATACGGGAACTTTGCTCTGGGTCGAGAGTTGTCTTGGGCATAGATAAGACATACAATCTTGGGGAGCTGCTGGTGACGGCGATGAATTATAAGCACACGGGACTCCTTCGTCGAAATTGCAATGAGTCACCGATCATCATCGGCCCGATCTTTTTGCATGCCCATTCGACTTTGAAGCGTTTTATCATTTTTTTCCACCCTAGCGGCAATGATTGGACATTTCCCAACAACACCGATGGTGTTTGGATCTGACGATGAAAGGTCCATCACAAGAGCCATTCAGTGTGCTTTTCCAAACTCCAGCCTGGCATTGTGCACACTCCATCTGAAGAAGAATGTTGCCAGACACTTGAAGGACAAAGTTGGCGTTGCTTCCAGACAGAGGAACCTGCTGATGAACCAACTCTTTGGAGCTGAAGGGCTATCAAACTCATCGGACGAGATCACGTTTGATGTAAGATTGGAAAACCTGACAACGATGTGGCCTGAACAAGACACGCGCTATCTCAACAGGATAGCGCAACAAATCCATGACCATGTCCTAAAGCTCCACTGGAATGGCCAGCTACAAGACACGCAGTGGACCAACAACAGTGCAGAGTCTCTCAACCATACGCTAAAGCACATGGTTGAGTGGAAACCGAGAGAGCTCCCTGACCTGATCAATAAGCTGAGAACACTGGCCAAGGCTCAACAAGTGGAAGTAGCACGCGCCATCATTGGCCGTGGCGAGTTTCAACTGGCTCCACACAACGCGCACAAACAGCTGCAAGGAAACGTTTGGGTAGCCATGACAGAAATGCAGAAAACCAAACACATTGCCAATCTAAGACAAGCTGTCAGGCCCCCTGGTTGTGTACAGAGCAGCTCATCATGCTTCCATGTCACTGGAACACCTACAAAAGGAAAGAAACCCGGCCAGAGGAAACGAAAAAGAGCAGAAAAGACAACCACAGCAAAAAGGATCAAACTGGAAAATGAGTAGTGACCCGTGCCGAAGACCCTTATCCTTTATGCTTAGTCTTTTAGTTACATACATTAAGGCGTCGGTCTGCAGCCTCTATTGTTTTTTGGCGGGCTTTGGCCTTTTCAGAAGTCTTCCTGGTTGCTGACTGCACACACACACACTTGTGAACAGACACCGCTTGTCTCCGATCCTCGCCGACCGTTGCCGACCGTTGCCGACCGTCGCCGACCGTCGCCGACCGTTGCCGACCGTCACTTTCAACCGACCCTTCATTATGGGCCACGGATGATGCCCGATGTTTTAGTTTACCGCTATAGCCGTTACTAACGGCTGTAACAGCCTGTAACGGTTTTTCTTCTTTATGGAATATCTCAGAAAGTACTTGGCCAATTCATAAGCGGTTTGGATGATCTTGTGACAAATCGAAGTCTCTGTCCATTATGTAACTGATGTAATGCTGAAAATGGATTAAACAACCGTTAAAAACCGTTATTCTGCCGTTATTTCTTATATATAGGTGGATTTTAATGAAATTTGGTATATAGAAAGGTTATCACACACAAATGGCATTTCTATATAGTGTTTCAAAATTTGACCGTTAAAACCATTATTTTGACATATCGTCCGATTTGGATGAAATTTGATATGTACACAGGCTTTAGCGCAGTCAGGACTAAAATACCGGTTTCAAAAGTGTATAACAGTTAATAACCGTTAAACCGTTTTTTTGCCGTTATTTCTTTTATATATTGGTGGGTTTTAATGAACTTTTGTTTATAGAAATGTTATCACACACAAATGGCACTTCCATGTAGTGTTTCAAAATCTGACCGTTAAAACCCGTTATTCTTGACATATTGTCCGATTTGGATGGAATTTGGTATGCACACAGGCTTTAGCCCAGTGAGGACTGAAATACCAGTTTCAAAAGTGTACATCGGTTAAATAACCGCTAAAACCGTTATTTTGCCTTTATTTCTTCTTCTTCCTAAAGTACTGGTTCACTCAAAAACGAGTAGGTCACCAGCGCGCAAAGCACTGGCCGATTTATAAGCCGTTTGGAAAACTGGGAGTACGTTTATATGCTTCGCATCTTGTTTTGTTTTTGTTTTTTTCGTTTTTCCTTCCTTCCTTTCATACATTCGTTTGATTGTTCGTTCGTCGGTTTGTTTTTGTTTGTTTCTTTGTTTTGCTGTTCATTTGTTTGTTTGACGTGCGTTTGTCGGGTCGGTCGGCTGCTTGCTCGCTCATGCATTCGTTCAGTCGGTCATTCATTCATTCGTTCGTACATTTGTTCGGTCGGTCGCTCGTTCACTCATTCATTCGTTCAGTCGGTCATTTGGTTATTCAATCGGTCAGTCGATCATTCGTTCATTCATTGATTCGTTCAGCCGGTCGTTCAGTCATGCATTCGTTCGGTCGGTCAGTTGGTCACAGTTAGTCTTCGGTCGGTCGGTCGTTCATTCGGTCATTCAGTCATTCATTCAGTCCGTCGGTCGTTCAATCATTCACTCGTTCAGTCGGTCGTTCGGTCATTCATTCGGTCAGTCCGGTCATTCGTTCATAAATCTATTCGGTCGCTCTCTCGTTCAGACATTCATTCGTTCAGTCGGTCAGTAGATCGTTCAGTCATTCATTCCTTCAGTCAATCGGTCGTTCAGTCTCCCGTTCGTGCATTTGTTCGCTCAGTCGCTCGTTCAGTCGTTCGTTCCTTCAGCTGATCATTTAGTCATTCATTCGTTCAGTCAGTTGTTCGTTCAGTCATTTATTTGTCAGTCGGACGCTCATTCATTCATTCGTTCATTCAGTCAGTCGTTCGTTCAGTCATTTATTTGTTCAGTCAGTTGTTCGTTCAGTCATTTATTCGTCAGTCGGTTGCTCAGTCATTCATTCGTTCAGTCAGTCGTTCGTTCAGTCATTTATTTGTCAGTCAGTCATTCAGGCATTGATTTGGTCAGTCGGTCCGTTCAGTCATTGATTCGTTCAGTCGTTTGTTCGATCGTTCAGTCATGCATTTGTTCAGTCGGTCAGTCCGTCGTTCAGTCACTGATTCGGTCAGTCGGTCTGTATTCAGTTTAGTCACTCATTCGTTTAGTCGATCATGCAGTCGGTCGTTCAGGCATTCATTCCTTCAGTCGGTCGTTCAGTTATTCATTCGGTCAGTCAGTCGTTCAATCATTGATTCGTTCAGGCAGTTGTTCATTCATTCATTTGTTCAGTCGGTCGTTCATTCAGTCAGTTATTCAGTCAGTCAATCGATCTTTCGGTCATTCGTTCGTACATTTGTTTGGTCGGTGGCTCGTTCAGTCATTGACACATTCAATCGGTCAGTCGGTCCTTCAGACAATCTATCTTTCAGTGAGTCAGTCGGTCGTTCAGTCATTCATCGGTCGGTCTGTCATTCAGACATGTGTTCGGTTGGTGGTGGTTCAGTCATTCGTTCTTTTAGTCAACCAGTTAGTCGTTCAGTCATTCGTTCGTGAATTTGTTTGGTCAGTCGGTCAGTCGGTCGGTCGTTCAGTCATTCAATCGGTCAGTCAGTCGTTCAGTCAGTCGTTTGTAAATTTGTTTGGCCGGTTGCTCGTTCATTCATGCATTCGTTTAGTCGGTCAGTCAGTCAGTCAGTCAGTCGGTCGGTCGTTCGGTCACTCGTTCGCACATTTGTTCAATCAGTCGTTCGTTCAGTCATTCATTCCATCAGTCGGTCATTCAGTCATTCGTTCGGTCAGTCAGTCAGTCGGTCGTTCAGTCATTCATTCCATCAGTCGGTCATTCAGTCATTCGTTCGGTCAGTCAGTTAGTCGGCCGTTCAGTCATTCGTTTGGTCAGTCAGTCAGTCGGTCGTTCATCATCCATTCGGTCAGTCGGTCGTTCAGTCATTCGTTCGTTACGTCGGCCAGTCGGTCGTTCAGCTATTGATTCGTTCAGTCAATCGATCAGCCATTCAGTCATTCATTTTTTCAGTCGGTCAGTAAGTCATGGATTTCTTCAGTCGGTCGTTTAATCATTGTTTCGTTCAGTCGGTCGTTCAGTCATTCATTCGTTCAGTAGGTCGTTCAATCATTGTTTCGCTCATTCGGTCGTTCAATCATTGATTCGCTCAGTCGGTCATTTAATCAATGTTTCGGTCAGTCGGTCGGTCAGTTGGTCATTTAGTCATTCGCTTATAAATTTGTTGGGTCGGTCGCGCGTTCATTCAGTAATTGGTTCAATTGGTCAGTCAGTCGATCAGCCATTTTTTCTTACAGTCGGTCGTTCGGTCATATATTTGTTCAGTCAGCCATTCAGTTACTTATTCATTTAGTTGATCAGTCGGTCGCTTGTTCAGTCATTCATTCGTTCAAATCGATCAATCGGTCGTTCACTCATTTATTCGTTCAGTCAGTCAGACTGTCGTTCAATCATTCATTTGTCCTGTCGGTCGATCGGTCGTTCAGTCATTGATTCGTTCAGTCGGTCGTTCAGTCATTCGTTCGATCAGTTGATCCTTCAATCATTCATTCGTTCAGTCGGTCGCTCAGTCATTTTTTACCCGGTCAGTCGGTCATTCAGTCATTGATTCGGTCATTCAGTCTATGATTAAATGGGTCATTCAGTCGGTCGTTCAGTCATTCAATCATTTATTCCGTAATGTGCTCGTTCTGACGTTGATTCGTTCAGTCAGTCCGTCCGTCCTTCTGTTAATCATTCGTTCAGTCGAATGAGTCATTCAGTCATTGATTGCTGGTCGTGACGTGGATGGGCATATGTGGAAGGGGGGGGGGGGGGTGGAGAAGCTAATAACAGGATTGACGTGTGGGGACATGTGGAACGTGGATGCAGGGTACACCACGGGTATGGGGGTCGCAGATGCAGCGAACGACATAGTTAGTTGCAGGTATAGAGAACGGGTATATTGCGTATGGCAATGGTAACGGGTATGGGCGGTTGCTGGGCGTGACATGAGTGAGGTGACGGGGGAGGAGGTGCAAACGCAGGGCGTAACATGCGAGCGTGGATTTCAGGGCTTGACAAATGACATGGTTCTGGGTACGGGAGGCGAGGATTTTAGAGCATGATATAGATTGGGGTGGGGTGGGGGGTGGGGGGTAGGGTAGGGAAAGTGTGGCACGGGTGGGCAGATTTCGAGGCCTGGTATTGGTTATGGTATTATCCGGAATTTTAGGGCGTGATATGAGTGGGGGAATAGGGAGTGAAGAGTTTTCAGGGCATGACAGGGTGGGGGCGTACAGGGAACGTCGATGAAGGGTGGGACAGGGCTGACATGTTGGGGCAGAGGTGGCACAGATACAAGGGCGTGATGCGTGGGCGTCTTGGGGCAGAGGGTTCGCAGACGTCGTGGCTGGGTGTATCCGGCAGATGTGGGCGAGACATGA
Organism: Conus ventricosus; assembly: GCA_018398815.1. NCBI lineage: Eukaryota > Metazoa > Mollusca > Gastropoda > Neogastropoda > Conidae > Conus > Conus ventricosus. Next base: position 27,283,518 of record CM031602.1, read on the forward strand.
GTGGGCACGGATAAAGGTCGTGACGTAGGTGTCGTTGGGGCAGAGGTAGCGGATGAAGGGCATGACGTGGGTGTCGCTGGGGCAGAGGTAGCAGATGAAGGGCATGACGTGGGTGTCATCGGGGCAGAGGTAGCAGATGAAGGGCATGACGTGGGTGTCGCTGGGGCAGAGGTAGCAGATGAAGGGCATGACGTGGGTGTCATCGGGGCAGAGGTAGCAGATGAAGGGCATGACGTGGGTGTCGTCCGGGCAGAGGTGGCAAATGAAGGGCATGATGTGGGGTGGGTGTCGTTGGGGCAGGGGTGGCAGATGAAGGGCATGACGTGGGTGTCATTGGGGCAGAGGTGGCGGATGAAGGTCGTGACTTGGGCGTCTTATGGGGGCAGTGGGGCGAATGAAGGGTGTGACATGATTGTTCTATTGGGGCAAAAGGGGGCGCAGTTGAAGGACGTGACGTGGGTGTTTCACTGGGGCAGAGGAGCGCGGATGCAAGGCGTGACATGGGTAGGCGTGTTGGTGCTGATGCGTTGCAGATGAAAGGCGTGATGTGGTGGGCGTATAGGGGCAGAAGGGGGCGCAGATGAAGGGCGTGACGTGGTAGGGCGTTTTTGGGGCAGAGAGGGTGCAGATAAAGAGTGTGACGTGATGGAGGTGCAGATGAAGGGCGTGACGTGGTAGGGCGTTTTTGGGGCAGAGAGGGTGCAGATAAAGGGTGTGACGTGATGGAGGTGCAGATGAAGGGCGTGACGTGGTAGGGCGTTTTGGGGGTAGAGAGGATGCAGATAAAGGTTGTGACGTGGTTGGGGTGCAGATGAAGGGCGTGATGGTGGTAGGGCGTTTTTGGGGCAGAGAGGGCGCAGATAGAGGGTGTGACGTGGTTCGGGTGCAGGTGAAGGGCGTGACGTGGTAGAGCGTTTTGGGGGCAGAGAGGGCGCAGATAGAGGGTGTGACGTGGTTCGGGTGCAGGTGAAGGGCGTGACGTGGTAGGGCGTTTTTGGGGCAGAGAGGGCGCAGATAGAGGGTGTGACGTGGTTGGGGTGCAGATGAAGGGCGTGACGTGGTAGAGCGTTTTTGGGGCAGAGAGGGCGCAGATAAAGGGTGTGACGTTCCGTTACCTGGTGGGCGTATTGGGGCTGAAAGGGCAGATGAAGGATTTGACATCGCGGGTGAACTGGGCAGAGAGGGTATCGATAAAGGGCGTAACGTGGGTGGATGTATTGGGGCAGAGGAAACTCGGATAAACGGCGTAACATGGTGGGCGTATTGGGTCCAAAAGGGCAGATGAAGGGCTTGACATGGTGGGTGTATTGGGAAAGAGGGCATGGATTAAGGGCGTGACATGGTGGGGCAACAGGGGCGCAGGTTGAGGGCGTGACGTGAGTGTTCTATTAGGGCAGAGGGAGCACGGACGAAAGGCATAACATGTGTGGGTGCATTGGGGCAGAGGAGAAGGTGGGCTCAGATGCTGTCAGTGACATGGGTGAGAACTGATGCAGCACGTGAAGTGGATGGGAATTAGAAATGGCGTGGTAGTGGGGGGAGCGTGGATATACATAGGTGGGCGTGATGGGGAAGAAGGGCGTGTAGGCAGGGTATGACATAAGACGTGGGTAGGATAGGGAGGATGCAGGGCGTGACATGGGTCAGCGTACAGATGCACATATTTCAGGGCGTGACATGGGTCAGCGTACAGATGCACATATTTCAGGGCGTGACATGGATCAGCGTGCAGATGCACATATTTCAGGGCGTGACATGGATCAGCGTGCAGATGCACATATTTCAGGGCGTGACATGGGTCAGCGTACAGATGCACATATTTCAGGGCGTGACATGGGTCAGCGTACAGATGCACATATTTCAGGGCGTGACATGGATCAGCGTGCAGATGCACATATTTCAGGGCGTGACATGGATGCGGGCATGTGACATGACATGAGTGGGGGAACAGGAAGTGAAAATTCAAGGCCTGACATATAGGGGGGGGGGGGGGGGGAGGGGAGTCGCTGCAGGGTGTGACATGGGTAGGCGTGCATGGACAGAAGGGGTGCGGATGAAGAACATGACATTGTGGGTGTATTGGGGCAGATGGAGCGTGGCTGCAAGGCCTGGCGTGATGGGCGTATTGCAACAGGGGGGAGGGGGGGGGGGGGGGGGCGAGAATAGCGGTCGTGACGTGGATGTGTGTGTAGTTGGGCAGTGGGGATGCGGGTGAAGAGCGTAACATGGTGAAACATGCTGGGACAGAGGGGGCACAGATGAAGGGCGTGACGTGGATGGGTGTGTTGGAGCAAACGGGGCGTGGATGAAGTGAGTGACATGGTAGATGTATTGGGGCAAAAGGGGCGCAAAATGAAGAGCGTGACGTGGGTGGGCGACTGGAAGGGAGGGGGTGGGGGGAGTGAGAAATGAATGGATGCAGAGCGTGAAATGGATGTGCGTAATGAGTGAAAAGGGATTATGGATTCACATGGGTGGGCATGATGGGGAGGAGGGGGGGGGGGGGGGGGTGAATGCAGGGTGTGCATGACACGGGTGAACGTATTGGGGCAGAAGGGATACAGATGAAGGGTGTGATTAAATGGGTGTATCGGGGCAGAGGGCGCGCAGGTGAAGGGCATGATTAAATGGGTGTATTGGGGCAGAGGGGCACAGATGAAGGGCATGATTGAATTGGTGTATTAGGGCAAAGGGGGCGCAGATGGAGGGCGTAATTTGGTGGATGTATTGGGTCAAAGGGGGGCGCAGATGAAGGGCGTGATTTGGTGGGTGTATTGGGTCAAAGGGGGCGCAGATGAAGGGCGTGATTTGGTGGGTGTATTGGGTCAAAGGGGGCGCAGATGAAGGGCGTGATTTGGTGGGTGTATTGGGTCAGAGGGGGCGCAGATGAAGGGCGTGATTTGGTGGGTGTATTGGGTCAGAGGGGGCGCAGATGAAGGGCGTGATTTGGTGGGTGTATGGGGGCAGAAGGGGCATGGGTGAAGAGCGTGATGAGGATGGGAGTATTGGGGCAGGAGGGATGGTGAAAGGGCATGACGTGGTGGGCGTACTGGGCTGCGGGGAGGTAGATGAAGGGCGTGGTGTGGGTGCTTTTACTCTGAGGAAGGGACGCGGAGAAAGGGCGTGACATGGTGAGTCCGAAAAGGAATGCAACGCACATAAATGATGGGACGAGAAGGAAGCAATAGAAAATAAGCAGAACAAAAGAAGCAATAGGAAAACGAGAGAAGGAATAGGTAGGTAGAGGGGTTCAGGACATCATGCGAAAAGGTACGAAAGACAGGAAAGGAAGAGGAAGTAAGAAGACGCAGGCAAAGTTAGAAAGGCAGTTGAAAATCGTAAGAAAAGAAGAAAAAGAAAGGTAAAGAAGGAAGAAGGAGAAGCAGGCAAAGGTGAAGTAAGCAGGAAAAGGAAGGAAAGTATGGCAAGCAGGGCGAGTAAGTGGGAAATGGTCGGGTGAATATAATGAGGTAGAGCATGTAGGATAGATACAGAGAGTAGGAAGAGAGGAAGACGTAAGGGAAAGCAGGAAAAGGTAGGGGACGTGGGAAATGGTATTGGAAGTAGAGAATTGTAGGGAAAGTAGGAAACGGTTCAGAAAAAAAAAAAATAAAGTGGAAAATTGTAGGGTGAGTAAGAAAAGGTAGAGAAACAGAAACTACGATAGATGGATAGGCGGGAAAAGAGAGAAATCAAGACAATCGTGGTTGAATTAAGGCATAAAGATATAGCAAAGGTAACAACAAATGGCAAAAAGGAGATGTTGTAATAATAGCAGAGAAAGCCTCCAAGTTTCGAAAACATGTGGGGGGGAGTGGCACAAAGATACTGAAAATGGCCGTAAAACATAGGGAGAAAGAAGAAAGAACATTGAAAACAAAGACAGCGAAATTAAGTGCGCGAAAGGGTTGGTATGAAAGGGAAAGCATAGCAAAGTTCGAAAACGGTCGGAGATGAGAAGAACAAAAAGAAAAACGCAGGGACACGAATACAGCGTATGATGTCGATGGGGGTACGGTGGTCACGGATGCAGGACGTGGAGGGGGGGGGGGGGGGGGACGGGGGAAGGGGAGGTGGTGCAAGTACAGGGCATGCCATGGATGGGCAGGCGGGGCGTAGACACTGGGCGTGCCATGGGTGAGGGTGCAGGGTGTGACATTGGTGGGAGTACACAGGGAACGCAGGTTCGTGGGTGAGGGTAGGGGGCGCAGGTTTCAGATCACGAACTAGGTTGGGGTGCGGGAAAGGGTGTCAAAACTTTTGTGGACGTCGGCAGAAATTGGAATTCTGAAGAAGATAGGTGTGAAAAGTAGTGGTGGTCGGCGAGAACTACTGATTCGCACGCACGCACGCACGCACGCACGCACGCACGCACGCACACACGCACGCACACATACCCATGTGCGTGTGTGTACACACACAATGCACGTACGCGCACACACACAACACATGCACACATGCACACACACACAACACACACACACACACACACACACACACACACACACACGCACAGATATATATTCGTGAAACGTATCAATGGTTGTCAATAAAGATACAATGAGTGGTGTGTCCGTGTGCGTGCGTGCGTGCGTGCGTGCGTGCGTGCGTGTGTGTGTGCGTGTGTGTGTGTGTGTGTGTGTGTGTGTGCTCTGAAAACGCACAATGAGTACATAATACGTCTGAAATATTTGAGGCATTTGACAACATGCATGGCAACGTAACTATGCAGAAAGTTCTCTCTCTCTCTCTCTCTCTCTCTCTCTCTCTCTCTTCTCTCTCTCTCTCTCTCTCTCTCCCTCTCTCCCTCTCTCTCTCTCTCCCCCCCTCTCTCTCCCCCCCTCTCTCTCTCTCTCTCTCTCTCTCTCTCTCTCTCTCTCTCTCTCTTTCTCTCAGCCATCGGTCCCATCCTGCCAATGCTGTCAAGGGAAGAAGCTGAAAGAGACAGAGAAACGCTGACCAGCTCTTCTTCCCCATCTGGTTCTCCCTCTTCACCCTTCATTTGCCCTTTCGCTGTCCCCTACCCTCCCCACAGCCTGAAGCCGGGCCAGAGACGGAGAGCACGTGCACATCAATCCTGGGGATTGCCAGTCAGCATCTGAACACAGACGATAAGCGGCAGCGTGGACTGGAATGCTGGGCAGGACTGGGCTGACGGGGAGAGAGGACAGAGATTGTGAGAGCGGGAGGTGGAGGGCCCGGGGGGTGTGGGAGTGAGGGTGGTATAGAGAATAGAGAGAGAGAAGGGGGGGGGGGGCGGTCAAAAGTGTGGGGGAAGAGGGGGGGGGGGGGGGGGGGGGGGCAGACTTTGTCTCAGAGCTGTCAGCACTCCTTTATCTGCTTCACACCAGGAGCTGCTTTGGGACCCACACGGGCACACATGTATGCATGCTCCTAAGCATGTGTGAAAGCGTGCGAGCTCGGTGCGCACGCACGCATGCACGCCGCATGCACACAAACACACACACACACAAACTTATGTGCACATACACACGCACTAACGCACAGGGCAAAACAGACAGACACACACGGGACACACCCACCCCACACACACACACCACAACCACACACACACACACACACCCCACACACTGTCACGGACAAAAAAAGAAAAAACCGAATTTGTGGTCAGTCCCCGCCGGGTCCAATTGGACATAAGTCCAAACTTAAACATCCTGGTTTCTAGGCAGACAACTTCATGTGTCGCGTCGGCCAATTAGGCCCCAGCGAAGAGGCTATTTTAGTCCTCCACGGAGACGGCACTGTCCAGCAGACAGAACTAAGTGGCTTGACCCACGTCTCGATAGGTCTGGCCAGACGGATCTCGGCGTCTGGGTCAGATGATCAGCTAATTTGCAAGACGCGCCCCCAGTTAAACCAGACGTCGCCAGTTGAAAATAGGAAGGGGGAAGGTATTGTGTGGGTGGGGCGAAAATCAAGCTAATTAATTAAAAGACCCATTGACCCACAGAGAGCAAGGCCCGGGAGATGTGACTTTGACGAATTGCATGTCCAATGGAATTAGAGGGGAGGTAAGTTTGTTACAAGGCGGGAAAAATTTCTGACCAATTGGTACTCACCCTTTTGACAGATAGGAATGGGGATAAGAGAGCTAGGGGGAGTGAGAGAAAGGGAAAAGAAGGAAAAAAACAGAGAGAGGGAAAGAGAGAGAGGTTCTGGGTGTAGGCTGTGCGCGAGAGAAAGCAGAGATGAGAGGAGGAGTGAAGAGAAAACCCAGTTTTAAGCATTAGCACCATAGAGAATCTGCAGAGGAAGGACTAAGGAGAGATGTTGGAGAGAGAAGAGAGTTGCTAATCGATGAAGAGAAAAAGAAAAAAAGAAGAAAAAAAAAAGTAACCATGTCCATTTGATAGAGCAGACTAGAAGAGAGAGAGAGAGAGGGGAGTGCAATGCGTTAGTGAAGGAAGGAAGAAAGAAACAGATCGATGACTGGTAGTCATGTTCAATTTGAACCGGGGTTCGACCTCATACCTGGCAGCGTCACTTTCATCAGCAGTCCAACCTGACCAACGCCAGCGGTCTAACCTGACCGTGCCAGCAGTCCAACCTGACCAGTGCCAGCGGTCCAAACCTGACCAGTGCCAGCAGTTGTGTCGTGACTGGTGTTTGTGAAAGTGCAATGAAAAGAAAAAAAAAAAAAAAGAAGAAAGGAAAGACGGTGATTCGTAAATAGTTTAAGATCACTGGCCCCGGTAAAGTGGAAATCTATTTATCCGGGTTAGTTTATGATGATTTAGATAAACGGTTTTTTTGAAAATTCAAGGAAGAGAAATTTTTTTT
>CM031602.1:27295418-27297918 GCA_018398815.1 Conus ventricosus
GACACCATCATAAAATCTCTGATCAAGAAGTATAGAAGGACAAGCTAGGGTACTATCATTAGGCCAGCAACAAACAGGTGTAAACTTACCAGCTGGGATACTATCATAAACCTATTGACTAAGAGGTGTCAAGGGACTAGTTGGGTTACCATCATAAAACAGTTGGATAACATCATTAAACCATTTTCTTTCGCTGCACGTCGACCAAACTCGAATACCCAACTGCAAAATACGACGAAAACGTCCATTAGTTCAGCTCAGGTTGTTAGCACAGCACAACATACATTAAAAACCTTTTGGATTAATTACAAATTGAAGGGTCAGACCAAGCAAATGAAACTTGAACAAAACATCTTGTTTGAGTGTCAGGAAATCGATCTCTCCTATCAAAGCACTTGGGCAAAGATCAGTCCGACACAAACCAATGCCAGACATTTTCACGACATTCTCTAGCCAGGGAATGGGACTTTTTATCAGTCAATATTGATCACGAGGTGAAAAGACTGTGGAAGAGAGGGGGGGGGGGGGGGGGGGGGGGAAGAGGGTATCGGAGGGCGGGGAAGCAGATTGGGGGGTGGCTTGGGTAGCGTGCGAGTCTGTTCAGCTGCGGAAATGAAACGAAAGGAGGAATGGTATTATGAGAGAGAGAGAGAGAGAGAGAGAGAGAGAGAGAGAGAGAGAGAGAGAACGAGCGAGAGAGAGAGAGAGAGAGAGGAGAGAGAGGAGGGGAGAGAGTGAGAGAGAGAGAGAGAGAGAGAGAGAGAGAGAGAGAGAGAGAAGATTACAACAACGCCGTACTCTAAACAGTGTCCAGGAAATCTACCAATACCCGTGAGGTCTTTGACACACAATCTGCCCACCACAGCATTGGATGTGAACGGGAAATCAAAATCGAGCTCACTGACAGAACCAGATCTTCATCACAGGTCAACGGCCTATGATTTGCAACCAATCAGGAAGCAGTTGACAGAATTTATTGAATCGTGTTGCCTCTATATACCTAGATAACGACGCCTGCAAAGGGCTACCAGGGAACTGTCATTCTATGATCATGTCCTTCAGTTTCATTTCTCTAGGTTTGGGTTAAGAAGACAAAATTCTTGCTACGTGTATATAAAAGAATTATATATCAGACTGTCACGGTCAAAAATAGAACAACCAAGTCGTGGTCCAGGTTGTTTGGACATAAGCTCTAACTCAAATATTCTGGGCGCCACGTAGACGGGCCCATGGTTCGGATCCAGCCAATTAAGCATAGGGGAGAGGCTCCACAGAGATGGTCTGTCCGGCTAGACGGATTAAGCAGCTTTGACCGACGCCTCGATGTCTAGCGAGACGAGTCGTAGCGCCTGGCTCAGGCTCATCTAGCCAATTTGTGGAACCAGCGCCATTGTTAGTCGGACGTCGCAGGTTAAAGCAGGAAAGGGAGAGGGAGAAGGTAGTGTGTGGTGGGCGTGAAATCTAGCTAATCAATTAAATGACCAATTGACCACCACAGAGAGTAAGGCGTGTAGGCGTGACTGTCATGATTTGAATATCCAATGGAATTAGAGGGAGATAACTTCGGGTCCGAAGCGGTAAAAATACTGACCAATGGTACTGGCCCTTGGACACAGGGTTAGGGCATAAAGTAATGCGTGAGTGAACGAGGGGGAGAACGAACAGAGAGAGAGAGAGAAAGGTTCGGAGTGGAAGCTCTGCAGGAGAGAGGGGCAGAGAGAGAGATGAGGGGAGGAGAGGAGAGAACCAAGTTGAGAGATTAGCAGGAGATAGTCTGCAGGGGAAGGACTAAAAGAGAGATGTGGAGAGAGAGAGAGTTGCTAACTAATGAAGAAGAAAAGAAAGAAAAGAAAAAAAAAAAAGAAAAGAAAAGCAACCATGTCCATTTAATAGAGCAGACTAGGAGAGAGAGAGAGAGTGCAATGCGTTAACGGGTTTTTTTGTGTGTGTTCCGCTCAGGTTGTCAGTATAGCACAAAATTGATTGACAACCTTTCAGCTTAATTATTAATTGAGGAATCAGGTCAGGCAAATAAACCTTGAACAAAACATCTTGTCAGAGTATCAGGAAATCAATGCCCTTATCAAAACACTTGGGCAGAGAACAGTCCGACAGAAATCAATCCCGACTTTCTCTATGCCGGGGGGGGGGGGGGGGGGGTAATCAGCCAATATTGATCACGGGGTGAAAAGATTATGGAAGAGGAGGAGGAGGGAAGGAGTGAAGGTGAAGTAGAGCGGGCAAGCAGGAGCGTAGGTGGAGGGTGGGGGTAACGTGCAAGTCAGTTCACTTGTGAAAATAAAATGAATGGACGACTGGTATTAGAGAGAGAGAGAGAGAGAGAGAGAGAGAAGAGAGAGAGAGAGAGAGAGAGAGAGAGAGAGAGACAGAGAGACAGAGAGAGACAGACAGATAGAGAGACACAGAGAGAGTGAGAGAGACTACCATAATCATCCTACTCTAGACAGTATCCAGGAATTCTTCCACCACCAGAAGCCTT
>CM031602.1:27302918-27325418 GCA_018398815.1 Conus ventricosus
AACCATGCATTTTTTTAAAAATTTTTAAATTTTTTCGCCTTTCGCCCCGTCCCACGATCCCCAATTAAAGCATTCCAGCACATATGACTTTTCCTTTTAAAACCCCCCCAAAATTTAAAGAATTATTTCCACCCCCCCGCCCTTTCTCCCCCGGGTTTGGTTTTCCCATCCCCTGCCCCCTTCAACCCCCGCGGGGGGAAAAACCCTTGTGGGGGGGGGGGGGCTGGGGGGGGTTTGGTTTCGCGGGGGGGTCCCCCGGGGGCCGGGGGCAAGGGGGGTGGGGGGGGGGGGGGGGGGGGCCGGGGGGGTTTTGGGGGGGGCCCCGGGGGGGGGAGGGGGGGGGGAAAGGCTTTTACGGGAGGTCCTGGCGGGGGGGTCCAGGCCGGGCCCCAGTAAAAGACGGGGGGGGCCCCCTCCCCCAAAGCTCCCGGCCCCCCGGCCCAAGGGGGCTTTGGGCCTCGTCCACCCGGGGGGGCCCCTTTTCCCGTCCGGGGTTTCCCCCTCACCCAGAACGGGGGCCTCGCCCGGGGGCAGTGGCCCAATCCATTTCGTGTCCAGGTGAACCCCCCGGGGGGGGAGGGGGGGAGGCCCGTAGTGGGAGGGGGGGGGGGTTCGAAAGAGGGAGGGAAGAGGAAGGAAAGGAAAAAGGGGGGGAAGGGGTGGGGTACTGGAACCCTCCCCGTCGTCCCGCCCCCCCCTTGGCCATTGCTATCAAGTCTTAGCCACCGCATGTGGGCGAGGGGGGGGGTTGTTTTTCAACGCACCCCGGGAAAAACCCCCTTTGAATAAAGGGTCTTTTTTAACCATGCAGGTAAAAAAAGATGCTTTTTAAATAAACGGTTTTTAATTAAAACAAATATGAATTACCCTTCCCCCTTCTCTCCCCAACGTTAAAATTTTTCCTTTCCCTTAAAAAATTAAATAAACCCAAAAGCGACCATCCCCTTAAAAAACTCCCCCCACTTTTTGAAAATTTTTTAATTTAAATGGCAAAAACTGTCACACTTTTAAAACAATTTCAACTTTTAAAAACATTCCCCAACCCACGCACCCAAAACGACAAAAATTTCATGGGGGAAACGCACGCTCGTGAACATAAAACCCCGTTTTCCTTCACAAACAAAACAGACGGTCCCCCAAAAGGTTTTTAAAAGTCCGGCAAATTTGGACGGGGGCGGCCGGGGCGGGGACCAAGAAAGTTCCAACCCTGAATCTAAAAGGTTTCTCCCTTCCCCACCCTACCCCCTCACTGGGATGCATAAAAAAAAAAGGGAAAAATTTTGGAATTTAATTTTTTGAATGGCCGGGTTTTTAAATTTTTAAATTAAACCCAGGAAAAGGTTCACCCCTTTATTTCTTAAAAATTTCGAAAACAAAAAAAAAATTTGGCCCCCAAAAGGACGCCCTAACCCGGCAACCAAAAACAAACCAAAAAAAACAGACCACGAATTATGCTTACCACCCTACCGTGGGGGGTGACCCCGAAGGGGGGCGGGTCAAAGGACTCTCTTACCCCCTGTCCAGTAAAGAGAGGGACAGGGCGAAGAGGGGGAAAAAACAGAAGAAAACGATTTTTCCCTCTCCTACGGGCCCGGGGACTGAGGAATTAAAATTTCCCTGACTGTTTCTCGATGAAAAGGGGAAAAAAACCCCCGGGACGGGAGCAGGGGCCCCCAGGGGCCCCCATCTTTCCGTCGAGTGAAGAGCTAACCCCTCACCCAATGGCGGCCACATGATGGCGTCACAGAGTGAGAATATTTTCAAACTAAAAGAAAAAAAAGCCCGGGGAAAGGGTTTTTTAAAAAAACCGGGGAAAGGAGGCCGATGACAAAAAGTTCGAGAGAAAGGGTTTTCCCGGCCCAAAACCCCCGTAAACTTGCGGATGAATAGAGGGGGGCGGTTTTGGGGAATTTAAGAGAGAGGGGAAGGGGAGAAAAGCAAACCAAAAATTTTGAGCTAAAACCTTACCAAGGTGAAACCGAAACCAAAACCCAAACCAAAAGGGGGGCGGGGTACCCCGAAAAAAGGGCAACGACAATAAACAAAATAAAGAAATTTCCGCCCCCCTTGGGGGGTTTCAAAAACTTTGGGAGGGGCCCCCGTGACAAAAAAACTGGGGACAAACCCCCTTTCTAAAAAAAAAAAGCTTTGGTTTTTGAGATACGTGCCCCTTTTTAAACCCTTTTTGTCCCAATGTGAAACCCTTTCCCAAGGGGGACCGAACCCCAAACCCCCTCGGTGATGGGGACGGGTTTTCGACGTACCCAAAATTACAAACTTTCAACTAGAATCACACGGGGAAATACATAATACTCTTTTATCAAACCCAAAGAAAACCCTTCCCCAAAAAAATTGAAAGTAACAACCCAAAACCCCCTTTTTGGTGTTTCCCAAACCTTTAAACCTCATTGAAGTGCAAAACTGTCACTACACCGGATACAGAGCCCAAAAAAAAAGGGATATAACCCTGGTTGGGGGGGGTTTTTGTCCCCTATAAATTTTTTCCCCAATTTTGCAAAACAAAGGAGCTCGGCTAAGATATTTCAGCACCCGAAATTACGGGAAACCCCCCTTGTTATGGGGGAAAGTAAAACGCAGGACTCTGCAGCCCCCGGGCCAACTATGAGTCAAACGCCCTCCCTGGGGCCGGTTTCCGGTCCAAGCACGGAGAGGATGATGTTCGCTCCCCAATTTAACATACTTCCGGCCCCCCGTACTTTTTTTGGGGCCCCCCGGGTGGCGCCCAAATCGGTTTGGAGAGACTCGAAACCCGGGGCAGGGGGCCCCCGAAAAGTCCTAAGCGGGACAGCCCCCCCTGGGTATCGATCGCGTTTTTTTTACCACAAACCGAATTTGTAGGGGTTTGACCGCGTTTCGGATGGGGTTTAAAATGGGTCACCCGGGGGCAAACCCCAACCTTGCTGAATTGGCTCCCAAACCCGTGGCACGACCTGGGGGGAAAAAACGTTTTCAAAGCGCCCTTGGATTTTTGTCTTTTGGGGGTTTTCGAAACCTGCGGCATTTTTTCCCCCCCCCCCTGTTTTAAAACCTTTTTTGAGTATTCCCTGGCCAAAAGAAGTCTTGTTTTACTCGTTTCGAGAGCCCCGTTTGGAGCCCATAGGGACCTGCCAGGGGGGGGAAATTGGGGGGCCCTTCCCGGGGGAGAAACAGATTCTTCAAGCTTTGGGGGAAACCCAAAAAAGCTGTTTGGGCCACACGATTCCCTGAGGGGAAAACCCTTTAAAAGGATCCCCTGTGGAGCTTAAGCTCCCTTGGGTTTTGTGCCCGGCCCCCCCGCCTGAGGGGGGACGACCCCAAAAGTTGCCCGTAGGGCGTTTGGACAAAAAAAGGTCCCGGGCCCTTAAAAAGGAGGGTTTTAATTTGCAAAGCGGGATCCCCCCTTGGCCAGAACCCTTTTAAAGGAAGACCCGGCCCTTAAAAGGAAGGGACAAAATTCCCTGTGCCTTTTTCTTAGTTTTTGGGGGGTTTGTGGGGGGAACTCCACACAGCCTGTACGGGCAGATCCGTTGGACACGGACTGACTGGGTCCGTTGGGGAAAGGGGGGTTTTGTTTCCTTTGAAAAGGGGAAATACAGGGGGTTCGCCCCCCGGGGAAGGGCCCATACTTCGCCCCCAAAAGGGAGGGGGTGGAGATAGGAAAAAGTACAGAAGGGAGGGGGGGGGTTTTTAAAACCGGGCCTTCCCCCAACCCGCCCCAACATAACTAGCCCCCCGCGGGGGGCCTGGGGGGGAAAACCCAAAACCCCTTTCAACAAGTCGTTGTTGCCCCCGAATCCGGATGGTGTGCCAAGGAGGAAAACCAACAAAGAGAGAAAAACGGGGGAAACCCCCTTTCCATAGGGGGCTGGGAGGGGAACCCCCCTTTTAAAGCCGGGGCCCGCGAGGATGTGGGGGGGGAAATAGCCCCTTTTGACTCCCCAGGGGCCCCTGGGGCCAAATTTTTCCCTGTTTTTGGGCCAGGAACGCCACAAAAAAAACACTGGGGTTTGGGGGGCGCGGAAACCCCCTTTTTAAAATCCCTTGCCTTTTTCCCCCCCCATAGCAGTTGTCGGGGGGCCCTTATTTTTTTAAAACCCCCTTGTGGAGGGCTTCCTCCCGGATCTGGGCGATCCCCCAGAACCCCCTTGCGAGTTCAGAAAAACACCTCAGCGGTGTAAATTTTTCGCAGCCGGGGAAATCCTAAAGGTGTTTTCTGGGGGATATGGGGATCCTAATTTTGGGGAACAGGTTGGGTGGTTGGCCCAATGAGGTTCAGACCCCTCCAGTTTCCAACTTACCCTTCCTGACGCCATTTTCCCTAGGGGTTTTGGGGCAGCCTTCAAAATTTTGCACAAAGGGTTCGTATTTTTCTTCTTCATGGACTAAACTTCCCCCCCTTTTCGTTTTTTAATCGGGGTTTAAGGGGGGAAAACGCTTACGCGGGCCCAAACCCTGATGCCCTGCTTAAGACCCCGCCTTTTTAGGGGGGGGAAATTGAGCACACACCCCTTGCAGCACCAGATTAATCCAAAAAAAAAAAGGGTGCAGGGGCCTCCTTTGTTCCTCGGGGAAAGGGGGGGTTGGGAACAAGCCCCTTTGGTAAAAATTGCTTAAAAACTTATAAATTTGTCCTCATTTGGCCGGGAAATTGGAAGTTTTAAATTTTTGGGGCCCCTCTAACTCATCACCTCCCTGGTAAATTTAACCCCCCCTGGTTTAAAAGCAGCGGGGGAGGCCCCCCCCGGAAAGAAACTGTTCCATCTTTCCCTGCTTAGAGCCTCCACCCTTGTCTAGTTCTTCCCTCGGGGGGGGCTTCCTGCCGGGCCCAGCCTCCTCTTACGTTTGACCCTCCTGGGGGGGAAAAGCCTGCCCCTTAGAAAAATTAGCCTTTCCCTTTTTATGCAAAAATCCCCTGTCTGTCGGCCCCCTTCCCCTTGCGCGAGCCCCCTGTTTTAGCACCCTCCTTTACGCTGACCCAACTTTTCCCCGACGGAGCCTTCCCCTTTTCCCAACACGTTCTTCCCTACGCGGGGGTTTCCCTGCCTAGCAGCCCCCTCTCTGCGCTTTTCCCCAGACGGGCTTCCTGTAGCCCCTTTCCCCTTCGTAGAGTTCCTTTGTTTGGGAAACCTCCTCACTCGTAGAGCTTCCTCCCCTTGCACCCTTTCATCCCCGGGGGCCGCTCCAGAAACAAAAGGACGGGGTGTTATCCTGAGCGGGGTTCACCATCCCGACACGGGAGGGATGCCCGTCTAAACCGTCCCTTGGGTCTCGACTTTTCCTTTTGGAAAGTTTTTCTGGGGGCGGGCCCCTTTCGAGGGGGAAGCGGGGAGGAAAAAGGTTTTGGTCTCTTTCGTTTAACGAAACCCACGTTTTCTTCGCTTTTGCTCTGGGGCCCGAGCGGAAAAGGGCCGTGGGGTTTTCAAAAAGGAAGACCCCCCCGCGAAGGGGGTAGGTTTTAAATTTCCCCCTGGACTACCCGCTTTCAGAAGGAATAAGTAGGAAGGGTTTCCCTAGGCCCAAGTACTGGTACTAATTGTAGGGAATACAAATAACTTTTGGAAATACCCTTCTTCTTGACGCCCCCGTCCCCTACCCCCAGCGCCGGACGTCGCCTGACAAAAAAATCCTACGTTTTCAAAAAACCCGGGGAAAGCAATTCCACTGGGAAAAAAAAAAAAAATTTTTAGGGGCGTGTGGGAAATTTTTTGGGGGTATGTGTGGGGGTGCGTGTGTGCAGGCAAGTTCCCGGTGCTCCCACTCTGGGGAACACCCCGCTTTTAGCCGAGCAAAAGTGCGGTTGGGGCCCCCCCCCGAAAGAAAAAAAAAAAAACAAAAAAATATTTTCCCGGGTGCCCCCCCTCTGGCAACACCGCGCTTACAGCACGGCAAACAGTGGGGGTGGGGGCTGGCCCGGAAAAAAAAAAAAAAAACAAAAAAACCCAGCAGACGGAATCCGGGAAGGAGGGAAAAAAAAAAAAAAAAAAAACTAGGTCCCCTTTCAACCCCCCGACTAACAACCCGGTAGAGAAAAAAAAAAAAGAAATTTGGCCCAAAAAAAAAAACAGGGGAAAGGGAGCCCCGAGGGGGGCAACAAAAAAGGAAAAACTTCGGGCCGGGACCTGCGTGAGGTACCCGGCCGGGAAGGAGGTTGGGCGGGGTTTTGACTTCCCCCCCGGGGCTCCCGACTCCCGAGTCACACCGGTGTTCCCTCAAAGGCCCCCCCAAAAACCCCTTCACGCTGAGTCAAACCCAAGCCCAACCCCCCCGCCCCCAAAAACCCCCAAATGACCCAAAAAATATACCAAAAACAGACAAAAATAAACGGTACTCTGCGAAAGAAAAGGGGGAGGGGGGGGACAAACCAGAGGCCCCTTTACATCCGGGAAAGAGCCCCCACAATTGGCACGGCCAACCCCCGGAGGTTGCCCCCGAAAGGACGGTCTAGGTGGGGTGAAGGGGAGGGGACTGACCTCACACGGCCCCCAAGAGACCAACAATTTAAAAATTTCGATAAACAAACCCCTTTTATTTAAAACCAGCAAATTTAAAAATTCCAACACACGCCTTTCCCCGATCCAAAAAAGCCCCTCCCAAAGCACACAACTTTCACCCCTCGGGGTTTAAGGACTCCAAGCCAAAAATTTCACAATCACGATTTCCCGCATCCAAAAGCACAAACATGCACAAACACAACAAGCATCCCCCACCCCCAAATGCCGAAATTTTAAAAAAATATTTGGCCCCTTTCGAAGTACCGATCGAAAATTTCAGCATTCCAGCCCCATTGAAAATTTTTACACAAATTTTTAAAAAAAAATTTTCAGATCGACCTTTTCAACCAGGGAGGGGGGCGTCCCCAAACCCCGCCCCGTCAAGTCCGGGGGAGCACCCTTTTGCACTAGGTTTCTCCGAAACCCGGGTTGGGGTTTTCGCAGGGAGTCGCCCCCAAAGCCCCACACCCCCGAAATCCCAAAAGGGGGAGTGAAGAGGGGTTTTGGGCCCGGGGGGGGGGGGGCGGGGGGGGGGGGGGGGGGGGGTAGGGGCCGTCGGGGGGGGGGGGGGGGGCCCTTTTGGGGGGGGGGGGGGGCGGGGGGCCTGGGAAAGGGGGGCCCTTGGGGGTGGGGGTTGGGGGGTGTGGGGGAAAAAGGGGGGGCCCCCGGGGGGGCCCCGGGGGGGGGGGGGGGGGGGGGTGGGGGGGGGGGGGTCCGAAAGAAGGGGGGGGGGGGGGGGGGGGTAAGGGGGGGGTTGGAATGGTGGGGGGGCTGCCCTTTTTAGCTTTGGGACTGATGGGGGGTTGGGGGGGGTACCGGCCCCACGAAAACCCTTTGAAAAAAAAGGGGGCCCCCCGATGGGGGGTTAAAAGGCCTGGCCCCAAAAACCCGGGGGTTTAAAACCCTTTGAAACCTCCCCTCCATCCAGTTCGTTTTCCTTTCCTTTAAAAAACCCCAGGGGGGGGGCCAACGGGGGGGTTAAAAAGGAAAGGAATTTTTAAAAAAAATTTACTGGAACCCTGGGCAACCTTTAAAAAATTTCAAAAAAACTTTTCCCCCACTCCCAAAACAAAATTTCCCCGAGGTTTTAAAAAAGTTTCCCACACAAAAAAACAACCTTTGGGGGGAAAAAAAGTCCCACCGTGCAGGGGCCTGCAAAACCCAACAAGGGTTTAAAACCCAAAAACCCGGTTTTTTTCCCCTTCCCACCCGGCAAAGCTTTTTTCCCCAGGGGAAAAAAACAAAAAGGAAATTTTAAAAAATTTAAATTTTTCCCAAAAAAATTAATTCAAGGGAAAATTCACACTTTTTTAAAAATTTCAAAAAAACAAAAAAAAATTCCCCCAAAAAAAAACAAAAAAGCCGGGCCCCCTTTTAAAACCCAAAAAAAATGCCCACAACACAAAAAAAACCCGGGGGGGAAAAGGGGGGGCAATCCCTTACTCTGGGGGATTCCCAAGGGGAAAAGGGGAAAATCAAACAAAAAAGAAAACCAGGGGCGCCCCTTCCCCCAAGCCCCCCAAAATTTTTCCCGGAAGAAAGTACTTTTTTGGAAAAAAATTTTAAAGGATTAAATTTTAAAAAAGGGAAAAAGGAAAAGGGCCCCCAAACATTTTCCCTAAAAAAGAATAATTCGCCCAAAAAAAAAAAACCTGGGCCGCTTCAAAAACAAACCAAAAAAAAAAAACGAAAAAGCCACCGGGGACCGGGGGGAAAAGACGGCGGGAAAGGCCCCATTTAGCAGAAAGGGCGGGAGAAGGGAAAAACCGTGAAAAAGAATTTTTTTCCCCCGGGCCCCCTGGGAAAAATTAAAGAGAGAGAAGAAAGGGAAGAACCGGTTAAATTGGGACCGAACTTTCCCGGTGGTTGAAACCAACCCCCTAAAGGGGAAAGGGGTTCAAGACCGCAACCAAAATAAAATAAAATAAGGAATTGCCCCCCCAGGGGGGCCGAAGCGTAAGGTTCGGAAAAGGGGACCCAAACCCTTTTTGGTTTTTGCGGCCCCTAACAAGGGTGCTGGAATTTAAAAGAAAGAAATTAAAGTTTTAGGTGAAATTTTTCCCTGCAAACAAGTAAATAAGGGAATTACATCCCCAGCAACCCCCGGGGAAATAAAAATAAATCAAATTCCCCACCACCAAACTCTTACCCCACAACACCAAACCAACGGCGCCGCGGGGCCCCCCGGGGGGGGGCCCCGCCTTTTTTTTTGCCTTCGCTTTTCGCCCCCCCCCCCCCCCCCCCCACACCCACACCCCAATTTCCCCGATGTTTTTGTGGGGGTGGTGGTGTGTGTGTTGTGGGGCGTGCGTGCGGGGCGTTTCGTTTCGGGGCGGCGGGGCGTGGTGCGGGGGTGCGTGGCCCTTTGGTGGTGTGTGTGTGTGTGTGTGTGTTGTGTGTGTGGGGTGCGTGCGTAGGGGCGTTGGGGTGCGTTTCGTGTGTGTGTGTGTGTGTGTGTGTGTGTTTGTGTGTGTGGTGTGGGTGTGGTGGCGTTGTGGGGCCCCGGGGTTTTGTATTTGTGTGTGTGGTGTTTTGGGGGTTTTTGTTGTTGTGTGTGTGTGTGTGTGTGGTGTGTGGGGTGTGTGTGTGTGTGCGCGGGCGCGCGGCTGGGGTTTTGGTGTTTCTCTCTTGCATCAATAAGTTCCCGGCCAAAAATCATGCAAGCAATCTTTCCAGAAAATTTCTCCGAACGGTTTTCCCTTTTGGTTTCAATCAAAAAACCCCCAGAGGGCCCCAGGGGTTTAAAAAAAAGGGGAAAGGGGTGGAGGAGAGGGCGGGAGGACGAAGTTTTTGAATGTGGGGGATGGAGGGGGAAAAGATAAGGGCGGGCCGGGGGGGGAAAAGGGGGGGAAAAAAAAAGGGGGAGAAGGGGGGGTTTTTAAAAAAAAACCACACACACCCCCAACGCAAAGCCGCAAAGCCAGCACACACGAGCACACACCAACGCACGACGCACCCCACACTCACCCGGCAACACACACACACACCACACACACACCCCACAAAACCCCCACAAAACCCCACCAAAAACCCCAAGTGCCCGTTCACGGGGTGCGGGTCGAAATTTTACGGCTTTCCCCCAAAACCCCCTTTCCCCCCCCCCCCTTTCCCCCCAAAACATCCACTTCCCAAAAACCCTTTTTTCTCCACCCCACCACACCAACCCCCCCACCCTTCCCCAACCCCTGTCCTCGATCCCCCCTTCCAAAAAACCCTTCCTTTATGTTCCCCCCCAACTACAAAAAACAAAAAAAAAGCCGCGCAAGGGAAAGGGGCCCGCGCAGCGCCGCAGCGCTTTTGTGTTCTATAAAAGGGAAAAGGGCGGTGACGTTGCGTCCCCCGGGCCATCATGCTTTGCCCCTTTTTCGCTTTCAACTTCTACTTTTTCCCCGCGTGAAAGGGGTTGGGTCCCGTGTCCTTGGCAAAAGGGGGCAGGTATCACCGTTCGCTTGGGATTTTCTTTCTTCTTTTTCTTCTCCCCTCTCCTCTTCTCTCTTTTCTCTCCCCTCTCTCTCTCTCTCTCTTCTCCCCTCCCCTTCCCCTTTTCTTTTCCCCTCCCCCTCTTCCCCCGCGGCGCTAGGGCCCCTTTTCTCAGGTTGTGTTGTGTTATTCTTTTTTAAAAGTTGTATATCATATTTCACCAACCTTAATTTTTTTGTTTCTTCTTCTCCCCTCTTATCTTGTCTTTGAAGGTTTTCCCTTTCAGGGTTTTTGGGGGCCCCTTTTAGAACCCCGAGGGAAAGTTTGAAAAACAAGGCTGGGGAATTATATACATTTATTACAATAAAATGCCAAAATTTTCATAAAAAAAAAAGAAGAAAAAAAAAAAATGAGGGGGGAAATTTTTCATTTATGAAGAAACGTAGCGCCTGCAAGGGATGAAAATTTTGGGGACTTAAATTTTCTTTCAATTGAATTATAGGCCTCTCGGTTTTGGGCCCTAAGGGTTTGCTCGTTACCAAAAAATTTCTTTTTTTCCCTTTTCGATTCTTATTTACCTTGGGTTGGGCCCAAGGTTGGGTTGTCCCCGACCTGAACTTTTCTAACAATTTTCTGTTTTTTTTTGTCTACCCCTTTCCCCGGGCCCGAACTTTTTAAAAATGTCTTTTTTTGTCTTCCTCTTTTCCCCGGCACGGGCCTGGGAAATTGTCTAACAATGTTTTTTTTTTTAACCCCTTTCCCCGTCCCCCCACTGAAAATTGTCAAAAATGTCTTTTTTTGTCTACCTCTTCCTCGGGGCCCGACCTGAACTTGGGCTAAAAGGGCTTTTTTTTTTTTTCTCCCCTTCCCGTTTCCCCGAAACCCGAACCCTTTTCAAAAAATGTCTTTTTTTGTCTTCCCCTTTCCCCCTCCATGGCACTCTGCTTTTCAGTCTTTTTTCTTTTTTTGCGGGGGCGGGTTCCCCTAAATGTGTTTTCTACCTTTTTTTTTCGTTTGTTTTTTTACAAGGTTTGGCCCGGATGAAATTTGGGACAAGTGGAAAAACGCCCCACTCCCGCCCTTTTTTTTCCCCCTTCCCAAAAATTTTAGTCTTCTTTGGGACCCATGCATTACGGAAAAATTTTTAAAGAAAGAGACCCGCGGAACGATCCATCATAGTTTGGTGCTTTTCCCGTCGGGAACCTTTTATTCCCTTTTGGTTTTCTGTTTCCGTTAAAAGTGCATTGTACATGGGTTTCTGTGGGCGTTATGTTATTTAAAAGGGTTGCTGCAAAAGATTCATCAGTTTTCTAGTTAAAACCACAACAAAATTTAGCCTTTTTTATAACAAAACTTTCGGGCTTTTTTCCCCCTCTGGGTCTTTTTTTTTAGTCTAAATTTTTACTTTAGACATTGAAAAAAAAACAATAGCCCAAAAATTAACAATCGAAAAATACTCCTAAAAGTGGTTTTTTCAATAACCTGCGTTTGTTCCTTTCAGTTTCTTTTAAAAGAGGGTTTTTTTTTAAAAATTCCGTAAAAGACCCCGTTTACATTTTGTGGTTCCAAACCCCAAATTTAATGATTAAAAAAAACACGGGGGAAATTTTCTCTTTCATTCCGTTCCTCCCTGGTTCCCCCGCCCCGATTAGTTTTGTTTTTTAACGACCCTCAAAAAAAGGTGATCCAGGTCTGTTTGACCTTAGCGGAGTCTGTTTCTCCAAAGTGTCCTTGATTTTTTAGTTGGAAATTTGTAGGAGATGGTCAAAATTTCTTTTCGGGTTTATTTTGTTTTTTTTGTAAAAGTGAAGTTTAGTGTCTCCCCAATTTGATATGGGTCACAGTAGTCTGGATTTTAAAAAAAATTTAAAACCATGAAAAATGGGAAAGGGTAACGAGGATACTAAAATCTGATTTTACTAATCTTATAAAACCCCGAAAAAAGTGCATCAAAACCCTTTTGCAGCACATCTGAACACAAAAAAGTTACTGGGATCGTCAAAAAACAAGAAACAGTACGTTTAGTAGCACGATTCACACACTCGACTGTGAGAAGTCTAGCAGGTACACCTGACGACACACACACACAACACACACACACACACACACACACACACACACATACACACCACTCGTGCACCCGCGCGCGCGTTCACACACACACACACACACACACACACACACACCACACACACACTCGTGCACGCGCGCGCGCGTTCACACACACACACACACACACACACACACACACACACACACACACACACACATACACACACACACACACACACTCGTGCACGCGCGCGCGCGTTCACACACACACACACACACACACACACACACACACACACACACACACACACACACACACACACACACAAGCGCGCACGCTAACACTAACACACACACACACACACACACAAGCACGTGCGCACGCGCGCGCTAACACACCCGCTCACACACACACAAGCACGTGCGCACGCGCGCGCTAGCACACCCGCTCACACACACACACACACACACACACACACACACACACACACACCAACATCAACAACAAGAGTCCCGTGAATACACTGAACATTTGAAGTACAAAACACATTTGCAGTTATTACACACAGAGGGGAATACCGAGTGATAGAAGTGAGGCCAAAGGGAGACGAAGGGCAGGATTGGTCGGAACTGTATAAAGATCAGCATGTAAGAGCGGTTGACGTATTCTTTGAAGGTTCACATTAACACTGTCGCGCCGTCTGACCACCTCTAGGACCACAGCAAGCCGGACGTGAAGAAGGCTGTCCTACGAACAGGGACATTCGGTCGCGTCGTTGAGGGGTTAATCGGTAATCTGTTCATTAATATTGATGGTGCATTTCCAGTCATGATCTTGCGCACTGTTAGCCCGCTGTTGTACTCTATGCTGCAGCTTCAGAGATATTCTTTGCTCAGAATCCGAAATGTTTTAAGGGGACTAAAACCCGCCGGGTATGTAGGTTCACACCATAACACACACACACATGCATGAGCGCGCGAGCTCAGAGAGAGAGAGAGAAAGAGAGAGAGGAGAGAGAGAGAGAGAGAGAGAGAGAGAGAGAGAGAGAGGAGAGAGAGAGAGAGAGAAAGAGAGTGAGAGAAAGAGAGAGAGAGAGGGAGGGAGAGAGAGAGAGAGAGAGAGAGAGAGAGAGAGAGAGAGAGAGAGAGGGAGACTGTAAACACACACACAGACTGTAACACCCACCCACCCACCCCCACACACGCACGCACGCACGCACGCACGCACGCACGCACACACACACACACACACACACACCACACACACACACACACACACACACACACACAGACACACGCACACACACATTAATACCGAAACGTTCACTTGCAACCGTGCCATGGTTTGACAACAGGCATCTTTCTTTCTCTTTCTCTCTCTCTCTCTCTCTCTCTCTCTCTCTCTCTCTTCTCTCTCTCTCTCTCTCTCTCTCAAAAAAGCTCCTTATCTCTTTTGTAGCGTTACAGCAGAATACGATATAAAACAAAGAAAACACAAAGAAAAAAGAAGAGTTTTTCTCTTCCATGCTATGAAAATTAAGCCAGGCCATTAGGTGACATGATAATGTCATTGTCATTATTTTCGTTGTTTGGTTTTGGATTGTATTCCAATGCTCTTTTCTGTTTTCAGAGACGGTGACCTATGGAATTAAACATTTTTTTTTTTACATTTTACATACCTTGTTTTGTCTCCTCTGTCTGTCTGTCTGTCTATCTGTCTGTCTGTCTCCTCTCTCTCTCTCTCTCTCTCTCTCTCTCTCTCTCTCTCTCTCTCTCTCTCTCTTTCCTTTGAGTATTTTTCAATGAAAAGCAAAACATTGAAAGATAACCGAGTGCATCATTTAATCCAAAACATGCCAAACATTGAAATAAAACAAAGTGCTTCATTTAATCGATCAGACCATTAAAACAATTCTATGACCAATGGTGCAAACTGAATGTTGATTTATCTAAATCAAACAGGTTTTGTGACATGGAATTAAAAATTTCGTTTGCAATGTTGTATATGTTGAATTTGTACAGATCTTGGAAGATCTCGATTATATATGAATTAGTGTGAAAATCAATACTCAGCTGTAAATTTTACTGTAGTACTGTAGACATCTGCTACAATTAAAAATCATTTGGGATTGTTTTTGCTTTACATTAAAACATAATTTGTTCATGAATATTGCTATGATTGAATAATGTACAATATAATGATAATCACTGTAAAAAGTATGTTTGATAATGTATTTCACATGAAAAAATGTCTTCGGGAGAACGCAGACTTCCACACAGGCCGAACAGATCCTTAAAAGATTAATATTCTGACAGGGAAAATATTTCTTCCTACGTACAATTTTGCATAAGATGTACAAATACGAAACGCGAGCTCATTTGATCACAAATAGTCTAAAGTTCCATAAATATACATAACTTTATTGATAGCTATTAGCTCATAAACAATAAAACGAAAACTTCACAGCGTTCACGTTCATTGGATAATTTGTAATTACCTCGTTGAACGGATCATGGATCCGTCGTTTGATCCAGATAGACACCGTGGATCTGCACCAAAAGTTAACGGATATGTCCTAGAGTCACATTACAGATTTTCAGCATGGTTGTTTGAACACCGGTTCAGGAGTTTGACGTAATCTTACACACACACACACACACACACACACACACACACACACACACACACGCGCGCGCGCGCGCGCGCGCGCGCGCAAGCAAGCAAGCAAACGCGCGTGCTCGCACGCACGCACGCACGCACGCACGCACGCACGTACGTACGCACGCACGCACGCACGTATACACACACACACACACACACACACACACACACACACACACAACGGACGCGGATGAGGACATTTTGCAAAAAGGAAGAACAGAAGACAGCACAGTACTACCGAGCTCCGTCGGTGACGATTAGCAATGACAGCTCTTGTACTTTGAACACACAGACAGCATTGGAAACGACAGCTTCGCAAAATGTCCAGCCCCCCCCCCTCCCCTCCCCCCAGCCCTTCCCTTCCCTCCCTCTGGACACCATGACTCTACTGTCCTTGAACCAAACGAAGTGACCGTATCTTCTAAAGCGGCGGCTGTCGCGCAGACCTTTCCACACTGACCCTGGTTGGTCCACAGTGCGCATTATGCTGAAGAGGGACTCGACACTCGAGTGGGCCATGAACACGAGGCGTGGGTAACCACCAAGTGGATGGACACTTGTGCATTTCACCATGATAGATGAGCGTGACGATGGTAAGGGAGGAGATCAATATCGGCTGGAGATTCACTGTCAGGCCTGCCCACACTCTGCCACTCAGTTCGTCTTTTTTCTTTTTTTCTTTTTTTCTTTTGCTGTCCCTACTTCTGCGCCTCCTCAGAGGCAGTGCACCCACGCCGCTCATTCCGACACCCCGTCCACAGCCACAGCCTGGTCAGCCCCGCCACAGCCCCGGCAATCCCCAGGGAGCAGTCAATGTCAAGTCGTCAAGAGGCAACCCACCGGAGGAGACACTGCACTGCTGCCGAGTCACTTCGGTGGTGTTCAGTGGCGCCTGTTCTGATCCAACATACGTAGGACACCACCTACTAAGCCCCCTGCTGACGACAATAATTGCTTAGTCATGGAGCCGGTGTGAGTGAGCTCTCCCCCCGGAGGGCGCCACCACGTCCGTCCAACGACAGCCCCCTTGGACTCGCTGATACCAGGCCACTCAGTTCTGTCATTGTCAATGTTTGGCTCGGTATTCACAAGATCTGCAGGGTAACTCACAAGGTATTTTAATGAACTCTCAAAGTTGCAATCTTGGAAGTGAATGACAATTATTCCCAGTGTCTGCACTCTTCTTTTCCTTTGATGTTAACTGGATGTATAATTTCGATCCGGGTTTAATACAATATTTAAACTGCTGAAGAGTATAAAACCATCAACACAGATAAACAGACTCTAAATTAACCAGCTAACCAACCAGCCAACCAGCCAATCAATTGCTGAAGCTTTGTGGTCTTTATGCTTGCGTCACACAGTGTAGAACTCGACAAAAGTCTGACGAAGCCTGCGATATTGCCTTTGGCGATTGATGAAATTCAAACTATAACCTCTTGATTAAATTCAAACTATAATCTCTTGATGAAATTCAAACTATAACCTCATGATTAAATTCAAACTATAACCTCATGATTAAATTCAAACTATAATCTCTTGATGAAATTCAAACTATAACCTCATGATTAAATTCAAACTATAACCTCATGATTAAATTCAAACTATAACCTCTTGATGAAATTCAAACTATAACCTCTTGATTAAATTCAAACTATAACCTCCAAAATAACCATTTTCAAAGCATTTTGGTACCTTGAACAGGGTTTTCTCCACCATAGGGTTTGATCTGGTAGATTCTTACATACATTTAGATCAATTCAATGTTCCCAAGTTTGAATAACAATGATGAAAATCGGCTTCACCTTTGAAGCAAAACGCTTCAAAGACGGCGTATACCAACGCTCTTTACCTGGACTTTGAGCACAGCGACGATGACAACGTTTGAGAGGATTGAGCTGTCTTAGCCAGGTCGATGCATTCAAGCTGCTCCAGCTGTCTGTCTCCCCTGGGCATTTTCTTTTGATCCCTTAAGCGTACCATACATTGTTCAGCTCATGCAGGCCCCTATTGATTCGGGTCGTTAGCCTGGTCGCCGCCACTACGTGCAACTTGCGAAGGAAGTGGAAGAAAGGGTTTTGTATGGCTTCATTAAAGAGTACGCGGTGACAAAATTTACAGCGCAGTTTAATTTTAAAAAACACACACACACACAAAAAACAAAAACAAAAAAAAAACAAAAAAAAGTTTGGGTTTTGGTTTCTCACGTTCGGTATGAATTCAGGCGTGCAATTGTGCTCTCTTTTATCGTCGAAGTTGTAAACTTTCCTAACATCCGAGATCCACGGAGTTACTGGAGCGTGCGCTTGTTGCATCTGTCATGTCAGCGCTCTAATGAACCGGACAACAAATGAACCGTGTGTTATTCTGTGCGTGACGTTACGTGTGAGGTGGAACTAGCGCTGCAGGAAACTATTTCAAAAGGCAGCTAACTAACCAGAACGACTCCCCCGTGACGTGTGCTGCCAATGACAGATGGCTGGCCAGTGGGAATGTGTTTCATCAGCTTCAAAGACAGGTGGGTTCACGTGCACTTCTTCGTCTGCCGTGTCTTCAGCCGTGTGTACGTGCGTCCTTTTGTGTTCGAATCTCCTTCAGCCCCGGTGTTGTAACTGTTTGCTTTGATGGTCTGCGGACAATTCTATCAATAGGAAGACCCTTCTACGTATGATGCTGCGGAATACGAACAGATCAGTTTACGCATTTCTGTCAGTCTGTTGGTCTGTGTCTCTGCATTGTCAATCTGTCTGTGTGTGTGCCTGTGTCTGTCTGTCTTTATGTCTCTGTCTCTCTCTGTCTGTCTGTCTCTATCTCTCTGTATCTTTCTCTCCCTCTCTGTATCTTTCTTTCCCTCTCTGTGTGTCTCTGCATTTCTTTCTCTCTCTCTCTCTCTCTCTCTCTCTCTCTCTCTCTCTCTCTCTCTGTCTGTATGTCTTTCTCTCTGTGTCTGTCTGTATGTATGTATCTCTCTCTCTCTGTCATCCTGTCTGTCTGTCTGTCTGTCTGTCTGTCTGCCTGTCTGTCTGTCTGTCTGTCTGTCTGTCTGTCTGTCTGTCTGTCTGTCTTCTCTCTCTCTCTCTCTCTCTCTCTCTCTCTCTCTCTCTCTCTCCCTCCCTCCCTCTCTCTCTTTCTCTCGCTGTCTCTCAGTGTCTCTGTGTGTATGTATCTCTCTCGCTCTATCTGTCTCTCTCTGTGAGTTTGTCTGTATGTCTGTCTCTCTGTGTGTCACAAACACATACACACGCACGCGCACACACACACACACACACACACAAACAACACACACACACACACACACACACACACACACACACACACACACACACACACACGTACACACACACACACACACACACACACACACACACACGTGTTGGGCCATGGGGTCTGTGTTGCCCCAGATACTGCATACGTTTTGGTAATTGGTCAATAACTATTGTGGCATTTACTGCGGTATCATGCAGGCTAGGAATCCCTTTTATGGAGGAAACACACTCCAGAACCTCTTAATACGAAGTGTTTTATAACGGCCAGCCTGGCACATTGACGCAACTTGTTTCCATCAAATATACAGCTCGATGTAACCGAACTGATGGAGTACAGACAAATAGTTTAAGATAAGCGGGTTTTTTTCTTTTTCGGAACACACACACACACACACACACACACACACACACACACACATATATATATATATATATATATATGAATATAGCCAAAGAGCCTAAAATGATTTTAAAAGTGCTCGACCCCTTGGGAGCAACATTTGTCAATGATGTTTAAAAAGGAAGGTTAAAACTCGGGGTTAAAACTCTACAAATTTGTTTCGAGCTTGCTGTGCTGTCATCAGGATGTTTTTGGTTTGCCCACCGCCGATGTTATATAGCGTGTGGGTTCCCGTTTGCGGTTGTTTGCACGTGCGGGTTGGCTGCACGTTTTTTGGGGGCTTTTAGGTTTTTGTTTTGGGTGTGTTCACTAACAACGATTTCCATTTATGCCTGCAGTTGTTTACTATTTCTGTTTTGGTGTTCAAAGTTGCCAAGTGTGGTTTGCATAGTATCAACCATTTTTCAGTCAAACACAGGTTGCACCTTTTTGAAACATTGCTGTATGGTGATGCTCTTTTTATGATTTTCCAGGATAATTGTAGCTTGTTTTTGCATCTTTAAGTTTTCCAATATATTTGCTCAGTTCTGTTTGTTTTTATTTTTTTCTTTTTTGAATGACTGTTTGTGGTTTGCATATCGGTTTTGAAGTGTTTTCAGTGATCCCTATGTAGTTTCTTTTTCTTTTTCCTGATGTTACAGTAGCCTGGTATACATGTTTTTGTGGAGACATTATTGTTTATGGGCACTGCTCCTTTTCTCGTGCAATTGCAAGATTCCTTCTTCACCCTTCTTTGCTGTGTTGATTTTCATTTGTTGGATGCGTCAATCAGGTTTTTGAGTTGGGCATACATGAGAAACGATAGTTTGACAGTGTTTTTGTTAAATTTTTTTGGACAGTTTGTGCTCTTTTGGAAATGAAGTTGCAGGATTTTGAAGAATCTTTCCCTATGTTTTTTTTGAGTTCCCGCGTATGGGGGTATACCATATGATTTTTCTTTCCTATTTCTTGCTTTTATTTGTGTTTTTGTCGGGGGTTGTATTGTAGTTTGTAATTGTATCCACTTGTGTATGCCTCCGGGTATTCCACTGCTGCATTGTTGAACACTCTCTAAATGCATGACGGGTTTGATAGTCTCTTGTTTATGCCAGGGGGTATGGTCTTAATACAGATGTGGATGGTTACTTTTGTGTGTACATAAAGAGGTGTATCGTTGGGTTTCTTGAAAGGGTTTTATATATATGGTTGTTGAACCATGTTATGTCTAAGTAGTTCACTACCTTTTTGTTTGCTTCAATGGTGATTTTTAAGTTGTGGTTTTGGAAGGTTTTTGGGCATAGTTCTTTCTTCTTGTTTTCGAGGGTTCTTGGTATTTGTTAGTGCAGAAAGGGCCATCGTCTCTGTACGTCCGACTTGTTTTCCGATTTTTTCTTGATGTTGGACACATGAATAGTCCGACCATTTTCACATGTTTTCTGCACCATCATATGAACCCATGGTTACGTCAAAGTTGAGTTTCTGTTGGTTTCCTGATCCAGGTTTCATTCTGCGTGTAGTAAGTTTCTTGGTGGGGAGAATGATTTCCATTTCTGACCCTGTTATGTCTGTGTGGTTACTGCAAACTTCAGGGCTTGGAGATAGTTCCTCGTCTAGGGAGGGGTAAAAGTCTACTATGTCGAATGTGATAAATACTGTATTACTTTGTTTATTGAGTTTTTTAAACCCTTGGGATAACTTCGTATGTGTTTCTTCCAGAGGTTGTAATCAGAGTTTGATTTTATGCCCTTTTTTGTTATTTTTCCAGAATTTCTACTTATTTGCCTAGTTAAATTTTTTGGGAGGGTTTATTAGTCTGCATTTTGGGATTGTTATGAAAGTTGGGTTTAGCTTGAGTGTTATGAAAGCTTCTTTTGTTGCTGTCGCTTCTATCCTGTCACTTAGTCTATGCGCCCCTGCAAGTTCTTTTTCTTTAGTGCGGATACTGTCATATATATTTTTGTCAGCTTTTTTGAGTTTTTCTG
Source organism: Conus ventricosus (assembly GCA_018398815.1). Taxonomy (NCBI): domain Eukaryota; kingdom Metazoa; phylum Mollusca; class Gastropoda; order Neogastropoda; family Conidae; genus Conus; species Conus ventricosus. Next base: position 27,323,171 of record CM031602.1, read on the forward strand.
GATGTTTTTGTCAAGATTTTGAGAATATTCCTTTGGTCCATTTTGTATAATTGCTAGTTTTGTCAGCCTTCACAAATATTTTTTTGTCATTTTGTACTTGTTTTTTTTGGTTTTTTAATGTTTTTGGAAATCGTTGTTAGATTTTTTGAATTCAATTGGTTACATTCTTTTCATTTGATCTTCAAAGGGGTTTCATATCGTCTATGACTGTGGTGATCGCCATGTTTTGAAATCGGGGTGTTTTGTCCTCTTTTTTGTATTGGGGTTCAGGAAAAAGAATGCTTTCCATCTCATATGCGTACGAACTTTTCGGTTTGTTCTATTAATCTTTTTAATAAATTGTGGGTTAGAGAACGAAATGTTTTTTGTTGACTGCCTAAAGTTGATTTCCTCCATTTTAAAATCTTTCGGGCCACAGTGCTCAACGTGAGGAGCAATCAAGATGAATATAGCCAAAGAGCCTAAAATGATTTTAAAAGTGCTCGCCCCCTTTGGGGGAGCAACATTTGTCATGATGTTTAAAAAGGAAGGTTAAAACTGGGGGTTAAAACCTACAATTTGTTTCGAGCTTGCTGTGCTGTCATCAGGATGTTTTTGGTTTGCCCACCCGCCGATGTTATATAGCGTGGGGGTTTTCCCGTTTTGCGGTTTTTTGCACGTGCGGGTTGGCTGCACGTGTTTTTTGGGGCTTTAGGTTTTTTTTTTGGGGTGTGTTCACTAACAACAAATTTCCATTTATGCCTGCAGTTGTTTACTATTTCTGTTTGGTGTTCAAATTGCCAAGTGTGGTTTGAAATAGTAATCAACCATTTTTCAGTCAAACACAGGTTGCACCTTTTTGAAACATTGCTGTATGGTGATGCTCTTTTTATAAATTTTCCAGATATATTGTACTTGTTTTTGCATCTTTAAGTTTCCAGATATATTTGCTCAGTTCTTTTTGGGTTTTTTATATTTTCTTTATTGAATGACTGTTGTGGTTTGCATATCGGGTTTTGAAGGGGTTTTCAGTGATCCCAAAGTATGTTCTTTTTTCATTTTCTGATGTTACAGTAGTTTGGGTATACAATGTTTTTGTGGAGACATTTATTGTTTAGTGGGCACTGCTCCTTTCTCGTGCAATTGCAAAGATTCCTTTCTTCACCCCTTTCCCTGCGTGTTGATTTTCCTTTGTGGATCGTCATCAGTTTTCCGCAAACGGGAACCCACACCTATAAAACATCGGGGTGGCAAACCAAAAACATCCTGAGACACACAGCAACTCGAAACAAATTGGTAGAGTTTTAACCCCGAGTTTTAACCTCCTTTTTAAACATCATTGACAAATGTTGCCCCCAAGGGTCGAGCACTTTTAAAATCATTTTAGCTCTTTGGCTATATTCATCTTGATTGCTCCTCACGTTGAGCACTGGGGGCCCGAAAGATTTTAAAATGGGGAAAATCAACTTTAGCAGCCCACAAAAACATACCGTTCTCTAACCCACAATTTCTACTTAAAAAGATTAATAGAACAAACCGAAAAGTTCGTACGCAATATGAGATGGAAAGCAATCTTTTCCAAACCCGAATAAAAAAAAAAAGGACAAAAACACCTACGATTTCAAATCATGGCGATTTACCACCAGTCATAACGATAAGAAACCCTTTGAAGATCAAATGAAAAGAATGTAACCAATATTTAATCAAAAAATCTAACAACGATTTCCAAACAACATTAAAAACCAAATAAAACAAGTACAAAATGACAAAAAAATATTTGTGAAGGCTGACAAAACTAGCAATTACTACAAAATGGAACCAAAGGAATATTCTCAACCCTTACAAAAACATCCAGAAAAACTACAAAAAAGCTGACAAAAATATATATGACAGTATCCGCACTAAAGAAAAAGAAATTGCAGAGCGCATAGACCTAAGTGACAGATAGAACGACAGCAACAAAAGAACTTTCATAACACTCAAAGACCACAAACCCAACTTTCATAACAATCCAAAATCAGACTAATAAACCCATCCAAATCGAACAGGCAAAATAAGTAAGAAAAATTTTGGAAAAAATAAAAAAGGACATAAAATCAAACTCTGATTACAACCTCTGGAAGAACACATACAAGTTATCCAATGGTTCAAAAAACCCATAAACAAAGTAATACAGTATTTATCACATTCGACATATAGACTTTTACCCATCCATAGACGAGGAACTACTCTCCAAAGCCCGAAGTTTGCCAGTAACCACACAGACATA
>CM031602.1:27350418-27365418 GCA_018398815.1 Conus ventricosus
TCTTGTGAAAAGTAGAAAATATAAAAAGATAACCTCTTAAGACACAAGTGCTGAGGGCCAGTTCTTGGAATGAATCTGCAAGGGACTAAATTACAAAAACCACTGCAGATATGATTGCTTATCTCCCCCTATTTCTTCAATCTAAGACATAAGAGCAAGCTTTGTGTATAATTGAATATCTCTTGCAGTCATTGCAAAACCAAGCTGCTCTGTAAGTTGCTGGAACGGTGCTCGGTACTTATCCTTAGAATTTATTAGTTTTTTGTAATTTAGTCCCTTGCAGATTCATTCCAAGAACTGGCCCTCAGCACTTGTGTCTTAAGAGGTTATCTTTTTATATTTTCTACTTTCACAAGAAAATGTAGCTTGTTTTGTTCTTTCATGATTTTCTTTTGCTTCTTAGGTGACACCGTTGGTTGTTTTTTTTTGAAAACTCAACAAACATACTACGGTATTGCACACCAACCTTTTCTGGGATAGCATTCTTCTTAAAACCGAAAAGGCAGAGGAGTCAAATTACCACTTTCCGCGGTCACTGAGGAGAAACAACCAAGTTTCGAAATATCGGTATATGACCAGGATTTATGCGTTAGTGAGTTTCCTCCCTATTGGAGATTTTAAGCTTGCTGAAGGCTCATTTTGAGAAGCATTTATTTTATTTTTCCCCATCCACCCACTTGAGCACATACTGTTAGTTAGGCAGTATTAACTACCACTGCAGATATGAATGCTTATCTCCCCCTATTTCTTCAATCTAAGACATAAGAGCAAGCTTTGTTTATAATTCAATATTTCTTGCAGTCATTGCAACACCAAGCTGCTCTGTAAGTTGCTGGAACGGTGCTCGGTACTTATCCTTAGAATTTATTAGTTTTTTGTAATTTAGTCCCTTGCGGATTCATTCCAAGAACTGGCCCTCAGCACTTGTGTCTTAAGAGGTTATCTTTTTATATTTTCTACTTTTCACAAGAAAATGTAGCTTGTTTTGTTCTTTCATGATTTTCTTTGCTTCTTAGGTGACACCGTTGGTTGTTTTTTTTTTGAAAACTCAACAAACATACTACGGTATTGCACACCAACCTTTTCTGGGATAGCATTCTTCTTAAAACCGAAAAGGCAGAGGAGTCAAATTACCACTTTCCGCTGTCACTGAGGAGAAACAACCAAGTTTCGAAATATCGGTATATGACCAGGATTTATGCGTTAGTGAGTTTCCTCCCTATTGGAGATTTTAAGCTTGCTGAAGGCTCATTTTGAGAAGCATTTATTTTATTTTTCCCCATCCACCCACTTGAGCACATACTGTTAGTTAGGCAGTATTAACTACCACTGCAGATATGAATGCTTATCTCCCCCTATTTCTTCAATCTAAGACATAAGAGCAAGCTTTGTTTATAATTCAATATTTCTTGCAGTCATTGCAACACCAAGCTGTTCTGTAAGTTGCTGGAACGGTGCTCGGTACTTATCCTTGGAATTTATTAGTTTTTTGTATTTTAGTCCCTTGCAGATTCATTCCAAGAACTGGCCCTCAGCACTTGTGTCTTGAGAGGTTATCTTTTATATATTTTCTACTTTTCACAAGAAAATGTAGCTTGTTTTGTTCTTTCATGATTTTCTTTTGCTTCTTAGATGACACCTTTGGTTGGTTTTTTGAAAACTCAACAAACATACGACGGTATTGCACACCAGCCTTTTCTGGGATAGCATTCTTCTTAAAACCGAAAAGGCAGAGGAGTCAAATTACCACTTTCTGCGGTCACTGAGGAGAAACAACCAAGTTTCGAAATATCGGTATATGACCAGGAGTTATGTGTTAGTGAGTTTCCTCCCTATTGGAGATTTTAAGCTTGCTGAAGACTCATTTTGAGAAGCATTTATTTTATTTTTCCCCATCCACCCACTTGAGCACATACTGTCAGTTAGGCAGTATTAACTACCACTGCAGATATGAATGCTTATCTCCCCCTATTTCTTCAATCTAAGACATAAGAGCAAGCTTTGTTTATAATTGAATATTTCTTGCAGTCATTGCAACACCAAGCTGCTCTGTAAGTTGCTGGAACGGTGCTCGGTACTTATCCTTGGAATTTATTAGTTTTTTGCTTTATATATATATATATATATATATATATATAATATATATATATATGCTGCGTATACCCCAGCCGACCGCAAAGGGCCATATCAAGGCTGTCACCGCGTTGAAGTCAACTCACAAGTCATAAAAAACCCGTCCACACAGCCCAATGATATACATCTTCTGAAAACACACCGGAAATTTCGTTAAACATTTGTCTTATGTAAAATCGTAGATAAGATGAAATATGTTAATCTCTTTCAGAAACTCAAAGATCACATCAGGCGGGACATCTCTGAACAAGGTTTTCATGAAGTCTGCTGTAAAGTGTTTATGTCTCACATCATGAAAGTCCCAGAACTCTAAAAGAATGTTTCACTGTGAGTGGTACATGACATGGACTGCACCACGATGCTTCTTCACCTGTTAAAAGATGAGAAATGGTGTAAAGCGAGTGGCCTGTATGCAGACGGCACTAGACTATTTCTTCATTACGGCCGCCTCGGGAACACAGTAAAACATGTTCAGGTTTGGGCGGATTTTAAACAGTTTGTTATCCGTCTGCGAGTTCCATTCCTATTACCAGACGTCTTTGATAAAGGCTGGGTTTTGAGTTTCAGATCAGTGTGAGGGATAGACGATCTGCTCAGCTCATTCTTTATTGCCATTTTGGCAAGTTGATCAACCACCTTGTTGCCTCGAATGCCCACATGGCTGGGAACCCAAGGAAAAACTATGTTGTGTCCATTTGATTTCAGAGAGTGTATAGTTCAAATGACTTCAGGAGTTGAGGGTGCTTGAGGTTACGGCTGGCAATGGCCTCCAAAGCAGAAAGGGAATCCGACAAAATGAGGAAATCTTTATGTTTGGATTTAAAAACCATTTCAAGAGCCAGGACCAAGGCTGTCAACTCAGCAGTGTAGCTGGAGTTGTCATTGGGAATGTGTTTAGAACATCTCTGAGAAGGATCTGTCGCACAAAACACAGCAGAAGCAACTCTTTCCTCAGAACTGGAACCGTCAGTGAAAATTCTTCTAAAGGATGGAAACTTCGAACACTGTTCGGCGACAAAGGACAGAGGACTTGTATGCCGAGGAACAAATGGTATTTTACAAGACTAGATCAAACCTGATCTCAGGTGAAGAAAGTCCATGGTGGATCATCAGGAAACTTGGATAGATCACAAACAACTCCAAGGTCTGTATCTGCATTGGTCAAATGGGAAAGAATTCGAAGTCTCAAGGGTGGAATGGAACTGGGGTAGTCACCAAATTTCTTTTGGAACTTGGGGTCGAAAACACAGTCATATGCAGGTTTGGGGTGTTCGGAAGAGAAATTCAAACGGTAGTTCAAAGTAACAAAATATTTTGAAAAAAAAAACCACAACGTTTTCAAAATACAACTGTAAGTTAATGTAAACAGATCACATAAATCGGTACTGCAATTTGAAGGCTTAGAAACCAGTAATCAGTAAAACAGGCGAACCAAATTCATTGCATTGTTCTGAAGACCTTTGCACTGTTCGTTTACTGTTTCACACTGTTAGGTCATTGGAGTGTGCACTGGTACAGAAATAAACTCTTAAGAAATTGTCTTTAAAATACTCGCACTCTGCCGTACTTGAGAGCATTTTGTTGTTGTTGTTGCTTGTCACAGCTTGACAAGAAATCACAGTAATTAGAAATAATTAGTGTCCCAACAAGGTCTTGAAAAAAATGATAATTTTTATACCCTTCTCCATTATTGCAGTGAAAGTCATAGATGTGCTATTATTTCTTATTGTATATATAAACAAGAGTTCTTTACAATTAGCAGTGCAGATTAGATCACTCATATGCAGTCAATGAAAATGCAGTTATAATGTCTGATATGTGAATGTTCTCATTCTATGAAACAACAGAAAAGGACGATTGTTGCCACATTGGACGAAAGAAAATCCTCAAATTCTCACATCCTGTGAAACAACAGAAAAGGAGAATTGTTGCCGCAGTTGGACGGAAAAAAAATCCTCATATTCTCACATTCTGTGAAACCACCGAAAAGGATGATTGTTGGCACACCGAACAGAAAGATTCCCACAAATATCACACTTTTTGACAGAACAGGTGAGCTTGATTGCTGCCATAGCTGGACGGAAAAAAACTCAACCATGAACTGTGAAGAGAAAGATCTGAAAAGGATAATCAAATTGTTTTTCATCCTCGTAACACAGCAGTGCACATGATTACACAAAGGCACCCAAGTAAATGAACTTGCAGCAGTCTTGTCGAACTTCTCGTTTGATTCTCTGCGATGGGTACCTGAAAATGAGTTCTGGTGTGCTCTGGTGTCCTCCAAAACACTGACTTTTACACTTGTACATGTCTTGGAAAGCCAGTATAGTTGCCAGTGTCGACGGCGCAGTTTGATATGCTTCCGCTATTATCTTCTGTTTAGCTGGATTTCTTTCAACTTCTAAATAATAGTTTGCTTTAGTGACAAACCTTTGCAACGTGCAGACGCCATGATGAAATGGCTTATTAAATCAAAGCCGGACTCCCTCTCTCCCCTTCACCCCACCCTCGTCCCTCTTGCATCTCTCCTCCGTCTACAATCGCTGAACTTGATCACATGCGAGTCGATTGCTCTGCTTCGACAATTAAGGCACTCGGATTTCAGGACTTTAGAATACGATTTTATCGCTTAGGAATTAAAGTGGTGACCTTTACCATACAACAAACATACAATAAAAAATAAAGTGCACTTTCAGTCTACCTATGTGAAGCAGTGTAAGAAAATGATGAAATCTTAGGTTATGCAGCCAGTCAAACGCATGTATAACATGTGAGTTTTATTTAGAGCAACGCATAACAAGATCTATATTTCAGGTGCTGTCTCCGTCTCCCTAGAATAACAAGCGACCGCACAAAGCAATATACATCACGGCGAACTAACCAACCATTTCCGAGAAATGGTTTCCTGACACCAATGTAACCGCTTCGTTATATCCGGCTCGATCTCTTCACGGGGCCCAAACGTATGATTCGCTATAGGCGGCTATTTCGTTATAACTGGCGTAATCACCCACTTGGGACCCCAACATCATTTCGTTATAAGCGGCATTTCGTTATAAATCCGAGTTCGTTGCATCTGACGTATTTTTAGTCATGTAAAGAGGGATTTTTGCCGGGACCAACCTTTTGCTTAGTTATATCCGGCATTCGTTACATCCGACTTCGTTATAAGCGGCTGTGTGTGTGTGTGTGTGTGTGTGTGTGTGTGTGGTGTGTGGGGAGAGAGAGAGAGAGAGAGAGAGAGAGAGAGAGAGAGAGAGAGAGAGAGAGAGAGAGAGAGAGAGAGAACAATCCTAAGAAGACACACAAATAATCAAACACGCCTGTCGATAGTTTTCAGCTCATGCATTTTGAATAACGGTGTCTTAAAAGCTGACGCATGGCGTCAAAATCTTCGGCTGTGACGCAGAGAGCTGCCAGCTCGCTCACGGAGCCACACTTCATAAATCTCACACCGTGGCTGATCTTCTGCAGAGGAATATTTTTTCATACTCTCATGTGGAATCTCCATCTCCAGTGAGAGCATACCTTGGTCGTGGTTTAAGTCTTCTACATGGCACATTTTACCCCCCCCCCCCCCCCCCCCCGCCGCATCTTCCTTTTCGCTAAATCAAAAGATGGTGGCCTGTGTGCTAGTCTTTCCGATGAGACGGTAACGCTGAGTCTCGTGGACTGCATGGATTTACTGTACGAAAGGGAACTCTGTATTAAAAAACAACAACAAACAAACAAACAAACAAAGACACAAAACAAAACATAACAAAGAAACAAGCAAGGAAACAAACAAACAAACATATAATACTACAGAAAAATGAAACAGAGTGCAACATTACCGAAAACAAGGTAAACCACTACCGAATACACAAAACAAGGAGTAAAGTTTCGCAGTGTTCTTGTGCAATCCAAAACAGAGGAGTGAATTTTCCATTTTGAAAAAAAAAAGGCTATGTCATCTTGTGACGTTACAGTGGACATGAAATAAAAAGCGCTAAATAATATTCCCAGGTGTAATCAGCATGACACACAGATACAGCGAACTGAAGGAGAAACAGAGTGTAAGTGAACAGACACCCTCCCATCCTCTCCTCCACTACGCTCCTTCCCCCATACCCCGGGCCGGGGAAAACGGGTGCCACTGTGCTTTGGTAACGCAGCGCACTCACCCCGGAGAGAGCAGCACGACTCTGTTGTGACTATGAAGTCATACAACGCAGTGCCACACAATACAAAACAATGCGATTGCAATGCGATGAATACAATACAGTGCACTGTAATACAGTAAAAACAATACAGTACCATGCCATACAAATTAATACAGTTCAGTGCAACAAATATGATGCAATATAAGACTGCTTGTTTTAACGCGCTTCTGTGTGTGTGTGTGTGTGTGTGTGTGTGTGTGTGTGTGTGTGTGTGTGTGGTGTGTGTGCGCGTGTGCGGGCCTGTGTGTGTGTGTGTGTGTGTGTGTGTGTGTGTGTGTGTGTGTGTGTGTGTGTGTGTGTGTTTTGAGTTAGAATCAGTATTTTATCATGTTTTTTGTAATATGCGCTTTAGGCTCTCGCGAGGTAAAGCGCTCTATAAATATCCTTTTACATTACATGACATTACATGACATTACATTACATAAGGCAATACAATGAAACGCAATACGATCTAAAATCATACAAACCCATTCAGTCCCATGCTGTACAATACAATGCGATACAAAACAATGCCATTTGAAAGAAAACCAAAAGATGCAATGCAGTGAAGTGTGATGCACTTCACTGTGCTCCACTACAGTGCACTAAAATGCAATAGATTACAAAGCAGTTTCATCTTTATTGTTATACGTATTGTCTTTCTGTGACCAACATAGACGCACGGAGCTTTTCGTATCCTCACTGTGACTGGAGTCGGTCGCACGCGATTTCAAATAACTGATGGATCATGGCTGTTCCAGTAACGATTGTCCGAATTACGGCTGTCCGAATCACACCTGTCCGAATCGCTGCTCTCCGAATCACGGCTGCCCGAATCATGGGCGTCAGAATGAGATGCCTGTCTGTGCTTTTGTCACATCTGTCTCAAACACACACACACACACACACACACACACACACACACACACACAAACGCGCGCGCGCACACACACTCGCATACGCGTGCGTGCACGCACGCGTACACACACATGCACACACAAACAAATTCTCTCTCTCTTCTCTGTCTCTCTGTCTCTGTGTGTGTGTCTATCTTCCTCTCTCTCTCTCCTCCCCCCCCCCCCCCTCTCTCTCTCTCTCTCTCTCTGTGATCCTAATGAGACCTTCCATATCCCTTGCAATTCAGGTAGATCATAACCCATGTAAAGCACATCACCAGTGCAACGTCGTGTCAGCATTAGGATTAAAATAACATTTAGATCCCTCAACAAATATATCAGGATCCCGTCTAAGGCCTCCTCCCACCCCCACCCCCCACCCCCATCCTTTTTACTCGTTTTTCCCAAACAAGTTGCGATTTCTTGCCGCCATTGCTGACAGTAAATGCAACGAACATTCTTAAGCTCATGTTAACTGATGTTCTGTTCTTAAGTTCACAACGGTCTTTTTTAACGTGATCATTTGTCACACATTTCATTGCAGATCTCCATGTCCTTTTACGTCGCCAGTTCATTGTTGGTTTTCCTGTGAATCGGACAGTTGTGCCCATTGTAGTCTGACAAGTGTGACCCAGAGCACTGGAGCGGAACTAAGGACCTTCACTTAAGAGCAAATGTTTTGAGCATGTGATTCGGGCAGCTGGGCAAACACACACACACACACACACACACACACAGAGAGAGAGAGAGAGAGAGAGAGAGAGAGAGAGAGGGATGGACTGCGGAGAGAGAGAGGGAGAGAGAGAGAGAGATGTGGGGAGATGAGTTTGAGAGGGATACACAGTAATGAAGAGAGAGAGAGAGAGAGAGAGAGAGAGAGAGAGAGAGAGAGAAAGAGAGAGAGAGAGAGAGAGAAGAAATGGAATGGGGGAAAATAGCAGTAATTTGCATTTTCCGCCATGCGCTGAATGAATGTTGCACATGGGACTTTGGTTTATTTTCTCATCTGAAACATTAGCAGAACATCATCCCCATGTAGAAAGAGGCAGGAAAACAAACAATCAACCACGACGGTAAAAATAGGAGCGGGTAGTGAAATGTAGGAATGAACAGAGAAAGAAAGAGAAGGAAAGGGGGGGGGGGGGGGGGGGGGGGGGGGGGGGGCGGGGGGGGTGGAAAAAGAAAAAAAATCATCAGAAGGTACGAAGAATTAAACAGTATGCAAAATTTAAAAAAACATTGTTAAATACAAACAAACACAATAATAGGTGCAACATAGCGTTTCTTTAATACATAATATAGAGCAGACAAATGATTTTTTTTTTAAAAAACAAATGTGTCTTCTTTGGATTTCACACACAACAGACGTAGAAAATGACCAGCACAATACTCCCCAAATCGCAACCATTATAAGATCAAGAGATGTTGGCTACGGTCTGCGGAATACTGCATTCTGTTTTTCTCTCTTTGTTGTTTTTATTGTGGATAGGGGACATAATTATTTGACGAACTTTCTCTCGTCTGTTTTATACGCTGTTTTTCATCGTGTGTTCATCTGTATTTTGCCTCAGGAGAAGGTAAGAAAAAGTAGGAAAGGAAAGGAGTCTGAGAAGATGCTAACATAAGAAAACAATAATTATGAAGAAAAGAAAAACAACCTGGAAACATTTGGCAAAGGAAAATGTGCAGACAACTGGGGGAGGTAAGGGACAGAGGAAAAAAGGTGTAAAACAGAGTGGCAAAAGGTAAGAAACAATAGAAAAAGGTATTGAAAGTAGAATGATCAGGAGAAGACAAGGATAGATAGAAAACAGTTAGAAAACAACAACAGGAAAATGTCAAAAACAACAACAACAACAAAACGAAAACATGGGAAAGTGTAGGAAAAGGAAAACAGCACAGAATACAGGGGGGAAATCAACAGCAGGAAAAATAATTTGAAATAAAGAAAAAGGAAGAACAGATGAAAAAAAAAATGGAAATGTGGGAAAGTGTAAGAAGAGGAAAACAGTACGAATTACAGTAAAGGGTTAGAACTGTTCAGAAACGGTAGAAAAAGACAGGAAAGCCGAAGGACAGGTAAGCAGCAGAAGTTACTTGTACGAACATGTAGGAACAGGTAAGGAATAATATGGGAAAAGTAGGAAACGGTAGGAAATATCAGAAATAGTAGGAACATGAAAAAAAAAACCCAGTCCAAACAGACACGAAACAGTGGAAAGATGTCAGAAAGAGCAGGAACAGGAAAGAAACACTTGGAATAGATAGAGAAGAATAGGAACAGACACGACACAGTCGAAAGAGATAGGACACGACAGGAACGTGTCAAAAAGAGTAGAAGCACAGAGGAAACAGTCGAGGTAGAGAGGAGACGAAAGGAACAGGTCAGAACTGAAAGAAGAGTAACATGTACGAAAAGAATCATAAAAGAGAGCGAACAGTAAGAACAGATCAGAAAGAGTAGGATCATGTAAGAAAACAGCCGGAAAAGGTAGGAAACAGCAGGAATCAGGAAGAGTAGGAACAGGTAAGGAACAGTCGGTTAACATGAGTAGGATCATATAAGAAAACAGCCAGAAAAGGTAGGGAACAGCAGGAATCAGGAAGAGTATGAACAGGTAAGGAACAGTCAGAAAATGTGAGTAGGAACAGGTGAGGAACAGTCGGAAAACGTGAGTAGGAACAGGTAAGGAACAGTCGGAAAACGTGAGTAGAACATTAAGGAACAGTCGGAAACCATGAGTAAGAACAGGTAAGGAACAGTCGGAAAACGTGAGTAGGAACATTAAGGAACAGTCGGAAACCATGAGTAAGAACAGGTAAGGAACAGTCGGAAAACGTGAGTAGGAACAGGAAAGGAACAGTCGGAAAACGTGAGTAAGGAACAGGTAAGGAACAGTCTGAAAAGATACACAAGAGTAGGACCAGGTAAAGAGCAGTCGAAAAGACAGGAAAAGGCAGGGACAGATCAGAAAAAATACTGACATGTACAAAAACAGCCAGAAAAGATATGAAATAATAGGTACTGATTAGAACACGGAAAGCCAAGAAACTGCAGGAAGAGATACGAAACGGTAAGAAAAGGTAAGAAACGTAAGGAAAAGAGAGGAAACAGAAGAGTAGAAGATGGGAGATGGTAGGTACATGCAGAAAAGAATAGAAAAGGGTAGGAAACAGTTAAAAGGGACAGTAATCACCAAGAAAAGGATTTTAAAATTAGGTTGGCAATGCAGGAGATGCGAGGACACAGTGCATCTGAAGCAAACAGAAAGCAGAGAGGAAAAGACAGCAAATGGATATCAAAAGGTAGAGAACGATATAGGAAATAGCAGGGCACCGTAGAGCAGCAGGGAACAAAAGGAAAAGGTGGAAAATGATAGAAAACAAAGGAAACAGCCAGAAAGGAAAAAAAGGGGTGCAGAAAGAAACAGCAGGACACAGCAAAACAGAAGGAAAGAAAAGGAAAAGAGAGAGCAAACGGTGCGAAATAATAGGGAAAAAAGTCAAACATTAAATAACATAGGGCGCAGTAGCAGTGGCACGAAACAGTAAAACAGGGGGGAAACAGAAGGGAAAAGACGACAAACAGTTCAAAAAGATAGGGAAAGGTGACAAGTAGAAAGTGTGGGGATACTGGAGAACAGTAGAAAATAGATGGAAAGAGTACGAAAAGATAGGACAGAGCAAGAACACACACACACACACACACACACACACACACACACACACACACACACACACACACACAAAGTTACAAGGGGAAATGGCCAGACACAGAACCGTAGGGAACAAAGGAATATCTATCAAACAGTAGGAAAAGATTGAAAACAAAGTGAAAACAGACAGGACGCATTAGAAAATAGCCGAACACCATAGGATAGTTGGAAAACAACAACAACAACAATAACAACAACAGCGAACAGTTGGACAAGGCAAGAAGCAGCAAGAAAAAGGACACAACAGAAAAGGGCAGGAAACGCTTCATGAGGTGGGAAATTGTCATGAAAGGCAATGGAATGAAGAAATTGGCAGAAAAGGGGTAACAAACATCAGAAAAAAAAGACACTGAAAGCAAACAAAGAAAGAAACAAACAAATGAACAAAGAAGCAGAGAAACCGGGCCAAAGTCTGGGTGACCGACCACACCTCTGCAATTGTCCGTTGTGTGTCAATTAACGGGCAGCGCTGAAGCAGGGCGAGCAATGGCACAGGCCTGGGAGAAAGGTGGCCGCAATCACTCACTACTGCACGTACGTCATAATCCCCCTCCCCTCCCGTTCTCCTCCCGGCTCCCTTTTCCATCCTGTCCTCCGTTCAATCTCTCAATCTCTCTCTCTCTCTCTCTCTCTCTCTCTGCTCCTCCTCCTCCTCCTCCTCCTCTTCCTCCCTCTCCTCCCCTCCCCACCACTCTTTTCTCTTCTCTCTTACTCACTTATTCACTCTCCTTCTCTCCCCCCCCCCCCTCTCTCTCCCCCCCCCCCCACCTTACTCTGTTTGCCTCCCCTCTGCCTCTCTGTACGCTCTCTCTCTCTCTCTCTCTCTCTCTCTCCCTTATCCCCCCTCCCCTCTCCGCTCCCCCCCCCCCCCCCCCCCCCCCCACTGCTCCGGCCCGTCCCGATTCGGACTCGTGTTCAGTCAAGCGCACGAAGCCTGCTCTTACTTCAGGCTGTGCTGTCACTGTAATTGGCCGCGCTATCTGTCTCTCTCGCCCGCCTACTGCCGCCACGTGTGTTTGTTACCTTGGAGACGCGTGTCGTGCGTGTCACCCTGGCAACCGAAGCATGGACGGGCCAGGACGTGGAGGGTGGGAAGAGGTAGTGGTGGTGGGAGGATGGTGCTGAGCGAAACCTGACGGTATGAAAGATGCAAGAAGGTATTGCAGGCCTTTGACCGTCAGCTAGGGAACGCATAGAATATGATTTGTACATCACACACACACACACACACACACAGAGAGAGAGAGAGAGAGAGAGAGAGAGAGAGAGAGAACGCAATCACCGCAACCAATAAAATCAGGACATTGCTGCCCCCCCTCCCTCTCTCTCTCTCTCTCTCTCTCTCTCTCTCTCTCGAATACGCCTGAATGCCGCTGATGACCGTAGACCTAGTATAAAGTCACAGACTAGATCAAAAAAGGAAGGAAGGAAAGAAAGAAAAGGAATGAAAAGAAGGAGAGAAAGAAAAAAGGAGAACGAACGAAAGATAGAGAGGAAAGAAGAAAGAAAGTGTAAAAGCTAGAAAGAAAGAAGGTATGGAAGAACGAAGTGAAGAAATGAAGAAAGAAAGAAAGGAAGAAGGAAAGAAAGAAAGAACGAAAGCTAGAAAGAAAGAACGGAAAGAAAGAAGGAAGAAAGAAACAGAGAGAGAATTGGAGAGAGAACGAACCAAAGAAAATGTCTGTATCAGCGCGCGCATTTGTCGAGAGACCAAACATTACTCAGGAGTCGTTCAGACGTGCATGTGAAGCTCCATCAAAGCATGTTCCCATCATCTGGCCACCTTGAGAAACACTCGGGCAGCCAGGCCATCACTTCAGTTCTGTCCTTATTCACTCGCTAGGTGGTCGAGTTTAATGCTCTCACAGCATAGCTGTTAGGAACAAGATGTGTGCTGCAGCAAGCTGTAGCATGTACAGTCAGTTGTCTGGCGGACTTGGCAGCTGGCACGCTTGGGTGAGGTCTGTATCGGCATTGGGACTGAGGCATCCAGGGCAGTCGATTCCATCAGGCAGGAGCCCGGGTCAAGTTGTTCATTCGTATGTTGTCGGCGTTTTCCTTCTTCCGTTGTCCAGTCGCCCCAGACGGATTTCCGGGTGATAATGATGTCTTGCCTTGTTGCCCGCCATCGAAGGCCGTCGTCAGGACTACTGGACGACCATCTTCACAAATTTCTGTGGGTGAAATTCCGGCTGCTCACTGCAGCTGCTCTCCCCTGTCGATCTTCCTAACTGCCCTCCCTGTGTGATCATGGTACTTGTTTAGGCCCTTTACCTCAAAGAGAGCGTTGACCACCTGTGACAATTCTCCACTGGGCTCAACTCAGAGCCATCCTTTCTGTCTCTCACCAGCTGGTTCTTTTCTTCCTCAACTTGGCCTCACTCTCTTCTCCAACTGTCTGTGAGTCGTTCCCTCTTCCCTCTTTCCCCTGGCGGTTCCAGGTCAGAGCTTTGGCGCGCGGCTGCTGGTTCCTATGGATGTGGTTTTTTTTTTTTATCCAGCTCTACGTCCGCCTCAAAATAGGTGTAGTTCCTGGCTCCACTGCTGGCTTTTTGCTTTGCTCTGCTGACTGTCCGACTGCTGGTTATGGTGAATATGTGCAATCCTTCTTTTTATCCATTTATGACTTCTTTAGCTGTCTCTGAGACAGTCCGCCTTTCACTGCATCCTATAGAATGGTCTTGGACAGGGAGAGACATGCCTTTCCCCTAGAAAAACTTACGGCTCTTGATAATTACATCAACGTATTATCAGGCAGGTGTGGCCGTTGACCCGTGGTCTGACATAGTTATCAGTGTTGCGTTGCTTTGTCGGAGATGTGGGCAGAACGTCTGAATCATTTGTTGACAAAACAAAAAACAAAAAAACGCGTCAATCTGTGCTGATTTTATCCCTGCCTTGCCTCCACAAGTTTCTCTGTGTTAAGTTCCGACAGCTCACTGCGGCCGCTCTCCCTGGCTGTCTCCCCGAATGCTCTTCCTGAAAATATGTTATCAAGGTACTTGTTTAGGCCCTTCAGCCCAAACCCAACGTTGGCCATTAGCAACAATACTCCATCGAGTTCAACTCAGAGCTATCCTTTTTGTCTCTCTCCAACTGGTTCCTTTCTTCCTTCACTTTGCCTCACTGTCTCTTCCCCAGCTCTCTGTGAGTCGTTCCCCTCTTCTCTCTCTCTCTCTCTCTCTCTCTCTCTCTCTCTCTCTCTCTCTCTCTCTCTCTCTCTCTCTCTCTCTCCGTCCGTCCGTCCGTCCGTCCGTCCCTCTCTCTCTCTCTCTCTCTCTCTCTCTCTCTCTCTCTCTCTCTCTCTCTCTCCCTCCCTCCCTCCCTCCGTCCGTCCGTCCCTCTCTCTCTCTCTCTCTCTCTCTCTCTCTCTCTCTCTCTCTCTCTCTCTCTCTCTCCCATACGGTTCGAGGTCAGAGTTTAGACACGTGGTTGCTAGCTTCCTAGGTGTGTGTCCCATGGAGCGCCACGTCCTCCTCTGGATGTATGTGACCACACTCCACAATTAGGATTTGAACCAAGTCAATGTATGATCCATGTAAGCGTTTTTAAACTTACCATGATTTTAAGCCAGAATTTGATATCAAACTTAAAACAGATCAAATGACACCCCCCCCCCCCCCTCTCTCCATACCAATCATTTCACTTGTTTGGTGGTGGGGGAGGGGGGGGGGATCTCTACCGACGACATCATTTACAAAACAAAAATATATGAGCTACCCCTTACCTGACACCACATTTCAGGCCTTCACATTCACCTGTAACCCTGTCTTTGCGCTAGGTAGTCTTCCCCAAATAGTCCCATTCCTGTCATTCTAAGCTGTCTTGCTTGGAACCGCCCGACATGTATCTGGGTGGGCACAAAGAAAAGGAGAATCAGTTTTCCAACACGGTAACAAATCTCCAAACACTCTAATTTTGTCTGTCTATAAATAGCCGACTCCTGAAGCAAGACCTTGACGCATCAATTTTTGGTATGCAGTTTTCGGTAGGTGGCTCTCCTGTGCGGGCTTTTTACTGCAGCTTCCCACTGCTGACTGTCCGACCTCTGGATGTTAGACATGCGTGTCGGTC
>CM031602.1:27387918-27420418 GCA_018398815.1 Conus ventricosus
TGCACCATCTTCGTAGGAAGAAAAACAAACAAAAAACAACAACGTCGAAACTGAATGCAAATGTGATGATTGCAAGTCCTTTGTCTTCCAAGTCCTGAAACTAATTGTTGTACAAATGTGATGATTGCAAGTCCTTTGTCTTCCAAGTCCTGAAACTAATTGTTGTACAAATGTGATGATTGCAAGTCCTTTGTCTTCCAAGTCCTGAAACTAATTGTTGTACAAATGTGATGATTGCAAGTCCTTTGTCTTCCAAGTCCTGAAACTAATTGTTGTACAAATGTGATGATTGCAAGTCCTTTGTCTTCCAAGTCCTGAAACTAATTGTTGTACAAATTCAAAATTCAACAATGAATTCTCGCGCTAAAAGCCAGATAATTGAAGATCATGCACAAAGTGTTTCAGAAAGTTTGCGCCGGACTCCAAGCGTGTTATGTAGTAAGAATGAATTCACAATTCTGTTATTATGTTCTGTCTACGAGATCATCGTGCTGAACGTATTGCATTAAATCTACGCTGGTCGTGCGAGTTCATTTCTCTTGTTTCGTCGAACACTTCAGCCGATGATAAAGCCATGGAGTTTGGGGAGACGTCCGTTGGCTTCGGGGCTCCATTCGACTGGGATTCCCCGCAATAATCATGAAACTCATCTTCCACGTCTGGTCTCCTCTATCAAAAGCATCATCCAACGACTTTTCAGCGCGAGCAACGATCTCTCTCTTCTCTTCTCTCTCTCTCTCTCTCTCTCTCTCTCTCTCTCTCTCTCTCTCTCTCTCTCTCTCTCTCTCTGTCTGTCTGTCTGTCTGTCTGTCTGTCTGTCTGTATGTATGTTGTATGTATGTGCGTGCGTGCGTGCGTGCGTGCGTGCGTGCTTGCGTGCGTGCGTGCGTGCGTTTACGTGCGCGCGCGCGCGCGCGCGCGTGTGTGTGTGTGTGTGTGCACATGCGCGCGCGCGCGCGTATGTGTATGTGTGCATGTGCGTGTAAGTGTTCATTGCATCTATTCGATCTATATGTCAAGATCGAATTTCAGACGACTGCTTTTCCCCCTTTCGTTGTTCTTCAACCACACTCTAAAGTTCATCATGACAAGGTCATGGTCACTGGCAAGGTCAGTACCTTAAAATGTCTGTGTTGCAGCCGTGCTCTTCCCAGACCTGTTCTGAGTCTTCAAAAGAATGTAGTCTGTCAGTGATAGTAACCGTTGTCCTTAGCAAATTCTGGCAGGTATGTTCTCCTGTCATTGAGGGTCTCGTAGCAGTATGGGACGAAGTACTTCTTTCCGTCTTCTTAGGCATCCATTCCAGGCATGATGAGGATCACGATGATAATCGTGATGAATGATGGGGATGTTTGTTTCTTCTTCTGGTCAGTCCTGTTAGTGACCGGTGGAAACTGAGTATAGAGTTATTCAATCTGTCAGTTGTGATAATCTGATGTTGGAGCACACATCTGACTGTTAGAAACTGAGTATAGAAATATTCAATCTGTAAACAGTGATAATCCGATGTGGGAGCACGTATCTGACCGTGAGAAACTGAGTAAAGAAATATTCAATCTGTTAATCGTGATAATCTGATGTTGGAGCACATATCTGCACTATTGTGATGTTAAACGATTTCGTTCGCAGTTGGATGGTCAAGATCTTTGTGAAAACAGGACACTATTCCACATGTGCGTGCACAATATGTTGTTATAGAGCAAGTGAGTTGCGACGTGGAATCGAGTGAGAGAATAAATGGTGCGTGGAAACGCAGTCAATAATTTACTGATGGAACCACGATATACAGACGCCGTTTGTTATCCAAATTATTCATTTCAAAACTTACGTATAATTCTAAGGCACACACTTGCACCATCGTCGCGACTTAATGCAAACTAAATCCACTTTTTTGTAGCCCCCAAACAAAAACTTTTGGAAATTCAAAATTCGAAACTCATAATTCATGAATTATTTCTTGCGCTAAAAGTCAGACAATCGCAAAATGTGTTAAGAAATTCTATCACAGACCACCACGCCTGTCATTTATTAACAATGAATTTGCAGTTCTGTTTTAAACGTTCTGTCTCCCTGAAATTCGTTCTGAGCTTCTTCTTTTCTTTCTTTTTTTCTTTTTTGTTGTTGAAGAATTGCTCGTGGTATTTCATTTTTCTAGTTTCATTCAACACTACAGCCGATAGCAAAACCAAGGCGTTTGGAGAGACGTCTTTGTGATTGGAATCTCCATTTGACTGGAATTCCCTGCGATAATCATGAAATGCTTCTTCAGCTATCAAAAAGCATCTGCAAACGAATTTTCAACGCGAGCAATGATCCTCTCTCCCTCTCTCTCTCTCTCTCTCTCTCTCTCTCTCTCTCTCTCTCTCTCTCTCTCTCTCAGTGATTGATTGTGTGTGTGTGTGTGTGTGTGTGTGTGTGTGTGTGTGTGTGTGTGTGTGTGTTGTGGTGTGTGTGTGCTTGCATGCGAACGTGCTTGCGTGGCACGCGCGCGCCCATGTGTTTCTGGGTGTGTGGTGTGTGATTGTCCTGCTGGTAGCCCTGCTGGTGCCAGACCTGACATTCAAAAAATGTAGGCTTTCAGGCCCTAATATACTGAGCGCGTTTTTGGAAGACAGTTAAACATCACAGGCAAATTCTGAGACAGGTGTGTCTCCTATCAGTGGAGATCGTCACAATAGAGGACAAAGAATTCTGAGAAATTTCTGAAGTCTCTCATGAAAGATAAGATGTTTTGCTTTATTGTCAGCCTGTGCATATCATGACGGTTGAAGCTGGGTGAACGTTTTATGCTATCTGTTAATCGTGTGAGTCTGATTGGGAGCAATATCTGCACTATTGATGAAATAGCTTTTGCTCGCTGGTCTTGGTCCATGATCCTGCCGAAGAGAGGATAGCATCTCAGCTATATAAATTACGATATGAAAACGCAGCAAGTAAGTTCTACGGTTAAATGACTGAAGAATCAATGGTGCATGAAACAGTGAATAAGGCACTTGGTCGAACAACCACCACTGACACTATTTATCATCAGAATTATCATTTCAAAATCTGCTGCCATAATTGTAATCTCCTCACACTTGCACCATCTTCGTAGGAAAAAAACAAACAAAAAACAACAACGTCGAAACGTGAATGCAAAATGTGTATTGCAAGGCCTTTGTCTTCCAATCCGAAACGAATTGTTGTACAAATGTGATGATGCAAGTCCTTTGTCTTCAAGTCTGAACTAATTGTTTACAAATGTATGATTGCAAGTCCTTTGTCTTCCAAGTCCTGAAACTAATTGTTGTACCAAATGTGTTGAATTGCAAGTCCTTTGGTCTTCCAAGTCCTGAAACCTAATTGTTGTACAAATGTGATGATTGCAAGTCCTTTGTCTCCAAGTCCTGAAACTAAGTGGGGTTCAATTTCAAAATGCTACAATGAATTCTCGCGCTAAAAGAGCCAATAATTTGAAGATCATGCACAAAGTGGGCCATGAAAAGTTTGCGCCGGACCTCCAGCGTGTTATGTAGTATGACGGGAATTCACAATTCTGTTTTATTCTGTCCGACGAGATCATCGTGCTGTACGTCTTGCATTAATCATCTAAACGCGGGTAGTGCGATTCATTTCCTCTTGTTTTTCGTTCGAAACAATTCAGCGATGATAAAGCCGATGGAGTTTGGGGGGAGACGTCCGTTGGCCTTCGGGCTCCATTCGACTGGATTCCCCGCAATAATCATGAAACTCATCTTCCACGTCTGGTCTCCTCTACCATAAAGCATCATCCAACGTCTTTTCAGCGCGAGCACCGATCTCTCTCTCTCTCTCTCGCGTCTCTCATCTCTCTCTCTGCATCGTTCTCTCTCTCTCTCTCTCTCGCTCCTCTCTCTCTCTCTCGGGCCCTGTCTGTCTGTCCTGTCTGTCTGTCTTGTCCTGGATGTAGGTATGTTTGTAGGTGCGTGCGTGCGTGCGTGCGTGCGTGCGTGCTTGCGTGCGTGCGTGACTGCGTTTACGGTGCGCGCGCGCGCGCGCGCGCGTGTGTGTGTGTGTGTGTGCTCATGCCGCGCGCGGCGCGTATGTGTATGTGTGCAGTGCGTGTAAGTGTTCATGCAGCTATTCGTTCTATATGTCAAGATCGAATTTCAGACGACTGTCTTTTCCCCCTTTCCGTTGTCTTCAACCACACTCTAATAGTTCATCATGACAAGGGTCATGGTCACTGGCAAGGTCAGTAACCCTTAATATGTCCTGTGTGGCAGACGTGCTCTTTCAGAACCTGTTTTTCTGAGTCTTCAAATAGATGTTATCTGTCAGTGATAGTATCCGGGTCCTTAGCAAATTCTGGCAGGTATGTTCTCCTCCGGTCCTTTGAAGGGCCTCTGTACAGATGGGACGAGTAAACTTCTTTCCGACCTTTAGGCATCCATTCCAGGCATGAATGAGGTATCACGATATAATCGTGATGTATGAATGGGGATGTTTTGTTTTCTTCTTCGGTCAGGCCCTGTTTTTAGTGGGGGGACTGCGGTGGAAACTGAGTATAGAGTTATTCAATATCTGTCAGTGGTGATAATCTGAGTTTTGGAGCACACATCTGACTGTAGAGAACTGATATAGAAATATTCAATCTGTAAACATGATAATCCGATGTGGGAGCACGGATCGCCGTGAGAAAACTGAGTAATAGAAATATTCAATCTGTTAATCGTGATAATCGATGTTTGGAGCACATATCTGCCACCTATTGGATGTTAATCGATTTCGTTCGCAGTTGATGGTCAAGATCTTTGTGCAAACCAGGACACTATCCACATGTGGCGTGCACAATATTTGTTAAGAGCAATTGAGTGGCGACGTGGAATCGAGTAGAGAATAAATTGGTGCGTGGAAACGCAGTCATAATTTAACTGATGGAACCAACATATTCAACAGCCGTTTGTTATCCAAATTATTCATTTCAAAACTTCGTATATTGTCGAAAGGCAACACACTTGCACCATGCGTCCGCGACCGTAAAATGCATACTAAACCTCTTTTGTAGCCACCCAAACAAAAACTGTTGGAAATTCTAAATTCGATCTCATAATTCATGATTATTTCTTGCCTAAAAGTTCAGAAAAACAATCGCAAAATGTGGTATGAAATTCATCACAGACCACCAACGCCTGTCAGTTAGTAACAATGAATTGCGTTCTGTTTTAAAAACGTTCTGTCTCCCTGAAATCTTCTGAGCTCTTCTTTTCTTTCTTTTTTCTTTTGTGTTGAAGAATTGCTCGTGGTATTGCATTTTTCTAGTTTCATTCAACACTACACAGCCGATACAAAAACCATGGGCGGGTGGAGAGACGGTCTTTGTGTTGGAATCTCCATTTACTGGTATTCCCTGCGTAATCATGAAATCTTCTTCAGCTATCAAAAAGCATCTGCAAACGCATTTTCAACCGATCAATGTTCCTCTCTCCCGCTCTCTCTCTCTCTCTCGCTCTCTCTCTCTCTCCCTCTCTCTCTCCTCTCTCTCTCTCTCAGTGGATTGATTGTGTGTGTGTGGTGTGGGTGGTGTGTGGTGTGGGTTGTGTGTGTGTGTGTGTGTGTGGGTGTGTGTGCTTGCATGCGAACGTCTTTGCGTGGCACCCGCGCGACCCATGTGTTCTGTGTGTGGTGTGTGTGTGTTGTGTGTGTGTGTGGTGTGGGTGTTTTGTGTGTGTGTGTTGTCCAGAGAGATGAGAAGAGAGAGAGAGAGAGAAGTTGAGAGGAGAGATGTAGAGAGAGTGTGATAGAGAGAGAGAAGAGAGCGTACTTTACATCTAATTGATACACTTCGAATGTTGCTGTGCCCACGTCGCGCAACAAACTATCATTATTGTCAGAAAGAAAATGAAGTTTCTTATAGTCTGCCGGGCTACAGTAATCATTTTCCTACGGTCATACGCTGGGGAAAGTCATTAGAATAGATCGTCTGACGAAACGATCGTCTCCATTCAAATCAAGCCAAGTTGCGACAAACATCCCAAGGTCGACGCAAAGTGACGTTTTGGTTAATGCCGCCTTGTGCGAAACAGACCAGTGCATTTTTTTGACAAAATGCCTTCTTCAACACCCTAAGATAAACACATGAAAACGCACGAAAAACAACTCCCCACAGGCTGTCAACACTGTTCTATCTTTTTGTTTAGATATTACTGCCATCGTTCGTGGAACCACTTGAGTTGTTCATTTATGTGTGTGAACTATCTAAAGGTCTCAATATGAATTAAGTCGGATATTCGTCTGTCCTGTATAGAATATAAATAGCATTTTTTTGTACATTGTTTTATGTATTTATATTTTTTTTCGCTGTTTCATTTTGACCAAGATTGTTAGAGCGCAGTGCTTTTAAAAAAAATTGGAGCCTTTATAGAAGAACTGTTTACACGTGTAGCGCGTTGATATTCAAATTAAACACATAACGTTGTTAACAACAACAAAAAAGACCCAACGTTAACGCCAGTATAGAACACATGAACACAAACTATATAATACGAAATAAATACACAAAAACGGCAAATGTCCACTCCTGCATAATACATGATACATGTCTACGACTCAAAAGGTACCTGCTTCCGGCAACCCGTTCACCTAACACAGTTACAGGCACGAACGCACAAAGAAATAAAATATAAAAAAAAAACCCGCTCCCCTTTAGAGAAAGCATTGAGTTTATACCGGAGTATGAGCATGTCATTTCTTTGGAACATGGCACAAAGTGTTATCTTTCCGTTTTGATAATCTAAACCTTACATCTGCTGGCAACCACTTAAGAATTCCTTCGAGGACATATTCAAAGAGACATCGTCATTCGTTGAAACACGTCTGTCCTCTTACTCCGATCTTCACCCTAAGCATAGCTACGCAAGTGCGTCCATTTTGTCACTGCTTGCAACGCCTCAATTTTCAGGTGGTTTTTCGGTTTCTTTTTCTTTTTTTTTTAAAGTCCTAACAGGAAACATATGGTTCCGCATATGATCCAGGTAAAATAAAGAAAGAAAAGAATACAAACGAACTTAATAAAATAAGAAGCAAAGCGACATGATGCAGCGATTCTGTATTTGAAGCCCGAAACCACAAACCAGTTAAATCTATGTGGATGTCAATGAAGACCTCTTTCCCCAAAGCTCCAGGACAAACGCAGGGTGACTCCGCCAAGGGAGGTAACATTGCGGAAGGGATCATCAAACGAGTGGCGAAGGGCCAGCAAACACGCGCTGCTGAGCTCTGCTTGATCTGTCGACAATGTCGTTGTTTAATCACAGGCTCCCTCTCTCTATCTCTCTTCTCTCTCCTCTCCCTCTCCTCTCTCCTCTCTCTCTCTCTCCTCTCTCCTCTCTCTCTCTCTCTCCCATCTCACATCCTCTCGCCCCTCCCTCTCTCTCTCTCTCTCCTCTCTCTCTCTCTCTGTCCTTTTCTCTTTCTGTCTGTCTCTCTGTCGCTTTCCTTCCAGCTTCAACCTTTTCTTTGGACGCGAGAAGAGAAGAAAGAGAGAGAGAGAGAGAGAGAGAGAGAGAGAGAGAGAGAGAGAGAGAGAGAAACCATGGACACGGGAAGTAAAGGTAATTTTCCCATTTAGAAGCAAAAGTTATATCCTTATTCCAGTAGGCCTTGAGCTTACACATACACCACAACAACGACGAAGACGACAATCAACATCAACAGTAGCTCAGCAGTTGCAGCAGCAACTACAACACCATCTACATACAACAACAACAACAACAACAACAACAAATCCCCAACAACAACGGAGAAGAAACAGAGGACAGATCAGTACTGATTCAAGAGACGCGGTGACAGTTTTGAATCTTTGAAGAGCACTCGAACAACAGAAAGAGGCATAGGTTACGTCGGTTGTGACTACATGAAGGAAATCTTTAGTGAGCCGAGAAACGAAACAGTGAATGATACATATGGAAGTCACAGTCCCGGCTCCCAGAGGCAGAAAAGATGCCTGAACTTCCAAATTAACGTTGTATGCCTTTACACCATTTCACCTAGCACGACGCAGGCAAGATATAAACAATTAATCAACGGGGTCGGATCCGGGGAAGGGGGTGCCCCAGAGATATTAGACTATCCTCCTCATCTTCTCCCCACCTCCTCTCCCCCCCCCCCCCCCCCCCACCTCCCGAAAAAAAGTAAAAAAAGGAAAGGACAAAAAGAGTGAAGAATAATGATTAAGACACTTCGCAAAAGTCTTGACATTGTTGCGTCCCGTCCTCATTAGCACCTTTATAAGATTATTTGGATTAGCTCAGTTGGGCACAGATTGCTCACTTTGGTCTTTAATATTATAGATACAGGGGGAGGGAGGGAGGGAGCAGGAGGGTAGAAGCATGCCACGTATCCCCACTACAAAGTTTAAGCGCATTGTGCTGTCAGTGAACTTCTGAAACGTGGGGATCCCCGACCGTGAAGAAAATTGATCCGTTCCTGTAAAAAAAAGAAGGTTTTAAACTCGACAAGACGGTCCCACTGACACTGTAAACACAACCCACCCCGCCCCCCAATGACAAGGTATACAAACCACAGATTGATATTATTCACGCATAGCCGTTCGGATCTGGATCTTGAGCTTCGTCCCATTACAAAATTAGATGGACAGTAACAAATGCAAATAGCTTCCTAGTTGCTTATTGATTAGTGAATGATGATGATGGAAAGTAAACAGTAGTGAGGATTCATTACGCCGTGCTTGTATTCAGCTGAAACTAGGAATTGGTATCTGAATAGACTACGTGTTGACTGATAACACAGTCAAAATAAATAAGCAAGATCAACACGAACTTTGCAAAGTACTTTAGACTGCACTGAAACAGACATGCGAGCTTACGAAAAATGTCTTATCCAAAGGTCGCATCATTACCACGAGAATAAGTCTGAATTAACCGCGCGCGCGCCGCGCGCGCGGGTGTATGTGTGGGTGTGGGTGTGGTGTGTGTGTGTGGTGTTGTGTGTGGTGTGTGTTGGGTGGTGTGTGTGCGCGCGCGCCGCGTGCTGTGTGTATGTACAACGCGCGTGCAAGTACGAAAAGCGGAAGCATGGGTGTAGGTGCGTGTGTGCGACAAAAAGCAGCCTAGTGTGGCTGTGTGCTGCAGATCCAGAACGAGTGCCTTCGATGATACACACCCAGGAGGAGAATAAATAAGAAAGTCTGTTGGGAAATACCCTCGTTCAGGGGATGATGCTGATACAATGATCTTTCACAGTTAGGGTACTGGAGAGGCCTGAGAGAGAGAGGTTGAGGGGGATGTGGATGGGCAGCAGAGGGCGGAGATGGGGCGGGGGGGAGGTTCAGTAGTGTGGTTTCTGCTTAGTAAGAGAGATCCTTTGAATCGAGCAAGAGAGAGGGGGAGAGAGAGAGAGAGAGAGTGTGTGAGAGAGAGATGAAGAGAGATTGAGGAGAGAGAGAGAGAGAGTGAGTGAAGATATAGGAGAGAGAGAGAGAAAGAGAGAGGTTACATTGATAGCAATCTGACCAACAATTTACTATCGAGTGATACTGTTTAGTCTTTACTGACTTCCCTTTTCCGTCAGACACTCTCTTTCCTCGCTTGTGGATGGCCCCACGACCACCCCGCCTCCTTCGCCCTCGTGATAGGAATGCATGTTTATTTTCTTGATGGTCATTATGTTAGAGTATTTTCATGCTCCATCGTCCACATATCCGGCTTTCTTACACTCGGTCCTTCTTTTTGTTTTTTGTTGTCGTTTTTTTTAAATTCTTGCGATTCCCTTGCTATCGTCGAGATGCAGCGTCAAGCCTTTTCTTAATTGCGATTGTTATGTTCATTCATACTGAAGACATACATACATACATAAGACAGTCATACTGACATACAGACATCATACATACATACATGCATGCATGCAGACATACCGAAATACAAATACAGACTTACATACATCACATTACATACAGACATACTACAGCTTATCTCTCTGTCTTTTCTATCTGTCTAATCTATCTATCTATCGGCTATCTATCTAGCTATCTATCTATCAAACGCCTATTTATTTATCTATTCATTTATATGTATATATTTATATATTATGTAGTTATATAGAATATATATAGATATATTTTTTTATATATATAAATAATTTATAGATTAGATATATATTATAATATAGATATATATATATATATCTATCTAATAATAAATAGCAAAATTCTGTGTGCGTGTGTGTGTGGGTACCTTATAATGACGCATAAACGGCTCAGCCGATTGTAAGGAAATTTGGCAGGTACGTCCCTGATGTGACCCGAGGATGTTTTTGGGGCTAATCTCTAAAAAATAAATACCTTTAAAAACCGTTTAAAACGGTTATAAATACGGTTTCCAAAGACATCTTTTTCCGCTGCGTGTCAGCAAATGGCCGTGTGTCATTGGCACAGGTTCAGACTACTTCGCTAAAATAGAACCGTGTATTGGGCAGTTACAAAAACCGGTATTTATAACAGTTAAAAACTCGTAATAAAACTAAACTCACCAAACCCTATATAAAGAAACTGTTTAACCCGATCTTCTGAAATTTAGCAGGTACGTCTGTTGATGACCCCAAGGATGGTTTTGGACTAATCTCTAAAAAAATGTAAAACCGGTATAAACCGTTACAAACTGATAACGGTTTTTAAGATATCTTTTTCCGCTGCTTTTCATCAAATGGCCGTTGTGACATGCACTGTACATCGATCCTAGTGGGACACTCCCGAGTACATAGGTCATTGGACAGTTTATACGACAGTTTATTTATGACCGTTCAAAACCGTTAACCAACTCTTACCCCCGTAAAAACGATCAAAATAACATTCGTTTTCTGATGTTGGCGGCAAAGGGAGTCGTCCGGATCGCCACCAAACTTTGGCATGAGTCTAAGAGGGACAATACTGTGGTATCTCTGGTCATTCGAGAGTTTTATTAACCGTTATTTATCAGCGTTTAAAAAGCGGTATTTCTAAATATTTAGACCCTTCTTGATGATATTTGGTATACCATGTGAAGTTTTAAAATCCTGAATAATGATATTCATCTTACACGAACCGAAACTTAAAATTGACCATTAAAAATCGTTTTTATATAAATTTAGAACCATTCTTGATTAAATTCGGTATACAGATGCAGTTTACCACGCGAACAATAAGATACTTCTTACAACGAACCGAATCTTTATATAATTGTCCGTTAAAAACCTTATATATAAATTTAGACCGTTCCTGATGAAAGTCGGTATACAGATGCAGTTTTAACAACACGCTGAAACATAACAGATCAATTACAACGAACAGAAAACTTAAAATTGAGCGTTAGAAAAACCGGTAAGATCCGTGATTTGCTAAATTTAGAACCTTTCTTGATGAAAGTTGGTATACAGGGTGAAGTTTTTAAAGGCTGAAGAATGATATACAACTTACACGAACCGAAACTAAAATTGACTGTAAAAAAACCGTTATTATATAAATTTAACCGTTCCTGATGAAATTCGGTATACAGAGCAGTTTACAACGCAGAACAATGAATATACAATTTTACAACGAAAGAACTCAAAATTGAGCGTTAAAAACCTTAAGGATCCTTAGTTTCTAAATTTTAGACCTTTCTGATGAAATTTGGGATACAGGGGGGTGTAGGTGTAAAGGCTGAAATAATGAAATAAAACTTACACGACTGAGACGTAAAATTGACGTTTTAAAGACCGTTTATGATATAGAATTTAGACCGTTCCGATGAAATTCGGATACAGATTGCAGTTTTAACACGCTGAACAATGATAACAATGTACACGATCTAAACTTAAAATTGAGCGTTTAAAAAACGTTAAGATCCGTTATTTTCTAATTTTAGACGTTCTTGAGGAAATTTGGTATACAGGTGTATGTTTTAAATGCTGAACAATGATTTACAACTTTACACGAACAGTAACTGGAAGATGACCGCCTTCTACAACTTGCCCTGGAGGAAGCCTCCATCTCTCAGAGACCCCCTCGGCTGCGTGACTTCTATTATCCTGGTGGCTGTTGCAACGCCCCAGTAAACCCAGGCAACCTGTGGGAATCCTCTTCAAGACTCATTTGCTGAAATTTCCGCTGCCAAGTCCGAAGAATGTCTGTTATGAAGCGCAGTACACAGATGCCATCTACAACCAAGCTCTTACTGTGATCAGTAAAGAAACTCTTCCGTCTTGGAGGCAATCTAACAGAGGAGTATGGATGCCAACAGTCTCACAACGACAAACTGTGCCTCAGAATACTACCGCGAGTACCAATTACGACACTATCTGCACTCCGGGCAGCAGCTGATGATCTCTGAAGAAGCGTGACACTGACCAGAGAGACGTGTACGACTGGCTTTATGACCATGGGTTTGAGCAAGGCAGAATACCACAGCAAGCAGCAACATTGGTTCCTGGATGCTCCCATGAGGGACAGAACGGCCATCCTGAATCTTATCCTGAACAGGATCTGCTCCACAGGCAAAATAGTGCTAGCCACTGCTTTCCAGTGGCTTTGCTGCTACGCTTTTGTCCGGGGGGGCGGACAGGACTATTGCTAGTTCAAGGCCCCTCCTGGATGCCGACAAGCAAGAAACGCCAACCTGCCCGTTCAAGCGTGGGTCAACGTGGCCATAGTCACATAAGAGCTGCAACCGTCTGAAATTGATGAGCTCCCATGACCCACAAAGCTGTCTACGAGGCCATGGACTCGTCGCTGCAGACGCATCACCAAGTGCACAGGCCAATGGGAGGCATTCCAAAACGCTGTCTGGTGGGACGTTCTGGCAGATCCGCCCTGTCGTCCCTCAATGCACCAAGCAAGAACATTGCAACGGACCCTGTCTGAAGAAGTGGAGGAACATGATGGTTAAACGTCTAACCACAAATATAGACCCCTCCTGCTGGAATCCCCAGACAGCCAGCTTCGCCATACGTCTGCTTGACATTGGCAATGGTGCCATTGAGTCATGTTTTCCAATACTATATTGGTCCCCACCAGCACTATGCCCAGGTTGATGATACCTGAGGATCTGAGTGAAGCAGTCTACCCGATCTTCAGCTCACTGTGCAGACTCAGACTGGTCAACGGTAAAGGGCCATATCCTCCTCCTGAACGAGACTGTCAACTGGCTAAACAGTAAAATCGTATTTGACTTCCCTGGAGAGGAACTCGTACAGATCTGTCGAAAGAATGATGATGAGGACCCCCTTTTACCACAAAACTCCTGAACTCTCATGAGAGTTCTGGACTTCCACCGCAGAACTGGTGCTGTAATCTGATCCCCCTGGATCATTCTTCCCACTCACGGGACCCGCAAATAGGTGATCAATGGCACGCCAGGTGTCTTCACCAAGACTGCACAGGTAACGTTGTAAGAAAGCGAAAATATCATGTGGGCCTGGCCCCCACAAAGGTGAACCCGGTGCGGCTCCCCAAAATTCCTCTGGAACCCATGGACTCACCCCTGTACTTTCCAGTTCTGATGGCTTCAGTTTCCCTGGAAAACCAAGCTTTCGCGCTGACAGTCATCAAGAGCCAGGGTCATCATTTTCAATGCCTTGGGGCGAAGACCTGACCGTTTCCGTGTTTTACACATGGAATGTTTTCGACGTTGCCAGCATCACGAACTGGAAACGCAGAATCACTGACTATACTTGCGCCATATCAGGGAGACCAGAAATGTTTGTCTACCCAGAAGGCCTTCCAATATACCATGATACATCGTGAAACGGCTATCTTTTTCACAGAGTTGGCTGGTTGGAGGGGTTTTAACGTCCGTGCCCAAATCAAGGATAGGCAGATGGCGGTCTGTCACGAGCCTGACAACCTGGCGGGAATGGTTGGCATCGGGTGAACCACGGTCATTTTAGCTGGAAACATTCCAACGTGAAAATTTCCAAGACCTAGCCGGTGTCGAATCCACGACCTTTGGATCATGATCCAGCCAGCGCCTTCCACTAGGTTATGGCGGCCCCTACTGAGTTGTCAGTTGTAGCACTTCAATCAAGGATGAGATGCATCGGTAAGTTCACAAAGACAGGCAGCCCTCCATGGGACTGTGCATCGTAGTAACGATAAAATAATGCGGGAGGGAAAAACTATGGAGAGGCAAGAAGGGAGCGGGCGGGCCGAAGAATGGGGTGAAGTAGATAGAGAGGCGGGGCAATTGGGTTCGAGCATGGATAAACAAACAAACCCAAGCTGAATTTTATTGTTTGTCTTTTAGTTGGTGAGTGAGATGGGTGGCCAGAAAATCTTGTACAGATAACACGAGCGAACCGGTACACCAGGCAGTATTATATTTATTTATATATGGGGTTTGTCTGGATATATATATATATTTATATATATATAATTATATATTCATATATCCAGACAAACACACTCACACACATCTCAACAACGCACGCACACACACACACACACTCACACACACACACACACACAGCAACAACACACTCACGACACACAACGCGCGCACGCGCGCACGCACGCACGCATCGCACGCACGCACGCACGCACCACGTCACACACACACACAACACAACAACACACTCACACCACTCAGCACACACATCTTTGTGTGTGGAGATCTATAGCCTCATTTGGGTAGGGCAAGTGTCTGATGAAGCCCCAAAACTTGGCGGAAATTTATGTGAAAAATAAATGTAGAGTGAAGCCCAGTTGAAGACTTATGATTTCATTTAATTGTTTGCTGAACTATTGTGAGCAATACTGCTTGAAACGGAGTTCGTCAGTGGAGCGGCGGCCTGCAATTATGGAAATCTAAATCAATCACAAGCAACAACAACAACAAAATATATATATATAAAATAAAGGCGTCTATGCTATATGTCAACCTCGGGGTAGGTCAGGGGAGAAGGACTAGCGCACAGCCCTAACACACTCACAGCTTGCGTACTATCTCATTCATATATACTGCATTCGTCCACATCAAACTCACTAGTAAAGGCGAAAACGTTTACTACACGATAATCATAAAGATAAACTTCATGCATATGAGTCAAACAAATGAAGACATTCTCTCTTTCCTTGAACGGAACAAAATCATTTTATCTAAATCATCATTAACTAACACCCCGGTTTAATAAATAGATTTCGACGTTACCTTGGCCAGTGATCTTAAACTAGTCACGAATCACGTCTTCTTTTTCTTCTTCCTTTTTTCTGTCGTTTCACTGTCACTTGCAACGAAACAACTCATTACACACACAACGGCTGGCTCTGGTCAGTTTAGACCGCTGGCGTTGGTCAGGTTTGGACTGCTGAGGAAAGTGGCGCCGCCAGTATGAGGTCGAACCCCGGTATCAGATTGAGACAGTGTCTACCAGACAGCGATCTGTTCTCCTTTCTTTCTTCCTGCATTAACGCTTGCACTCTCTCTCTCATCTCTCTTCTAGTCTCTGCGCTATCAAATGGACATGGTTCTTTTTTTCTTTTTCTTTATTTTTCTCTTCAACAGTTAGCCAAAAAATTCTCTCCCTCAACATCTCTCCTTAGTCCTCCGCTGCAGACGCTCTATCTAGTGTTAATGCTTCAACTCGGTTCTTGGTTGTCAACTTCCTCTCATGCTCTCTGCTCTTCTCTCGTCAGAGCCTACACCCAGAACCTCTTCCTCTCTCCTTGTCTGTTCGTTCTCTGTCTCTTCTCCTCCCCTCACTTTCCTTTTCCCGTTCCGCCTTCTGTCAATGGGTGAGTAACTTTGGTCAGTAGTTTTTCCCCGGACTGGTTAAATGACGGCCTCCCCTTCTAATTCCAGGACGTTCAAATCGTCACACAGCTCTAATCTACTGCCGTGCCCTCTCTCTGTGGTGGGTCTATGGGTCATTTAATTAATTAGATTGATTTACGCCTCCCACCACACAAGACCTTCCCCTCCTTCCGACGTCAAACGGCGACGTCTGGCGTAACTGTGGACAATGGTCTTGTAAATTAGCCGGATCATCTGGCCTAGACCTGGCGATCCGCGGGCCAGACTATTGAGACGTTGGTCTGCCTCTCAGTCCGGTCTGCCGGCGCCGCAAGTACAAATATACCTTTAATTGGCTGAAGGCGACCAGGAAGTCGTCTACCTGGCGCCAGGATGTTGAGGTTACGGGCTGAAGTCCCAGTGAACTGGCTGGCGACTGACCACCGTTGCGGGGGTGTTCGATTTTGGTGCTGTGACAAAGTTCCCCCTTGCAAAAGAGCTATGCTCACTTTGTCTCTAAACAACGGTACATAAAAAAAATA
The DNA here is from genome assembly GCA_018398815.1 of Conus ventricosus. Classification (NCBI taxonomy): domain Eukaryota; kingdom Metazoa; phylum Mollusca; class Gastropoda; order Neogastropoda; family Conidae; genus Conus; species Conus ventricosus. Next base: position 27,404,180 of record CM031602.1, read on the forward strand.
CAACAACCGAATTTGCTGACACCTCTAGCGACAACGTGCAAGTTTTGGCTTAAATGATTTACACAACTTTACGCATATTATCAGCTTGGACACAGAAATATCAAACCAATGGGTTTAAAACAGTGACGTGCGCTTTTTTGCCCTTTTTTTTTTTTTGTCCGTCTCATGTTCTTGATACCTCATGTGCGCACCTAGCTTTGTCCCCTACCTGCGGATTTGCCACATCTTCGCTCTACAACTTTTATGAAATGCACTTTCTAATATACAACGATCCTTGACACCGCACTGAGGAATCTCCACCCTCGCTTATCGCAAACAGTGCATTTACTACATCAAGAGACTGTATGCCCAAACTTAACTACATGTACTTGTTCAAGTCTCACAAAGAAAATATGATACCCTTTGCCAAATGGGAATGTAACCCAATATCCACTCAAATTTCACGGATGCATCAATAATTATTTACAAAGTAGCTATGCACCCCGATAGACTGAACTGCCGCGGTGTGCAGCTGCGAGACTTCTCGCTTATATAGTCAGCTCCTTCAGTCGGTCGTCCTGGATTTGTACGGAACCGATAACCTTTAGGGCTGCAGGGCCATTGCCCACGCAGCCACCCTGCTGTTTTTTTGCTGCGCGCCTCCTGCGGGAATGTGATGGTAGATGATCTTGTCCTCAACACGAACTCTTTCCCATTCAAGTATTGTGGATTGGCCGGCTCGGGGGGGGGTGGACACTCAGCCAACACGCCCTTCATCTACCGTTTGTACCCGTCTCACAATGCGCGTCAGCGGCCGCGAGCATACTTCACAGAACTCGACCCCGTCGTGCGCCGCTACTATTCTGCACCGACTCCACCACCTGATGCATGCTGGCCCGCAAAACAAAAATGTTTGACATATCCGTAGCTTCTATGATGATGGGAACCTACTTCTAAGCACTGTATGCAGGCGGCTCTGCTAGCGTCTGACCACCTCGAACCACTGCCGGTTTCCCTGCCTTGACCATTCTCTGAGAGGACGCGTGATTGCTGCGAAATTTGTACAAATTCCCTGTAGAAACCAATAAAACCTAGCTGTCCATCCGGACTTCTGTTTTGGTCTTGGGTCTCTCTGAATTCATCATCTTCTCCACCTTTCCCCTTTTCCTGGCCTGCTTTGTGTCGCCTCCAACAACTACACCTAGGAACTCCAGCTTGGAAAACCAATCTGCACTTTGTTTGGCTGCGGTGAGTGGGGCCGTCCTCTACCTCTCTAAAACGCTCCTAGCTGCCTCAAGATGCTCCTCCAATGTCTCAATAAGCTATCAAATTCATCCTTGAAATTCACTACGGTCACTAACGCCTTCCAAACCCTCAATAACTTCCTCATCATCCGAGAGAAAACCTGGTGCGTTGACCCATACCTAAAGGAAGGTACTTCGCGCACTGGTATAGCCCCATACGAGTGAGACTGCCTGTGACCGCCTTTGAGTCCCGCTCAAAGCTATTTTGCCAATAAACCCTTGCCAGATCTAGCGGGAAATACTTGCTCTTCTTGGGCGATCTGAGCGAACAGGTCTTCCACGTTCGTATGACTTCTGCATCGAACCTTGGTGACACTGTTCAAACGCCTATATCATACACTGAAGCGATGCTCCATCCCTGACTTTTTTCCTCCCTAGACGACGGGTGCACTATACGATGAATGGAGGGCGTTGCAATCACCCCAAGTTCCAACATCTTTTCCACCTCCTCCTCGATCACTCGTTTGGTGTCCGGCATACGGGATCAGGGAAGGGTTTCACTAGGTTCGGGTGTTTGTCGAGTGTACCTCCACCATACAGGTCTCTAGAGTTGTCCTGCCGGGTTTAATCAGTCAGGACGGGCCCCTATACGGTTCCAGACCCCTAACTTCCTCCTGTTCCCACGGCTAGCCCCTCATACAGTGATCATCCCTGTATGACTCTTCTCCTGGAAACTCAGGCAAACAAAATCGACCGTCTTCTTTCTGCTGGTCTCCCTTGTCGCCTCCATCAATGATTTGCTGCTGCGCCTATGTGCTGAGTCTCACGCTGAATATATTTGGTGGAGCAATTCGCTGGAAAAGTTTTGTTTTCCCATTCACGAGCAATTCGGTAGTCCCCTGTTCTACCTTTTCAATGAATGTGAATGGTCCTTCCCAATGCATCAGCAGCTGGTTGTGATCCGTGGGTAAGCAATAACCAGGCCTTGATCTCCCACCCTTGAGAATTGCTTCCCCTCACCTCCTGTCATATTGCGGCTTCGGCACGACCCTAGCCTCCTGCAAAACTTTCCCTTGCAACCCTTTCACTCGCCTCTACACGATTGCTAAGGCCACCACATACTGATTAGTGTTTTGACCTCTCGGACTCCTGTTTCTCTTCGCCGACCACAGCTCTTTGAGAATACACAATAGTCCCCGAACTGTCCGCCATACAGCACTGGCCAAATGGTGAAAACCTGTGGTCTCCTGAGCTTCCCTGTTGCGAACATGCCGCGGAATGTAACGTCCCCAATCTGCTGGCCCTTTTCCTTCACAGAGTTCTTTAAGATGCCGTCAGCACACCTTTGAATCTTTCCACCAAGCCTTTGCATTGTGGGTGGTATGGGTAGTGAGAATGTGGTGATCCCTAGCAGCCTGTGGACCTCCCGCTTCGCGCCTGAGGTGGAACGTGACCCCCTGTCTCTGAGATTTGGTGATGGCACACCCACGCGTGAAAAAAGATGTCTACCAGCCCTTCAGCGACCTTTTGCGTATCTACGCCCTTCATGCGACTGCTTGCTGGGATATCGGTCGCGTAAGTCCCACGCTGCGTCAACCATACATGTGCCCACCTTTGGAACAGGGCGAGATGGGGCCAATCAGATTAACAGCCACTCTCCTGAATGGTTGGTCAATTAAAGGAGGCTGTTTTATAGGGCGCCTTCCTCTTCACCGCCCTCTTGGGCGTCCTTTGAAACACGGCACATGACAAGCAGAAACGCTGAGTCTGCCATTGCCCCTGCCAAGAAATTCTTCAATGATGTCGGGCCAGCTGTTTTTTGCGGGTGCGAGATGACCCCCATGTGCGACGCGTACCCTCGTCTGACATGGACAGTGCACGATAACACTGGTACCTTCTAACGGAGGTGTCCCCTTACCTTCTTCCCCTTGGTGATCACCGGGCAACAACCCGCCGTTCACCAGAATTTCGTCTCACCGCCTCTAACCTCCGGTTTCTCCTCCCCGCTCTTGCCACTCCCCCATGACTTAATACGTAGGTCGGGTCCTTGCGCTGCCCTAAACTCATCAGGCGACAGCATCAATTCCTGACTCCTTGCGGATTGACTAACGGTTTTAATCATCCTTTTCCTCCTTTCTTGCTCCGTTTTGTAATGCTGCCCCCTTGTAGCAGTCAACAACTTTCCAGGTTCCCCAGATCCCTTGCACCTTGAATATTTCCATTGATCAAATCATAAAGGGGTTGCTCCATCACCAGGGCAGACAACGCGCCTGAGAGGTAAGGGGTAACGTTACTTCTATCTTAGCAACGGGGACTCCTCACAGTGCCATCAATTAGAGTACAGGTCTGGATTTTGGCTCCCACTGACAAATCCCCTTTCTCGACCAGCGTTTGTTCTTACTTACACCACATGATCAACCAGTGTCCTCCCTAACACGTTCACCCTCGGCGGGCCAATCCACCCTTCTTCCACTGTAATGAACCACTCAGCCTAGTGCCCTTCATCTCCTGACACTGAATGCTGTCCAATGCCTAGCCATAAGGCCGCACTCCCACCCTCTTCAATTGGATCCCTTTTGTTCCACTGCAGGTCGTTTCCCCCTGGGCGACCCTGAGCAATCTCTGGCAGGCGGCCTGCCTTGCTGTACCTTATGCACTATTCCCGCGCCAGATGTCCCTTATGGTGACAAGAAACTCCTATTGTCCCTTTGTCCTCCTTTCGTGCGGCCCCACCACTGGTTGGCAGACGTGCAGAAATACTCCCCAATCTCCTTGCTACTCTTCGCACCGTGCCTGGCTCCTTTTCCCTGCACCGTAGTGCCCTTACGGGCCGCCCTATACACCTCTGGCTTAACTTCACTTCTCTCCTGCTGGCTCGGCTGTCCCCTCTTCATGGTATGTTTACGACTGGACTGCAAACCTGACAAAATAAGTTCTTTCATAACCAGATCTTTCAATTCACGAACTCCTTTTTCGTACCACTCCAACGCTTTCCACTTCTCAATATAGATCTATACGTGCACCAAAATGATGTACTTTCACCGGCTTGTAATCTAGCTGATCGAAATGTTTTTTTCTAAACCCCTCCTCTGTGAGTCAAATCCCGGCATCAAAGTCTCCTGCCTTCCTGCACAGCTCCTAAACAGTTTGTTGGCTGCTGGTATTGCGTGAAAATCTGTATAGCTTACACCCGTTCATAGCGCGACAAAAATGACTTGCCCATTCTGCCTGAGGCCAACCTGACTAGTAGCAAACGTTTCAAACGACTGATTAACATCTATCGTATCTGTTTCCTTCAGAGAATTTTGGTAACTTTGGTCGGGGCATAACCTGCGCACTGGGCAACTGGAAAACTGAGCTACCATCATCGGTTGGCCCCCTTTGTTTGTTCACTCTCTCTAACTCTAATTGAATCCTTAATCTGTCTGTTTCCTGCGTTTCGCTACCGATAGCCTGATCCTTAATCTTTCGGGTTCCCTGCGTTCCCCTTAGTCGTTCTGTTTCCTGCAATCTTTTAGCTTTTCCTGCTCTGCATTTTCTACGGCGACACGGCGTCTTTTCCGCTATCTCATCTCTTTCCCATCTTTTGTTGGGTTTCACAATACTCGCAACTCGTCTCCGAGTGCCTAAATCACTACGAACGCTTCACTAGTTCGCAATAGGGGGTGTTTCTTTTCACAATCCGCCATTAGTTCCTTTTTTTTTTTTTTTTTTTTTTTTTTTGAACAAGATTTTATTGCTACGAACTGCAAACTGTGGTTAACCGAACACAGTGACGTAATAGCACTATCCATGAATGAGAATATTAGCTTGGGACCAACGTAATTATTTGTATAAGACGCCTAGCGCCGACCCAATCTATGAGAGCGAATTATAGGCAATCTGTGCGAAAAAGTACTCTGGGGGGCTGAAATGCCAAGCCTATATAACTATCTTGGAAGCAATAACCAAGCCGAGATGAACTTCTTGGAAACTTACAGTAAGACACTACCTTGTCTTAGGATACAATACGGTGAATCCCTCCCAGCTTCTCTCTGAGAAGTTGAACATTATAATAAATGGCCAGAATATCCTGGCAGGCTCGCCAATAAATTGTCAACCTCGGGGTATTCATGTTGTAAGGACTAGCGCACACCCAAACACACTCACCAGCTTTGCTTACATTCTCATTCATTTACATGCACATCATCACAGCAATCCGACTAGTAAAGTCTATAACGTTACTAAACACTCTTAATCTGGAAGAAAAACATCAATGCATATGGAGTCAAGACCAAATAAGACATTCTCTCTTTCCTTAACTTCACCACAAATTCTTTTAGCTAAATCATCATTAACTAACCCGGTATTAATAGATTTCTCTACTTTACACCTGGCTGGTGATCTTAAACTATTCACGAATCACTGTCTTTCCTTGTCTTCGTCTTTTTTTTCGGGTCTGGGCACTGTCTCTTTCACTATCTCCAGTCACGACACAACTGCTGCACTGGTCAGGTTAGACCGCTGGCGTTGTCAGGTTGAACTGCTGATGATAGTGGCGCTGCCAGTATGTGGTCGAACCCCGGTTCAGATTGAACAGTGACTACCAGACAGCGAATCTGCTCTCCTTTCTTTCTTCCTGCATTTACGCATTGGCAACTCTCTCCTCTCCTCTCTCTCTCGTCTCTCTCTCTTCTACTCTCGCTCTCATCTCTCTCCTCTCCTCGTCTCTCTCGCTCTCTCTCTCATCTCTCTTCTAGTCTGCTCTATCAATGGACATGGGTTCTTTTCTTTCTTTTTCTTTTTTCTTTTTTTTTCTCTTCATCATTTTGCTACTCTCTCGCTCATCTTGCTCTCTCTTAGGCCCTTCCTCTGCAGACTCGACTAGTGCTAATTGCGGCAACGCGTTCTTTCACTCCTCTCATCTCTCTGCTCGGCTCCGCGTCAAGCCTTCACCCTGATCTCAGTCTCCTCGCTCTCTCTGTCTGTTCGTTGCTCTCTCTTCTCTCCCCCTCACTTCTTATCCGTTGCCCATCTGTCAAATGGTGAGTACCATTGGTCAGAATTTTTCCCGCCTGTATTAGCCTGCCGCCCTTCTATTCCATTGGTGTTCAAATCGTCACAGGCACGTCGTCTGGCCTTGCTCCGCTATGGTGGCTTGGGTCCTGTATGAATTGTAGCGGGATTTTGACCCCACCACACAATTAACCTTCCCCCATTCCTACGTCACCCAGCGTCGTCTGGCTTAAACTGTGACACTGGGCGTGTTAAGGAGCCGATCAGGCTGGCCGAGACGGGCCGAGCCCGTCTGGCAACCTATTGAGACGTGGGCAAGCCTCTCAAGTCCTGTCGCCGTCTCCGCAAGAACTAAAAATAGCCTGTGTAATTGGCTGAGGCGAACGCAGAATCGTCTACCCTTGCCAGGATGTTGAGTTCGGGCTTAAGGGTCCCATTGAACTGGCTGGCGACTGACCACCATTTCGGTTTCGATCTTTGTCCCGTGACACGATATATATAATATATATATATATATATATATATATATATATATATATAAATAAGATAATATAACACATAGATCATTTATTTTTATTGTTCCCATTCTCCAAACTCAAGCACATTTGTTAGTTTAGGCAATAATTATCTCTAGCACTGCAACATATGAATGTTATCTCCCCCTTATTCTTCAATCTAAGACTTAGAGCAAGCTTTGTTTATCATTCAATCATTCAATATATAGATATAGATATATATATATATATATATATATAAATATATATTTATATACATATTATATATGTATATATGTATCACAACAACACACACACACACTAATTTTTATATATGTGATATATATATATATATAATATTTGTATGTGGGTGTGTGTGTGTGTTGTGTGTGGGGGGGGGGGTGGGGGTGTGTGTGCGTGCGTGTGTGGTGGGGTTTGAATAGTTGTGTTTAATGAAACCTAAGCATATACATATTGGCGCGTTTAATAGCGATGAAAACAATCCAAATCAGTTGTAATAAGATATGTAGATGGATGTGCATATACCATCGAGTGTGCGGCGTCAAGCTCGTGGGGTGTGTGTGTGTGTGTGTGTGTGTGGGTGGGGGGGGGGGGGGGGGTTGTGTGTCGTGGTGCCGCCGCGCCGCGCGCGTGTGTGTGTGTGTGTGTGTGTGTGGGTATGTGTGTGTGTGTGTGTGTGTGTGGGTGTGGGGTGTGTTGTGTGTGTGTGTGTGGTGTGGCGCGCTCCACACGAGCATCTTTACGAGCGGCGGCATTTTTCTCATCGAGGTCTAATATGTAGCTGAACAAGGATATGGCTAGAAGTGAGTTCGACTCTCTCTCTCTCGTCCCCGCTCGCTCTTCGCTCTCTCTCTCTCTCCTCTTCTTTCTCCTTCTCTCGCTCTCTCTCTCTCTCTCTTTCTCGCTCTCTCTCCTTGTCCCCCCCCCCCTCGATGTCTCTGTGCCATCCCTCTCTCTCTGTCTCTCTTGTCAACTCGATTGCCTTGCACGTGAAGAGAAATTTTTAGGTAGATAAATAGATAGACAGTCAACAGACAGACAGACAGACAGAATAGATTTGAGACTAAGATGGTCTTCATGGTTACACAGACAGACAGATAAATATAAAAGTCTTGTGGTGTGTGTGTGTGTGGGATGTGGTGTGGGTGTTGTGGGGGTGTGTGTGTGTGTCTTTCCTGATCACACACACACACACTCACTATAAAAGAAGGTTGTGTGCCTTATATAGTGCCCTGTTTGTCCTCTTCCCCTTCTCGTCTCTGCATACGCGAATACATTAAAAGGAAAGGACAAAAAACATGTCACTCACACAGAACAGAACAAAACTCGTGTTCATGTTGTCTATCTACCGGCTAGGGAAGCTTACCGCCAGAATGTTTTAACAACTCCCCTTGGTTTTCTGAATTTGAGCGGAAAAAGGTGAATCCCGTATGAAGTATGGTTGGCCTCGAGCTGTGCATGAGCAAGTGGATATGGACGCCATCACGAGTCATGCCCGATACTGATTGGTCAACAAGACCACGTCCAAACCGATTCTCCCCTTGTGTTTAGTGTGGTTGGTGCCAAATCCATCGTGGCAGGAAACGGTCAAAACTTAACTTCGACAGCAGTTGTTGTTTGGGTTTTGATGTGTGTTGTTATATCAGAAAAACAGTTCCGTGTGTGATGTTTGTGCAGAGTACCGATGGAAAAAAATCTCACATATAACACTACACCACGCCACGCACGCACGCACGCTCGCACGCAAGCTCGCACGCATACGCTCTCTCGCACACCCAAACCCACGCACGCACGCACTCGCACGCACGCAGGCCGCATCGCACGCTCGCACGCACGCACACTCACACTCACAGCTCCCTACACACACAAACAAATACTCACTCACTCTCTCCACTTTCACCTTTGCATGAAATACTGTGTGGATGCATGAGGGAGAGTTGCCGCGCTACAATCCTCGAGCCGACGCAGCACCTACGCTCTCGCTCTCCCGACTCTACGCTGCGCACGCTCTCTCGCTCGCGCGCTCGCGCGCTCTCGACGCTCCGTTAGGGGAGGGATGGGGGGACTGGATCTTTTCGGAGGTATTGTCTGGAATGGCTCTGTCAAGTACGCGCTCAGACTGGCTCACTCACAATCACTCTCTATCACATAAATATAACTATATCTGCTCTATCTATATATATATGGGTGGGGGGGGGGAGTAGAGGGGGGGGGGTATTATATATATCTATATATATAAAGATAATAGATAGATAGAACGATTAGGGCTTTCATTCTTCACACTCTCAACTCACTATCACTCTACACACACCACATCATGACACAGACTCACACTCGACGCGCGCGACCGCGCGCCCGCTCTCGGGGCTCTGTTATCTCTCTCTCTCAGTACCCTTTCCTCCTTTTTGACGCATAGGCTCGCTCGATTCTCTCCGTGGGGGGGGGGGGGGGGGGGTGGGGGGGTGGGGGTGGGGGGGTTGGGGTCTAGAGGGGGTGGGGAGGGGGGGGTGGTGGAAAAGAAAGAGACGATATATCGAGATAGAGAATGCAGCGTCTCGAATAATTGGAGTATAGTGACTTGACTGTTGTGTGTGGTATATGGGGTGAAAATCATTTGCGTAGGGCAGGATGAGGGTGGGGGGAGGTCGCTTTTTTGGGTAGGGGCGTTTTGGGGTGTGGGATGATCGAGATCTAGCTGTAGTCGAGTTTGACAGGTTGATGTTGGTAGGGGGCCCTGTGCTGTATTAGCGGACCATGTGGGGGTCATGATTGGGGGGTGCATTGGTGATGAGGTATGATTTGGGATCCAGAGCGGTGTGTGATTGTCTAAACTGTTCGTGCTAGCTTGGGGAGTGTGGGTGGTTTCACCGTATTGGGGCGTCTAAGTGTTTGTAACATTCCTCGGGTGACTCGTTCTGGGAACTATTGTGGGGGTTGGTGGTTTGGACTTGGCTTCGCCAGGGTTGTGGCTGGCGTGGGTTATGTATTGGGGTTGTTGGAGTGGTGGGGGTGTGTTGTGAGTGTGTGTGTGAGTGATGTGAGGACAGAGTGAGTGTTGTGTGTGATAGTGTGTGTGTGGGTGGGGGTGGGTGTGTGTGTGTGTGTGAGAGTGTTGTGAGTATGAGTGAGTAGAGAGAGTGTTGTTGTGTGTGATGTTGTGAGTGTGAGAGTGTTGGATTTTTTGGAGCGGAAGAGTGGTGGTTCCGGTTTCTTGACCTTACTGGAGATGGATTTTGGTTTGGTCCTCTGTTTTGTATAGTTTCCCTAAATTGTTGTCATGACAACCTTTTGCCACCGAATGTTATCGACGAAGTGAAGAACAAGTTCTAGTCATGTGCCTCAGGAAGCGTGCTGGGGCCGAGGTGGTATTGTTGTCATTGGTCTGAGGTTCGTGTCGTCGCCCGAATGCTCTCTTGGTTTATTTTGTTCCCGTCCCTTCTTTCGTTCTTTTTGCGTCGCGTTCTTTTTTCAACTTTCACGCACCTATGTGGTGTGTTCCATGTGCGAGAGGAACATGGGCGGGCGTGAGTGAGATATGTCTCTGGTGGGTCTGTGTACATGTCGATGTGTAGAAGAAAAATGCTGGAGCATGAAGGCATCCAGGGGGTCTTGCAGAACCTGGATGAGAGCCAGGCCCGCGTAGGATTCCAAGGAGTTAGGCTTGAACAATCGAGGACGGAGTACGGGGGGGGGGGGGGGGGGGGGGGGGGGGGGGGGGGAACTTGGAAGATAGGGGGTGAGGTGGTGGCTTCTTTCGAACGACCTGCTGTATTGCGTCCCTGGATTGTATCCTCCTGATTCATAACAGGCGTTGACTTTTATTTATCATACGATGATGGTGATTCGACGATAAGTCGACGAACGACCGACGACAACAAGAAGAACAACATCAGCACCAATAACTACGACAGCACAGCGCTGCAGGCAGCAGCAGAAGCAGCAGCAGCTGAGCAGCAGCAGCAGCAGCATCAACACAACAACGCTAGCAGCAGCAGGAGTCAGCGCTGCAGCAGGCAGCAGCAGCACAGCAGCAGCAGCAGCAGCAGCTGCAGCTGGCAGCAGCACATCAGCAACAATAATGAATGATTAATGATAGATAACACAATAACAACAATAACATGAACCGTAAAGATTATAGTAAAAAAAATAGTTAATGAAATGATAATAATATTATTAATGGTAATGATAATGATTATGATAAAACAATGATAATGAAATTTTACATAGCGCACGTTTCATGGAATTTACTCACTTTTTTTTCATAATTGACATTATACGTTGCATCATACCAACGCATTCAACCAACTCGTGCTTCACTGTATAGTGTCAGTTACATCATACATACACCAAACAATCTTACCAACTTTCCATAATACAGAAAAATTCTTATTACTTAAAGAATGTGTCTTAAAACTTGAACTTACATTGGCTAGAGATCCGAGGTCAGAGGTACAGACATTGTTTCTCATTATAGCCGGCCTTGACAGAAGAAACCTTTCACCGCGGGTCTCTCCTTTTGATTATGATAAGCCCAGTAATGAGAGTTGGAGGAAGACTGGAGCTGATGAATGGTGTATTGAGGTGTAGTAATCCACCCAGATATCGGAGCCAAGTACGACAGCAAAGGAGAGCGGGAAGGGAAGTGGAGTCAATCTATCCAATGCGAGACTTTGTTAACCACTGCCAGAAAATGATTAAGTGGAGTTTTGCAGGTGTACCTCCGTGCTGTTGTTTCGGTTTGAAATTCGTTGAAGTCTACGTGATTCTACTTGGTAAGGCCCAGTACGTATACTGTGGGCAAGAATTGTTTTATCTCTAAAAGAAAAGGACAAAGAAAGGCAAAGATAAAAAAAAGAAGTGGTGAGTGACCAACATTCTACTCCTCAAAAGGACTAAAACACTGATAAAGATTTGCTGGCTCATGTGAGTTAATAGACAACAGAACTGAATTTTGTCAAAGTTCAAGATCCGACAGACCACACAGATATTAGAAACATTCAAAAGAAAAGCTTTGATTTAGATTGAGACCAAGACTAACGGACTGGCCACGAAGAAACAATGTGTGTTACTGTTTATTACAGATATATAGTAGAAAAAAAGAATGAGTTTTAAGACACAACCAAAATTAGTTTCAGCCTTATCACATATTTAGTTGTAATTTATTGTGGGCCTCCCGGATTTTGATTTCAGCAATAATTCTTGCATGCCGTGGATTATCAAGCAACGTCAACTTCAGCAAATGACAACCTGTATATTCATCAGCAAAAACTGTCGTGTGACTATGAATAGCCTGAAGCAACTTCCGGACGAGGAGGAGAAGCAAACAGATCGAATAGAATGTGTCCCAGCACAAAGCTTTGGAACTGTAGATCAGAGAAACGAATGGCTTTGAGTACCTGCGATCGATTCAGACAGTCCGGGTGGGGGTTATCAAGTAATATTTAAACCAGGAAGTGAGAGAGAGAGAGAAGAGAGAGAGAGAGCGAGAGAGAGAGAGAAAGAGCGAGAGAGGAGATCATGAATTTCAAGGAACGCTGAAATTTCGGAGAACATTAGCAGGTCCAATTGTACTAAAGGCCTGCGCCCAGAACTAACAATGTAAGAACAAATACATCTTTGCCATCAAAATCAAACATTGTTCATCAAAATTTTTAGTTTTCTGTTTTCCAGTCCAGTGGCTTTACTAGCGTTGCAAACTAATGGGATTTAAAAGGTGGTTTTCTTCTAAGTGTTGCAAAAGCCGCGAGAAGAGAGAGAGAGAGAGAGAAGAGAGATGAGAGAGAGAGGTGAGAGAGTGAGAGGGAGAGAGAGAGAAAGAGAGAGAGAGGGAAGAGAGAGAGAAAAGCATGAGAGGAGAGAAAGCTAGAGAAAGTGAGAGAGTGAGCAAGAAGAGAGAGAGAGAGAGAGATAGAGAGAGAGAGAGAGAGATAGAGAGAGAGAGAGAGAGAGAGAGCTATATGTTCTATGACATTAGAGAGAAAGAAAGAAAGAAAGAACAAGTCATAAGGATTTGCCATTACCTAGAAACGATTTCTAGTTTAGACCACTATCGCCTCACTCAAAGAAGCATTAATGGGCAGGATATGCCCTTGTACGTAACGCCACCTCAGTTAAGTTAATTACGAGGCCGAAGTATATGGATTGAACATGGATAAAGAAGGGTAGAGACACAGGCAAGAGATGGGGCGAAGGGATCAAGGAGATGGATGGGGAGGGGGTAGGTGGGATGGGATTAGATGGGAGCAGTGATATTCTAGGAAACGAAAAGAAACAAGAATGTGAAAGCACCTTAATCAGCACGTTGACAGAGAAAAAAAAATTGTAAAAAAAAATTAAAAAAATAAAAATCGCTCAGGAAGTTTTACGTTGAGAGTTCTTTATTTGGTGACCCGTCAATCTTCACTGTCCACCCTATCCCACCCCTCGCCACTCATTCCTCACCGCCACCCCCTCTACCCCTCCCCCCCCCCTTTCCATCGCTGTGCCCCACACTTCCTGCATCCCTGCACCTCCATCCTCTCCTGCTCAACAGCTTTACGAGAGTGCAACATCCGCTGCACGAGACAACGACTGGTCTACTGCGGAGCTTTCGAAAGAAATTGGCACCCTCTCCCCCTCCTTCTCCCTTCCTCTCTTCTCACTCTTCGAGACGAAGCAACCACCCCCAACACAAGAGGACAGCTGTGATCAAGGTCTCATGCGGCAAGACTTGCGCGTGGGCAGAATGCAATTACCTGGTATCGATTTTCTCTGTTGCTGTTTTTTTGACAAGAGATACACTGAGCATAACAGCATTTATCTGTGGTGATATACAGATGAGAACAGACAACCTTCTAGAGATGTTAAGCACGCTGTGAGAGAAACTAGACAAAAGAAAAGCACACAAGTCTTCCAGGGCACAACACTGACTGCAAACGGTAGGAGTCCCATCCCACAGACTCAAGGAGGATATGTATGTATGTATCTGTATATCTATCTGTCTGTCTATCTGTGTATCTATCTGTCTATCCATGTATGTATGTATTGATCTAGCTATCTCTCTATCTTCTGTGTATCTGTCTATCATTCTCTATCTCTATATCTATCAATCTATCTATCTTTCTATCTCTCTGTGTCTATCTATGCATCCATGTATCTATCCGTCTGTGTAATTCTATCTCTCTGTCTCTACCTATCCATCTCTCCGTCTGTCTGTCTTTCTTTCTGTATGTCTATCTATATGAATATCCATCTGTTTGTCAAACTATTAATGCAATTATCAGTCAGTCTGTCCGCAAGTCAGTCTGTCTATCGGTATTACTGTCTGTGTGTCTCCGTCTGTGCGTGTGTCTGGCTGTCTGTCTGTCTGTCTGCCTGGTCTGTCTCCCTGGTCTTTCTGTCTGTCTGTCTCCCTCTCTCTCCATCTATGTGTCTATGAGTGTGTGTGTGTGTGTGTGTGTGTGTGTGTGTGTGTGTGTGTGTGTGTGTGTGTGTGTGTGTGTGTGTGCGTGTGTAAGATAGATAGATAGATAGAGAGAGAGAGAGAGAGAGAGAGAGAGAGAGAGAGAGAGAGAGAGAGAGAGAGAGAGAGAGAGAACGGTTAGATACACCTTAACAACATGGAATGATGAAGATGTAACGCCTATGCAGACATCATGCATCATTGCTTTTGCAGACAACCGCAGATATCCGGGCAAGAAAAGTGTTGTGTATGCTACAGACAAATGCAGACCTGCAGACAGTATGCGCCAAAGATGCCATGACACATGCAGATCAACACCCAACTCCGGACACTCTGTCATTGCTGTTATAGATAATATAAATGCTCCGAGAGAAAGATGTTCGTATTACAGAGAAACAGGAAATCCACGCAGTGTGGCCGAAATGCACAGGATAAACAGAAAAAAGCAGACAGGGTGGCACCGCTGTTGTAGATAAACGCAAACACCTAGACAGTATGTGATGGCTGTTATGAGCAGAGGAACAAAAGAAAATATTGTGCATGGTATGAAGAAAATATCCAGACATTATAATGTTGGTAGATAGAAACCAAATGTTAAAACAGTATGTAATAGTTGCTATAAACAAAAATGTTCAGCTTGTATGTCCGTTGGTACGAGCAACAAAATATTCACATAGTACATGTTTGCTGTTATATTCGAACTATCCACACAGATTGGTCATTATTGTTGTACACGGACGATCCAGACAATATGACATTGCTAATATAAACAAAATATTCAGGCTGTATGTCATTGCTGTTTTAAAGAAAGTAATCATGCTGTATGCAATGACTGCTACTAAGAAAACATGTAAGCAGTTTGTCATCTGTGATAGGAACAAAACGTCAGCACAGTATGCCACTGCAGTTATGAACGGTACGTAGTAACAGTACAATATAGATGACATGAACAAAATATCCACACAGCGTATTACTATGTTATAAACAGAATATCTGGATACTATGTCATCGCTTATATAAACAAGATATCCAGAAAGTGTGTCATGGCTTATATGCATATGGAAAACCAGGCAATACGTCCTTGTAGTTACAAATAGACACAGATACAAACGTCCTTGTAGTTACAAATAGACACAGATACAAACGTCCTTGTAGTTACAAATAGACACAGATACAAACGTCCTTGTAGTTACAAATAGACACAGATACAAACGTCCTTGTAGTTACAAATAGACACAGATACAAACGTCCTTGTAGTTACAAATAGACACAGATACAAACGTCCTTGTAGTTACAAATAGACACAGATACAAACGTCCTTGTAGTTACAAATAGACACAGATACAAACGTCCTTGTAGTTACAAATAGACACAGATACAAACGTCCTTGTAGTTACAAATAGACACAGATACAAACGTCCTTGTAGTTACAAATAGACACAGATACAAACGTCCTTGTAGTTACAAATAGACACAGATACAAACGTCCTTGTAGTTACAAATAGACACAGATACAAACGTCCTTGTAGTTACAAATAGACACAGATACAAACGTCCTTGTAGTTACAAATAGACACAGATACAAACGTCCTTGTATGATTTACAAATAGACACAGATACAAACGTCCTTGTAGTTACAAATAGACACAGATACAAAAAGAAAAACTGATACAGAAACAGGACACCTGGACACGATGCCAGATTCAGACACAGACTCTGCGAGATGGGCGGAGGGTCGTTACGGGTAGGGTGGGGCTGGGTATTCTGGAAGCAAACAGACTGGAGGACAGTCGTGTGAGACAACATGAGAACCCCATCATGTCTCTCCGCCGATCCCGGAGACACAGGCACCGTAACAACAATTGCTTGTCTGCCCCTGGCACTTTGGGGCCATTCACTTCCGTTGCCCCACCAGGGGCGCCGCGGGGAGTTCCGGTCAGATGGGACATCATGGCTGATTCCATCAAATCAAGATTTGTCTGGCTTCTGTGTGAATCAGATTCTACCCAGACTGTCGTCCGCAGCTGTGCTCCATCATTTCGCGTGGGGAACAAGAAGTGCGAGT
>CM031602.1:27425418-27430418 GCA_018398815.1 Conus ventricosus
CACACACACACACACACACACACACACACACACACACACACACACACACACACACACACACACACTGTAGAGGTCTCTCTGAAGGTCTGTGTATGCTGGCACCAGCAGCATTCGTGTGGCGGAATACTGACAGGATGTGTTCTGTTCCACAAAGAGCTTACTTTGGCAGATGGTGGTGCTTAGAGGTAGGGCAGGATGGAGCGACGGTCCTAAAGACAGTTGTTTGACTTTGCCTTGAGAACCAGCAATCCCTATCGGTGTTTGTGTAACACAAGCGGTGATGCATTATGAACGTATGTTGCCGGGAAGAGAAGATGAAGGGCCCTGTGTTGATTCTTTTCCTTCTTTTTTTTCACGTGACGCTTTTCTTTGTTTTTTTCATTCTTGATTGTAGTGTTTCTTCTGTCTGCCTTTTTTTTCTTTTTTTAAAAAAAAATTCTATTTGTTCTTCTTACCTTCTTACCTTCCTTCCCTCTTGCGTATATTTCTGTCTTTCTCGCTTTCTTTCTTATGATTTTGGTAATGTAGCTGGTTGGTAGGTGCGTGCTGCTTTTCTTTCCATTCTTTTTACGAACCGAACTACCATCTATTCAAGGTAATAGTTGAGCGTGAGCCTGCTTGATGTCTTGGGTAGGAAACAGATCATCAGTGTCTCCAAAATCCCATCCTCGTGAGCAAAATATGGCTCTAGGTACCGTCAGGATGATAAGGGGAGAGGAGAAAGCGGCGGCATTAATCAAGTTTAGACTGGTCGCTGGCATGAGCTGTCTGCAGCAACAGACACGGACAGATAAGTAACTGGAGTAGTTTTGGTGCCTGTTCTCATCGTACTTTGTCTTCCTTTGGCTTTCTTTCCCTGGTTTCTCTTCCATGTTGTTTCATTCTTCTTATCATTCTCCCCCGAAAGCTTGATGTAACTATTTTTTTCATTACTCACCAAGCGCAACCAGTCACACTGTCTCATCGATTCCGTTCTTGTTGTCAGTGAGCTTGTATAGGGAGAACAGTCTGACGAACGCATGCATAGCCAGCACAGTAAGGATTGGGACTTTGGCGATGATTTTTTGTTTGAGTACGCCTGGCTGCCCTTTCGTCCTAAAGATCTCTAACGTTGATGTCAGTTTAGTCATGCACAAATATGCGGCCTTTTCTTTCGTCCTAAAGATCTCTGACGTTGATGTCAATTTAGTCATGCACAAATATGCGGCCTTTTCTTTCGTCCTAAAGATCTCTGACGTTGATGTCAATTTAGTCATGCACAAATATGCGGCCTTTCCTTTCGTCTTAAAGATATCTGACGCTGATATCAATTCAATCATGCACAAATATGCGGCATTTTCTCTAGTCCTAAAGATATCTGACGTTGATATTAATTTAGTCGTGCACAAAAATGCGGCATTCTGTCATGCATTAGAACTCGTGCATGCTCACTCATAGACTTACATTTGATGTGAATCACGCATAATATACTATACAAATAATATGAGGCATGAAAACACAGACACACACAGACACACACAGACACACACACACACACACACACACACACACACACACACACACACAGAGAGAGAGAGAGAGAGAGAGAGAGAGAGAGAGAGAGAGAGAGATAGAGAGAGAGAGAGAGAGAGAGAGAGAGAGAGAGAGAGAGAGAGAGAGAGAGAGAGAGAGAATTGGAATGGGGAAGAATGGGGTACAATTGACCAGAAGAGGTCTTGATGGCTTATTAATGTAAAAGAAAATTCAACTGAGACGATGATTAATATGACTGCTAAAGTGATGATAATGTTGGTAACTAATCTTATAGATGATGATGATGATGGTGATGATGATGATGATGATGATGATGATGATGATGATGATGATGATGATGGATGATGATGATGATAATGATGACGATGATGATGATGGTATTGATGATGATGGACAGCTGCAACGATGATAAAGACGACAGTATCAGTCAACCGACGAAATGCAGACAGTCGCTGTAATGCACCGTTTAGAAGCCCCTCTCCCGCTCCCCTCTTCCCTATCCCACACCTGCAACTCGTAAACAAAATAGCAGATGTCAAATTGACATGTAAAGTTCGGACAAACTTGGTATTGCTGTTGACGGTAGCAGCAATGACAAGAAAAGATGACAATGTTAGCCAGTTGCCGTGAGGCAGTTGGTCGCTGTGATGTACTGTGTAGAAGGACACACCACCCCAACCATCCCCTCCTCCAAACAATCCTCCTTCACCTAGCCTTCTGCTGCGAGTCATAAATAGATAATATGTCACGCTGACTTGTAAAGTTCTGAGAAACTTGATATTGCGCTGTCTATATTGGTATTTTCTCGCTGTGATGCACCGTTTAGAAGCCCCTCTCCCGCTCCCCTCTCCCATATCCCACACCTGCAACTCGTAAACAAAATAGCAGATATCAAATTGACATGTAAAGTTCGGACAAACTTGGTATTGCTGTTGACGGTAGCAGCAAAGACAAGAAAAGATGACAATGTTAGCCAGTTGCCGTGAGGCAACTAGCCGCTGTGATTACTGTGTAGAAGGACACACCACCCCAACCATCCCCTCCTCCAAACAATCCTCCACCTAGAATTCTGCTGCGAGTCATAAACAGATCATATGTCACGCTGACTTGTAAAGTTAGGACAAACGTGGTATTGCGCTGTCTATATCGGTATTTTTTTTCGCGGAAGTCAATAACTATTTCCACACAGACAGGATATAATTAGAACTCTCCGATAATTGATTTCTCTTCTGACTTTTGTACACTACTGGCTCCCATACCCTTTGATCTACGAATCAATCTTCTCCCCTTTCTCCGCTTCCTTCTTATTACTGATCATTCATTCTGTGGAAAACTGATTGCATTCCACCAGGTAAATCCGCGTATAATAAATACAACAATATGTACCAAAAAACAAAAAACAAAAAAACAAAAAAAAAGCAAACGAACAAACGAACGAACAAACAAACAAAGACCAAAAAAAAACAAAAAAAAAACCTGCTTGCATCAGCTCTTCCACTAAGGCACATTTTGTACCGAGAGAAGAAGACTTCTCAAGCAGAGTCAATGTTTGTCTGTCGTCTGCACTGCTGTATTGATTCAGCGGGTCTACCATTAGGATGGAGATCTCATGGACAATATGGAGGGACATTCGCAAGTCTGAGATAATGGCATTGACTGGAATGAATCCAGACAGAGAGAGAGAGAGCGAGCGAGGGAGAGAGAGAGAGAGAGAGAGAGAGAGACAGACAGACAGACAGACAGACAGATAGACAGACAGACAGACAGACAGGCAGACAGAACGACAGACAGACAGACCAGACAGACAGACAGACCAGATAGAGAAAGACAAACAGAGAGAGAGAGAAGAGAGAGAGAAGAGAAGAGAGAGAGAGAGAGAGAGGGAGAGAGAGAGAGAGAGAGAGGAGAGAGAGAGGAGAGAGAGAGAGACAGAGACAGAGAGAGACAGAGAGAGACGAGAGAGAGAGAGAGGAGTGTGGTGTTTCACACCTCAACTCTAAATGAACTCTTAACCATGGCTGGAATTCCATCTTAGAGGAAATACGGAGGTGGTTCGGGATGGGGGGAAGTGGGTTGGACAGCAGCAGGAGGAGGAGGATGGGGGGAAGAGGGTTGGACAACAGCAGGAGGAGGAGGATGGGGGGAAGTGGGTTGGACAACAGCAGGAGGAGGAGGATGGGGGGAAGAGGGTTGGACAACAGCAGGAGGAGGAGGATGGGGGAAGAGGGTTGGACAACAGCAGGAGGAGGAGGTGATGGGGGGAAGAGGGTTGGACAACAGCAGGAGGAGGAGGATGGGGGGAAGTGGGTTGGACAACAGCAGGAGGAGGAGGAGGATGGGGGAAGGGTGGGTTGGACAACAGCAGCAGGAGGAGGAGGATGGGGGGAAGAGGGTTGGACAACAGCAGGAGGAGGAGGAGGATGGGGGGAAGTGGGTTGACAGCAGCAGAGGAGGAGGAGGATGGGGGGAAGTGGGTTGGACAACAGCAGGAGGAGGAGGATGGGGGAAGAGGGTTGGACAACAGCAGGAGGAGGAGGATTGGGGGGAAGAGGGTTGGACAACAGCAGGAGGAGGAGGATGGGGGAAGAGGGTTGGACAACAGCAGGAGGAGGAGGATGGGGGGAAGAGGGTTGGACAACAGCAGGAGGAGGAGGAGGATGGGGGAAGAGGGTTGGACAACAGCAGGAGGAGGAGGATGGGGGGAAGAGGGTTGGACAACAGCAGGAGGAGGAGGATGGGGGGAAGGGTTGGACAGCAGCAGGAGGAGGAGGATGGGGGGAAGAGGGTTGGACAGCAGCAGGAGGAGGAGGATGGGGGGAAGAGGGTTGGACAGCAGCAGGAGGAGGAGGATGGGGGAAGAGGGTTGGACAGCAGCAGGAGGAGGAGGATGGGGGGAAGAGGGTTGGACAACAGCAGGAGGAGGAGGAGGATGGGGGGAAGAGGGTTGGACAGCAGCAGGAGGAGGAGGAGGATGGGGGGAAGAGGGTTGGACAGCAGCAGCAGGAGGAGGAGGATGGGGGGAAGAGGGTTGGACAACAGCAGGAGGAGGAGGATGGGGGGAAGAGGGTTGGACAGCAGCAGGAGGAGGAGGATGGGGGGAAGAGGGTTGGACAACAGCAGGAGGAGGAGGATGGGGGGAAGAGGGTTGGACAACAGCAGGAGGAGGAGGATGGGGGGAAGAGGGTTGGACAGCAGCAGGAGGAGGAGGATGGGGGGAAGAGGGTTGGACAACAGCAGGAGGAGGAGGATGGGGGGAAGAGGGTTGGACAACAGCAGGAGGAGGAGGAGGATGGGGGGAAGAGGGTTGGACAGCAGCAGGAGGAGGAGGATGGGGGAAGAGGGTTGGACAGCAGCAGGAGGAGGAGGATGGGGGGAAGAGGGTTGGACAACAGCAGGAGGAGGAGGATGGGGGGAAGAGGGTTGGACAACAGCAGGAGGAGGAGGATGGGGGGAAGAGGGTTGGACAA
>CM031602.1:27435418-27445418 GCA_018398815.1 Conus ventricosus
GCTGGTTTGTTTCGAGTTCTTTGAAGTCTTCTAAGAATCGATTTGGAAAACCCAGAGAGAGAGAAAAAACCCCAATGATCTGTCTCAAAACGACATATGCACCAACTCAAAAGCTTGGTAGCATCAGTTGAGTTATGGTGATGAACGGACCTTATTCTACGAAGGTCAAGATAGGCTGATCTACAGACGATAGAAATATGTTGTTCAAGAGAAAGGCTTTGATCAGGAATGACACCTTGACTGTGGGCTGAATAAGGGAAGGGGATTGAAGTGTTATTATTGTTAACTTGTCTGGTAGAGAAAGATAATTAAGTGATTTGTTAGGACATCATAGCATGAAACCATATTTGTTATCACTTAATTGTAATTTATTGTTGACCATACAGATTTTCACGTCAGCAGTAGATTCCTGCATTCGTGATATTAACCCGTCACTTTCAGCGCACAGTTAACCTGCATATCATCAGCAAAACTGTCATGTGACAATAACTGCCTGCCAGTAACATTGGACACAAGAGAAGCAAACAGAACAAAGAGAATGTGTCTCGGCGTCAGCACAGAACCCTGAGGAACTCCATATGGGAGAACAGAAGGCTTTGAGAACCTGCCATTGATTCAAACTGTCTGGGTGCGGTCATTAAAGCAAGACTTAAGCCAGGAGAGAACAAGATATTGGATCCGAAAGGCATGCTGAACTGTTTGGAGGATTTTGGAGTGGTCGATTATCATCAAAAGCTACGCTCAGATCCAACAGTGCAAGAATAAGTACATCAGAGCCATCAAAGCGAAGAAGGATTTCGTTTACAATTTTGAGATGCATTGTTTCAGTGTAATAGGATTTACAAAACGCAAACGTATGGCGATTTAAAAGGTGGATTTCTTCTAAATGTTACGAAAAATGAGAGAGTCCTAATTTTTGTTACTTTAGATAGAAAGGATAAGCCACACCGTGTGTCATTACTTAGGAACGATTTTTAGTTTACATTACGTTCACCCTCTTGGAGAAGACGCTACTGGGCATGAAGAAGTCCTTGTAAGCAGCGCCACCCCAGGAAAGTTATGAGACCAAAGTATATGGAAAGAGCCACTGATAAAGAAGGAGTAGAGACAGACACAAGGAATGGAACTGGAGATCGAGGGTGTGGTGGATGAGGTGGGATGGGAATAGGGTCGGTCGGGGGTTGGATGAGGTCAGTGGTTTTCCAGGAAATGGAAATGAAGAGAAATGTGAAAGCACCTTAATCAGCATTATCACAGAGAGAAAGCATCAACAGCACGTTTTGTGAGAGTTCTTTATTGGGCAACCTTTCAAACCGCACTCGTCAGCCCAACCCATTCATCGCCTCTCAGCCCTCACCCTCGGTCGCCGTCCCCATCTACCTCCACACAGCACCACTG
The DNA here is from genome assembly GCA_018398815.1 of Conus ventricosus. Lineage (NCBI taxonomy): Eukaryota > Metazoa > Mollusca > Gastropoda > Neogastropoda > Conidae > Conus > Conus ventricosus. Next base: position 27,436,817 of record CM031602.1, read on the forward strand.
CACCCCCATCCCTCCTGCTTTTACGAGTGTGCAACATTCGTTGAACGAGACAACTACCGGTCTACTGCAGAGCTCTTCAAAGAGGTTGCCCACCCACCCCACCCCTCCTTCCTTCATCTCTTCTCACTCTTCCAAAGCAAGTAACCACGCCTCTACAAAGCTTAGAGGACATCAGGGTTTCTTGGGTAAGACTTGTGAGTGGACCCATTATATTGGTCTGGCTTCGATTTTCTCCCTTATGTTCCTTGACGACGGATACACTGTGTATAACTGTACTTATCTGTGTGGACATACAGAGGAGGGTAAACAACCTACCAGAGATATAAGGCACGCAGTGAAAGCAAATAGAGGACAGAAAACACAGAACACTTACAGAGGACAATGAGCTGGCTGCGAGGGGTAAGAGTTCCATCCTACGGACTCAAGGAGGGGATATCCCTCTGTCTGTCTTTCTGTCTGTCTTTCTATCCATCTATCTTTCTACCGATCTACTTATCTAAGTATTTATCTGATTTTCTGTCAATCTGACAATCGTCTAATTATTCGTCTGTCTCTCTGTAAGTCTGTCTGTTGGTAAGCCTGCTTGCCTGTCTTACTGCCTGTCTGTCTCTTTGTCTGTCAGTCCACCCCCACCCTCTCTCTCTCTCCTCTCTCTCTTTGAGTCTTTTTGTCTGTCTGCCTGCCTGTCTGTCTTTCTGTTCTCATCTGTGTCTGTCTCTGTATCTACCTCTGTCTCTGTGTGCTTTGTAGATTACTCTCTCTATCCCCCCTCTCTCTCTCTCTCTCTCTCTCTCTCTCTCTCTCTCTCTCTCTCTGTCTTTGTCTTTGTCTATGTCTCTCCCTCTCTCTCTCTCTCTCTCTCTCTCTCTCTCTCTCTCTCTCTCTCTCTCTCTTATATATATATATATATATATCTCTCTCCCTCTCTCTCTCTCTCTCTGCGCTTATGTGTTCTCGAGGCGTTAAGCAGGGTGATGATTGTAGCCCCATATTGTTTTCTTTATTCATAAATGAATTGGCATCAGAGATAATTGAAAGTGGTAAGCATTGAGTAACTTTAACTCTTACAGAATTCTGCATTCTGCTTTTTGCTGACGATACTATATTGCTGTCCACAACGGTAACTGGATTCCAAAGACAACTAAATAGTTTATATTCAGTAGCAAAGAGACTGGAATTAAAAGTTAATATGAGTAAAACTGATATTATTCTATTTTGGAAGGGAGGGTACTTACCACAGTCTGTGAGACAGACTTATGGGAATAAAAGAGTCGTAGATAATGCGTATAAATATCTTGGAATATACTTCACAACGAAACTTGGTTTCAATTTTTCATGCCAAGATATTGTAAACAGACAGAAGAAAGCAGCAATAGCTATCCTTCACATTTTGTATAAATTAGATTGTAACTCATTTTGTGTTTCTAAGTTGTTTAACTCACAAGTTCAGCCACGTTTGCAGTATGGAGCTGAGATCTTGGCTTACGAAACGTGTGATTATAGAAAGTTCATTTATATGCAATAAAGCGTTTCTTACATGTTAATGTCAAAACCCTAATGACATGAATTACAGAGAACTAGGAAGGTACCCAGTTTATCTAAACTCGTATGTAAAAAGCAGTAAATATGGGCTGAAGCTCACTAGAATGGATGAATATAGGATACCTTTTAAAGCGTACACAATGTTGTTGTTTCTAAATGATAATGGTAAGAAGACATGGGCTTCCAAGGTACGATAGTGTTTGAATTCTTATGGCGTTTGGAATTGTTTAGGATAACCGGGGTGTTCAGGACGTGTCTGGGTTTTGGAAATGCTTAAAAGAGAGGATTATCGAATGTAGATGACAGGATTGGCATGAACATGTCCATCACAGCGATACATTCATACAGTACAGAGATTTGAAGACTACTCATGAGTTAGAACCATATATTGATATACAAATGAATTGATACATTATGAGTACATTGGCAAAATTTAGATTTGTTGTTTCTGACATTGCTTGCCATCATTTAAGATATTCCAACCCTGCCGACGTTGACTTGATGTGCTGTTTATGCGGTTCAGCAAGGGAAGATGAAGTCATTTCTTGTTACGTTGTTCTGCACTATATAATCTCAGAACCAAACTTGTCCAGCCAAATTATTTTACCGACCCATGTCATTTCAAGGTAGTATTACTGTTGTTAACAAGAAAAGAACATATCCTCTCAAATTTGTCTACACACACACACACACACACACACACACACACACACACACACACACACACACACACACACGCATATATATATATATATATATATATATATATATATATATATATATATATATATATCTGTCAATGATGTTAAAATGGAAGGTTAAAACTCGAGGTTAAGACTCTACAATTTGTTTCGAGCGTGTTGCGCTGTCATCAGGATGTTTTTGGTTTGCCCACCGCCGATGTTATATAGCGTGTGGGCTCCCGTTTGCGGTTGTTTGCACGTGCGGGTTGGCTGCACGTGTTTTGGGGGGCTTTCAGGTTTTATTTTGGGTGTGTTCACTAACAACGATTTCCATTTATGCCTGCAGTTGTTTACTATTTCTGTTTTGGTGTTTAAAGTTGCTAAGTGTGGTTTGCATAGTATTAACCATTTTTCAGTTAAACATAGGTTGCCCTTTTGAAACATTGCTGTATGGTGATGCTCTTTTTATGATTTTCCAGGACATATTGTAGCTTGTTTTTGCGTCTTTAAGTTTCCAGATATATTTGCTCAGTTCTGTTTGGTTTTTATATTTTTCTTTATTGAATGACTGTTTGTGGTTTGCATATCTGGTTTTGAAGTGGTTTTCAGTTATCCCTATGTATGTTTCTTTTTCATTTTCTGATGTTACAGTAGCCTGGTATACAATGTTGTTTTGGAGACATTTATTGTTTAGTGGGCACTGCTCCTTTCTCGTGCAATTGCAAGATTTCCTTTCTTCACCCTTCTTTGCTGTGTTGATTTTCATTTTGTTGGATGCGTCAATCAGGTTTTTGAGGTTGGGCATACATGAGTACGATAGTTTGACAGTGTTTTTGTTAAATATTTTGGACAGTTTGTGTTCTTTTGGAAATGAAGTTGCTAGGATTTGAAGAATTCTTTCCCTATGTTTGTTTTGAGTTTCCCGTCGTATGGGGGGTTATACCATATGATTTTTCTTTTCTATTTTTCTTGCTTTTATTTGTGTTGTTGTCCGGGTTGTATTGTAGTTTGTAATTGTATCCACTTGTTTGTAGTGCCTCCTGGTATTCCACTGCTGCATTGTTGAACACTCTCTCATTGCATGACAGGTTTGATAGTCTCTTGTTTATGCCATGGGGTATGGTCTTTAATACAGATGGTGGATGGTTACTTTTGGTATGTACATAAAGAAGTGTATCGTTGGGTTTCTTGTATGGTTTATATATATAATTGTTGAGATCCAGTGTTATGTCTAAGTAGTTCACTACCTTTTTGTTTGCTTCAATGGTAATCTTTAAGTTGTAGTTTTGGAAGATTTTGCATAGTTCTTTCTTCTTGTTTTCGATGGTTCTTGGATTGTTGGTTAGTGCAGCAAGGCCATCGTCTCTATATAGTCCGACTTGTTTTCCGAGTTTTTTCTTGATGTTGGACAGCATGAATAGTCCGACCAGTTCACATGTTTCTGCACCATCATATGAACCCATGGTTACGTCGAATGTTGAGTTTCTGTTGGTTTTCCTGATCCAGGTTTCATTTCGGCTGTGTAGTAATGTTTTCTTGGTGTGGAGAATGATTTCCATTTCTGACCCTGTTATGTCTGTGTGGTTACTGGCAAACTTCAGGGCTTTGGAGAGTAGTTCCTCATCTATGGATGGGTAAAAAGTCTACTATGTCAAATGTGATAAATACTGTATTACTTTGTTTATTGAGTTTTTTGAACCATTGGATGACTTCGTATGTGTTCTTCCAGAGGTTGTAATCAGAGTTTGATTTTATGTCCTTTATTATTTTTTCCAGAATTTTCTTGCTTATTTTGCCTAATTCAGATTTGGATGGGTTTATTAGTCTGCATGTTGGATTGTTATGAAAGTTGGGTTTGTGGTCTTTGAGTGTTATGAAAGCTTCTCTAGTTGCTGTCGCTTCTATCCTGTCACTTAGGTCTATGCGCTCTGCAAGTTCTTTTTCTTTAGTGCGGATACTGTCATGTATATTTTTGTCAGCTTTTTTGTAGTTTTTCTGGATGTTTTGTCAAGGAGTTGAGAATATTCCTTTGGTTCCATTTTGTAGTAATTGCTAGTTTTGTCAGCCTTCACAAATATTTTTTTGTCATTTTGTACTTGTTTTATTTGGTTTTTTAATGTTGTTTGGAAATCGTTGTTTGATTTTTTTAATTCAATTTTGGTTATCATTCTTTTCATTTGATCTTCAAAGGGTTTCATGTCGTCTATGGCTGGTGGTGATCGCCATGATTTGAAATCGTAGGTGTTTTTGTCCTCTTTTTTTGCATTCAGGTTCAGGAAAAAGAATGCTTTCCATCTCATATTGGTACGAACTTTTCGGTTTGTTCTATTAATCTTTTTAAGTAGAATTGTGGGTTAGAGAACGGTATGTTTTTTGTTGACTGCCTAAAATTGATTTCCTCCATTTTAAAATCTTTCGGGCCACAGTGCTCAACGTGAGGAGCAATCAAGATGAATATAACCAAAGAGCCTAAAATGATTTTAAAAGTGCTCGACCCCTTGGGGAGCAACATTTGTCAATGATGTTAAAAAGGGAGGTTAAAACTCGAGGTTAAGACTCTACAAATTTGTTTCGAGCGTGTTGCGCTGTCATCAGGATGTTTTTGGTTTGCCCACCGCCGATGTTATATAGCGTGTGGGCTCCCGTTTGCGGTTGTTTGCACGTGCGGGTTGGCTGCACGTGTTTTGGGGGGCTTTCAGGTTTTATTTTGGGTGTGTTCACTAACAACGATTTCCATTTATGCCTGCAGTTGTTTACTATTTCTGTTTTGGTGTTTAAAGTTGCTAAGTGTGGTTTGCATAGTATTAACCATTTTTCAGTTAAACATAGGTTGCACCTTTTTGAATTAATTTGAATTAAAAAACCAAATAAAACAAGTACAAAATGACAAAAAAATATTTGTGAAGGCTGACAAAACTAGTAATTACTAAAATGGAACCAAAGGAATATTCTCAACTCCTTGACAAAAACATCCAGAAAAACTACAAAAAAGCTGACAAAAATATACATGACAGTATCCGCACTAAAGAAAAAGAACTTGCAGAGCGCATAGACCTAAGTGACAGGATAGAAGCGACAGCAACTAAAGAAGCTTTCATAACACTCAAAGACCACAAACCCAACTTTCATAACAATCCAACATGCAGACTAATAAACCCATCCAAATCTGAATTAGGCAAAATAAGCAAGAAAATTCTGGAAAAAATAATAAAGGACAATAAAATCAAACTCTGATTACAACCTCTGGAAGAACACATACGAAGTCATCCAATGGTTCAAAAAACTCAATAAACAAAGTAATACAGTATTTATCACATTTGACATAGTAGACTTTTACCCATCCATAGATGAGGAACTACTCTCCAAAGCCCTGAAGTTTGCCAGTAACCACACAGACATAACAGGGTCAGAAATGGAAATCATTCTCCACACCAAGAAAACATTACTACACAGCCGAAATGAAACCTGGATCAGGAAAACCAACAGAAACTCAACATTCAACGTAACCATGGGTTCATATGATGGTGCAGAAACATGTGAACTGGTCGGACTATTCATGCTGTCCAACATCAAGAAAAAACTCGGAAAACAAGTCGGACTATATAGAGACGATGGCCTTGCTGCACTAACCAACAATCCAAGAACCATCGAAAACAAGAAGAAAGAACTATGCAAAATCTTCCAAAACTACAACTTAAAGATTACCATTGAAGCAAACAAAAAGGTAGTGAACTACTTAGACATAACACTGGATCTCAACAATTATATATATAAACCATACAAGAAACCCAACGATACACCTCTTTATGTACATACCAAAAGTAACCATCCACCATCTGTATTAAAGACCATACCCCATGGCATAAACAAGAGACTATCAAACCTGTCATGCAATGAGAGAGTGTTCAACAATGCAGCAGTGGAATACCAGGAGGCACTACAAACAAGTGGATACAATTACAAACTACAATACAACCCGGACAACAACACAAATAAAAGCAAGAAAAATAGGAAAAGAAAAATCATATGGTATAACCCCCCATACGACGGGAAACTCAAAACAAACATAGGGAAGAATTCTTCAAAATCCTAGCAACTTCATTTCCAAAAGAACACAAACTGTCCAAAATATTTAACAAAAACACTGTCAAACTATCGTACTCATGTATGCCCAACCTCAAAAACCTGATTGACGCATCCAACAAAATGAAAATCAACACAGCAAAGAAGGGTGAAGAAAGGAAATCTTGCAATTGCACGAGAAAGGAGCAGTGCCCACTAAACAATAAATGTCTCCAAAACAACATTGTATACCAGGCTACTGTAACATCAGAAAATGAAAAAGAAACATACATAGGGATAACTGAAAACCACTTCAAAACCAGATATGCAAACCACAAACAGTCATTCAATAAAGAAAAATATAAAAACCAAACAGAACTGAGCAAATATATCTGGAAACTTAAAGACGCAAAAACAAGCTACAATATGTCCTGGAAAATCATAAAAAGAGCATCACCATACAGCAATGTTTCAAAAAGGTGCAACCTATGTTTAACTGAAAAATGGTTAATACTATGCAAACCACACTTAGCAACTTTAAACACCAAAACAGAAATAGTAAACAACTGCAGGCATAAATGGAAATCGTTGTTAGTGAACACACCCAAAATAAAACCTGAAAGCCCCCCAAAACACGTGCAGCCAACCCGCACGTGCAAACAACCGCAAACGGGAGCCCACACGCTATATAACATCGGCGGTGGGCAAACCAAAAACATCCTGATGACAGCGCAACACGCTCGAAACAAATTTGTAGAGTCTTAACCTCGAGTTTTAACCTTCCTTTTTAACATCATTGACAAATGTTGCTCCCCAAGGGGTCGAGCACTTTTAAAATCATTTTAGGCTCTTTGGTTATATTCATCTATATATATATATATATTTATATATATATATATATTATATATATATGTGTGTGTTGTGTGTGTGTGTGTGTGAAACAGGCACATGGTGGAAGGTTTTCTTTTGCTGCTTTTCCGAACGTGGAATTCCCCCTCCCCTCCCTCCCCTGCACGCTCTCTCTCTCTCTCTCTCTCTCTCTCTCTCTCTCTCTCTCTCTCTCTCTCTCTCTCTCTCTCTCTCTCTCTCTCTCTCTCTCTCTTGCTCTCTCACGCTGCATATGTCAAGATCGTGGTCTGTGGTGGCAATCAAAATTATGGTCAACCTATTGTCAATCCGCACCTTTTGGCCCCCTCACCCTTCACCCCTATCCTAATTTTATGTTTCCTATTGATGAAATGTTTATACTCAACGTTTTATTTTAAGTTAAAACATTTTAATTCATGTGCCTTTTCCCTACTGTATACATTTGTGATTTGTGTTCAGGATCTGAGGGTGGAGAATGCGAGCTTTTTACCGTCACAGTCTGTACCCTGACGAAGGCAAATAAAGCCGAAAATTTGGGATATTTTTATCTTGTTTGTTTGGATTTTTATCTACTTTGACTGTTTATATATATATATATATATATATATATATATATATATATATATATATATATATATATATATATATATATATATATATATATATATATACAATAAACTAATACATTCTAAGGATAAGTAACCGAGCACCATTCCAGCAACTTACAGAGCAGCTTGGTGCTGCAATGACTGCAAGAAGTATTCAATGATAAACAAAGCTTGCTCTTATGGCTTAGATTGAAGAAATAGGAGGAGATAAGCATTCATATCTGCAGTGGTAGATAATTCTGCCTAACAGTATGTGCTTGAGTGGGTGAATGGGGAATAATAAATGCTTCTCAAAATGAGCCTTCAGCAAGCTTATAGTCTCCAAGGGGGGAGACAATCTCCAATGGGGAGGAAACTCACTAACATATAACTCCCGGTCAGATACCGGTATTTCGAAACCTGATTGTTTCTCCTCAGTGACCGAGGAAGGCTCATTTTGAGAAGCATTTATTATTTCCCATTTACCCACTCAATCACATACTGTTAGTTAGGCAGCATTATCTGCCACTGCAGATATGAATGCTTATCTCCCCTATTTCCTCAATCTAAGACCTAAGAGCAAGCTTTGTTTATTTATAATTGGATATTTCTTGCAGTCATTGCAGCACCAAGCTGCTCTGTAAGTTGCTGGAATGGTGCTTGGTCACTTTTCCTTGGAACTTATTAATTTATTGTAATTTAGTCCCTTGCAGATTCATTCCAAGAACTGGCCCTCAGCACTTGTGTCTTAAGAGGTTATCTTATTATATTTTCCACTTTTCACAAGAAAATGTAGCTTGTTTTGCTCTTTCATGATTTTCTTTGCTTCTTAGGTTTTTTGAAAACTCAACAAACATACTA
>CM031602.1:27452918-27454842 GCA_018398815.1 Conus ventricosus
AATATTCAGACAGTGTGTCACAGATGTTACTAACAAAAATGGTCCATGCAGTAATATATACACACAGATACATAAAGAGATACTTATACAGAAACAGCACATTGGAACACGACACAAGCTACAGACACAGGCTTAAAAGGCGAGCCAAAGGGTAGTTAGTGGTGGGGATGGGGGAGGGTGTTGTGGAAGCAAACAGCCCAAAGAGCAGCGGTGGAGACAACATGAAAACCCCATCATGTCTCTCCAGCGATCCCAGAGACACTGGCCCAGCAACGACAAGCAGTACGGATTGCTTGTCTGCCCCTGGCACTTGGAGGCCATTCACTTCCGTTGGCCCACCAGGGGGCGCTGCGGGGAGTTCCGGTCAGGTGGGTCAGCGTGGCTGATTCCATCAGATCAATGTTTGTCTGGCTTCTGTGTGAATCAGATTCCACGCAGACTGTCTTCCGCAGCTGTGCTCCATCATTTCGTGTAGGGAACAAGAAGTGAGAGTGTCGTAATCTCTAGACAATTATACCGTAGAATTTCATGCCGTGGTTCTTGACAGGTCCCTTAGTCTTTAATGGAGTTTGTCAAATAGCTTAAGCAGATGGTTAGAAATAATAACGGTGTTTTTTTTTACATGTCGATCCGTGCACTTATTTGTTTGCATTTTTGTTTCTTATGCAAAGAAGGGGAGCCTTCCAATCTCCCTGTCCTTTTTCTTTTTTCAAATCCTTTAATCAGATAAGTCTGGTATGACGATCAACTAATACAATTTTTTACTTGTAAAACCCAAAATATACTATCTCAAAACATGTCCAGTCTGCAATGGAAGACCTGGAGAAGAAATCAGCACCGCCAAGCACATCTACCTCAACCGCACCCTACCTCCCACCTGACCTCCGTCACCATTTACACACGGCCTTTACTTGGTGTCCCCCCACCCACCCCGGCCTTTACTTGTTGGTTCCCCCCCCCCCTCCATTCTCACTCTTACCCCACCACTGCGCCATCCCTCAAGTAGGTATGTGCGTTGAAATGCCTTTGTGAAAACTCGGCCAGCAGAGCCGTTGTCGATGTGTTTTCCCGTGCACCCTTACAGTGTATTAGCCGAGAGGATAGTATTCCAAAATTAACGATAGTTTGGCTGCTGTGAAATGAAGCATACCAAATCTTCCATATACATGAGGCGCAGTCCCGTGGATTCGTGTGACGATCGATGTCCGCTGAAGTCCAGGAAGAAGCAGAGATCACAGGAAGGCAGTGACATTTGCATATCTAGCAGTTTGCAAGACATGTGGGGTTATTGGGTTTTCCTTCTGATACAGTCTGGCTGACGCTAGGAGACATGAAAACACATGCCAGGTCGCGAACACACAACACACACACACACACACACACACACACACACACACACACACCACACAACACACAACACACACACACACACACACACACACACACACACACACACACACACACACAACACACGCACAAGCACGCATGCACGCACGCACGCACGCACTCGCACTGTTGCAGATCCGAGTCACAGACAAGCCTTAACAAGACTTCGGATAAGCGCCCATGACTTCGAGATAGAAAAAAGGACCATATCTGCAGATATTTAGAGAGCAAAGACTTTGCAATCGCTGTAACATACTGAAGACGAAGTTCATTTTCTTGATCACTGTGAAAAGTTTGATGCCAACAGAAATATTTTAATGGAAGCATAAAATGTCTTAATATAATGCTTATGCTTTAAATATGTTCCAATCCAGTTAATACTATGGAAAATGCCCAGTCATTATTAGGGAAATTTGTGTATGACTGTTTCCCAGACAGCAAGCCAGTAGAATCAATCTGCTATACATCTAATCTTGGAAAAAGTGGGCATTAAAGCTCATGGCCAACCTGGTCTAGTTGCCCACTTTAAGGCCAGGTT
>CM031602.1:27464274-27491774 GCA_018398815.1 Conus ventricosus
ATGACTATGGAAAATGCCCAGTCATATTAGGGAAATTTGTGTATGACTGTTTCCCAGACAGCAAGCCAAGCTAGAATCAATCTTGGCATAAGCTAGGCAACTGGCTAGGGACTAGCTTGGAAAACCAGCTGGGGACAGTCTAGAAGTGCTCATGGGCCCAACCTTGGTTCTAGCTTGGCACCCTAGCTAGTTCTACATGGGCCCAACCTTGGTTCTAGCTTGGCACCCTTGCTAGTTCTACATGGGCCCAACCTTGGTTCTAGCTTGGCACCCAAGCTAGTTCTACATGGGCCCAGCCTTGGTTCTAGCTCGGCACCCTAGCCAGTTCTACATGGCCCAACCTTGCTCTGGCATGGCACCCTAGCTAGTTTCTACATGGGCCCAGCCTTGGTTCTAGCTCGGCACCCTAGCTAGTTCTACATGGGCCCAACCTTGGTTCTAGCTTGGCATCTTAGCTAGTTCTACAATGGGCCCAGGCTTGATTCTTTGCTTGTGTTTCTGTGTGTTCTGACTCAAGAGTCTAATAAATTTTACCTTAGAGAAATTTTCGGCCAGCTTCTGCTGGTCTTCATCAGCCCCAACTGACTGGTAGTTGTGGTGGGTGTTGGTGTTCACACACCGTTGTGGTGGGTGTTGGTGTCAACACCCACCACAACTACCAGTCAGTCGGGGCTGATGAAGACCAGCAGTAGCTGGCCAAAAAGTTCTCTAAGGTAAATTTTATTATAGACTCTTGGTCAGAACACACAGAAACATGAGTAACCCGGAGTCGGAAAGTGTATTGCTCAAATGGTTCTTGCTTGGCATCCTAGCTAGTAAACCTGGTTCTAGCTCTGCTGACCTTGGCCTTCTATAGCTCGTTCTATGATGGGTCGTATTGCCATCATCATCCGCTCCATGCTTCTCCTTTGCTTGTGTCGCAAGCGGGTGCCATTGTCTCCCAAAGTCACAAATCTTCTCCTCCAAGTCTCAAGACAGAGACATCTGTAGGCAGTTTCCAGGATCCCCAGACCACACACACCAGCGATGTTGTTGAAGTAGGAGATGTGCAGTTGTCCCTTTAATTCTTTCTTTGCTTCAACTTTCCCCTGCAGAACTGTTGACATCAAACCAGTCTTTTTGTTTCTGATCCAATGGCCAACATGTTTCAGTTTTCTTCTGTTGATCCCTGTGAAACAGTTAGTGCATACATTCAGTTCATTTAACATGCTGGTCGTTTGTTCTTGTGTCTGTCCAGGTGACTCTGGAAGTCGTCTGTAGAACCACTTTTCTGCTGCATTGATTTTATTTTCTTCATCCTTTCAGTGTCCAGGCTTCACAGCCTACTGTTGTCCGCCATGAAATTTGTACTTGCTCGCACGCACACGCGCACACACACACAAACACCAGTTATAATGGGAACAATTAATGTAATTTTATTGAAATTCTCTTCAGACTTCTATTTATCCCATATGCACAAGGAAAATGCTTTTGCTGGACATAAAACACAAATGCAAACAATTCATATTGATACAGACCTGCCAACCCCCTAAGAGACCAGTGAGTAAGAATTGAAGCTCAGTGAGGCAGAAATGTGTAATTTGAGAGAGATAAGAGTAATCAAGTGCGACACTTACTTTTTTCAACAACATAATGCGATGAAATTGTTTGCACACTTTTTGTGAACTTTATGTTTCTTCAAAAACAAGATTTTCTTTTAAGTGTCACAAGAAATCTTTACAAATTATGAAAATGTAGAATACACTGGAAACGCACACAAATCCCCTACACCAAAATGTATAACACACTGGAAATTCTGTACACCAACACTTCCTGCATGCCCACCGTTCACATCCACCATGGGAAATGTGAAGTCCGACTCACAAGTAGTACACAGTGCACAATTTACAGTTTTAGCCGACGGTCGTATGCAGGGGAACTTTCCCGACTATTCTTTTCGGAACTTTTGACCAAGTTGTTTCTTTTTCGAATTTTGTCCAGAAATTTCTGCTCCACGTTTCGACATTTCGTAGCTAAAACTTCAAGAGGACGCCAACTTCGCTGAATGGTAAAGATTGGGCATAATAAATTACATGAAATGCGAAATGGTTGGCAGGTCTGTTAATAGATCAATCTGTGGGTAAACTGGCCTCTAAAACAAAATCACAGACACCTTTTCCAATGTGGTTTATTACATGCACAAAATTAGTCATTTATACCCATACAAATCCATACCCAAACATTTACCCCCCCCCCCCCTCCCCAAAACACACACACACACACCCCAATGTATGTGTACACCGCGCTCCCAAACCCACATCTTGCAATGTGAAACTGTGTCATACAGTATTCACACAATTTCTGTGTTGGCCTCTGCCGCATTGTCCACAACCACAACCACCTTTTTCTGTTTTACTTCTGCTACGGGCACACGGGCCCTCCATGTGGCCAGTCAATCACTATGTATGTTTTCATTTGCTGCATGGTCATCTCATCTCATGCCGCTCCTGAACAGCACCTGCACAAAAATCCAGAAATGGTGAGTGGTAATTTAAATTTTAAAAAAAGAAAAAAGATGGCAACTCATTCAGATGTGTCTCTAGTCAAGTCCATTCCGATGTTTAGAACTAATTTTCCCCTAGTGACCTTGACCTACATAAATTTCATAGACCAGGAGGCATAGCCATGTCCCAGTGCATACTCACACCAAATTTGGTGAAAATCCGCCCCATATAGTTTTTGCCCTAGAGCATTCAACAAATGGACAGACGGAGCAAGACCATACTAGGTTGCCTTCTGTGACTTGATTTTTGACATAGCAAAATTATTAACATGAGATGTTTTCCTTTGTATAGAGCATGTTTCGGCCAAAGTTTTATGAAAATCCATTCATTCGTCTCTAAATAAGTGCGCCCAATGTCTCTAGTGCGGATGTGCCCTGAATGACTTCATATTCTTGTGTTCTTTAATGTGTATATTGACAAAAACAGCTATCTGTGTCATTCCTGCTTTGTTCTCTCATAGATCCATTACCCTGCCCGACAACCTTAATTGTTTAAGCAGTGCAACCTTACAGTGTACGAAATAAATACAGTAAAAACTGAGAGTAGCTCATTAAATTTGGTTAGCAATTACAAGCAATTACTTTTAATATTTTTAACAGAGACTAAAGTGTTGAAGTGGAATAAGAATATTGCAGACTACTTTTTTTTTATTGATCACACTCCTCAGTTTGATAACTAATATCATCAAATGCAAACCAACCAATCAGAATGTAAAGGGTTATGATTCTGCCTAACCTTTGAGAACAGAGAGTTTGTAGTGGTTAACCCCTTAAACACAGGATAGAATTTAGAAGAGAGGGGGGTTGGTTACCGCCAAGGACATTGCCAACAAAGCACAGGACAAGACACAATGCATTCGACCTCTTGGGTATTGTTCAGGCAACAAAACGGATCACATTTAACATTTAGGACAGTACAAACAAAGATTGAAGAGTGACTTATCTGTTTGTCTGTGTGGTAGGAAGAATAGCCGCCAGACGGAAATGACAGAGGGGATTATGGGAGAGGAAAAGGAGGGAGTGCGTGGGGGGAAAAACTGAAAATACCATGTCAACTTACTGAAGAGCACATGGTTGACCTGCTGCAGCTGACTGAAGTTGGCCTTGTTCTGCCTGATCTGTTTTGTCTGTCAGGAGTGCGCAGCATAGACCCAGCTGCATGCAGACTGTGCTTGTAGGTGATGTGTTCTGCCCTGATCTGTTTGTCCTGTCAGGAGTGAGCAGCATAGACCAGCTGCATGCAGACTGTGCTGTAGGTGATGCCTCTTAAGTTGTAGAGGTACAGCTCCTTAAAAAATAGCAATAATATATTCATGCAACAAACTTTCAAACATAGTGAAATGTGTCTGCGTCCTATGATGAAAGTTTGGCGAGAATGCAGCCCAAAATCATTTCATAAATGAATGCAATTTACCATCAAATTTTCCAGCTTAGTTATAGGCAGCATTTGTAAATATATGCTTAGCACAGTTAGACATCAAAACTTAATCTGATGAAAGCTGTGTTATAAAGCACCCATTCTTTCATTGTCACTGGATAATGTCCTTGTTGTGAAACATGTTTTCTTCATGATGATGGTGCAACTCTGTATGTATGTGTGTGTGTGTGTGTGTGTGTGTGTGTGTGTGTGTGTGTGTGTGTGTGTGTGTGTGTGTGATGTGTGTGTGTGTGTGGGGGGGGGGGGGGGAGGGGGGATGTAGGATAAAACGTGACACTGTTTGCAACTGAATAAAATGACCTTGTTTTATTATGGAGGAAAATAATGAACAGTGATTATCAAAGTCATCCAAAACCGTTTGTTAACCAATTACTTCTTTTACTATTTACAGTTTTACAATGTGGTGTCAATTAATCTAAGTATTGCTGTTATAACTCAGATCGTGCACTATGACAACACCATTAGGCCTACTAATTATTCTTGGGACAAGCTAATTTCTGCTTTGCTTTTCAGTTAAGAAAATTTGTTTAATTCATACTTTTAAGTGCATGCTACAATATGTCGAATACCTAATGAGCATTACTGCTCTTTTTTCTACTTTAAACTCTAAACCACTGGTGACTGCCAGTTTTTCCTTCAGCTCATAGCCTGACATTTAAAGCTTCAGGCGAATTGGTATTCCCTACTTCACAATCCAGAAATTAATACATTGCATGTAAATAACAACTATTCCACTGCATATCCCTACTACACTATGTGATGTAAAATTAAACAAGAATGTTGAAATTCAAGGTAGAAGCAACATTACCAGCTGTCGCTGGAGAGCCTTGTCAGCTGTAAGCTGCTGGTTCAAGCGCTCCAGTTCCTCTCTGGATGATAAACGGAAGCTGAAGCCTTGTGGCATCTCAGGTCTCGATAGACCCTCGCTTCTCTCCTGTTCACTCCTTCCTTTCGTCTGTCGTGGGGCCTGCACTTCTTTTTTCAAATCTTCAATTTCTCTTCTCATTGGCCCCATTTGTCTGAGGAGAGCCTCAATATATGGTCTATATTTGAGGCGGTGGATTGACCTGTGAAAAAAACACACACAGATGCAAAATAAATTAAAGAGAAAGTGCTGGGGCAACAAAAATCTCTTCAATGATTAACAGGCATGGTAACCTCTGGAAAGAGCTTCCAAAGGAGCTATCCTCTGAAATTCACATTTTTTCCATATAACCAAATCTGCACTGGTTCAAATGACTTTTCCTCTGAAAATGGAATACAAAACCTCTGAAGTCAGTTTCCTCCGAGACTGTTTAATCAGAATAGGCAAACTGTTTCCCATGGTTGTTTACACATTATAAGAGGTATGTTTTTTTTTTTTAAAAAAGGTCAGTTGTCTCCATTGACAATTTGCACTTTGACCATTGTTATTTCCCTGTTTAATTCGTGACCTTTAGACCTTGGTTTGTGCATTTGCTTCCATCAATTAATGCCAAAATCAAAAAGCTTTTCCTCAGAACATTTTCAACTTTTCCTGCAAATTCATGAAAATCCGTTCGTAACTCTGAGTTACAATGCTCACAGATAAACAAACAGATGGATGGATAAAAGAAATAAACAGAAGTAAGTGTTTCTGGCTAAACCGTACCACAAAATACATAGGGCCTAAAGTTTTTACAAGGCACATTTTTAATGTTTAAACAAGATATGAAATTCTCATCTAAATGCTGAAAAGGACTTAAATATCTGTCTACTTTGGGGAGAGGGGAGGAGACCTATAAAACACGTAAGTAGATAATTTGCATACCACAGGCATTGGTGGCAATTCGTCTCTCGTAGGAGATGGAGACAGAGGTGATCTGGCAGAAGGCACAGGTTTTGGCCGTGATGGTGGTGGTGGTCCTTTTAAAAGAAAGACAACGCTTTGGTGGTGGTGGTGGTGGTGGTAGAGGCGGTGGTGAGGAAGGATGGTCTCGGTGCGCTTCAATGGTGGTGAGCGAGACTGCTCTTGTTGGTGCCTAGGTGGTGCTGGGGAAGGAGAATTCTTCTCCTGAAGATGGGCTTCTGGGAGAGCTAGAGAAGACCCTGTGGACATTCAAGTTTGGTACAAATACATGATAGTTTCAAATTTACTATCAAGACAAACTACCACAGTTGCATTTTTTCTCTTAACTAAACATTCAAAATGAACAATGCAAGTGTTTTAATACTTCTTGATGGAAGAGTTAACCAACAACTTGGCACTTTATTTTTTGCAATCTCTATCTATTCGACTGACACTAAAAGGTCAATTTGCAGTGGTGATTGTTATCACTCCATGACTATCTGAACAAGACTTTTCAATACATTTGAAGCTCTTTTTATTCATTGAATTCAACTCATAAGTTTGTTGTAAACAATGTACACAATCATGGATATGAAGGCAATGGCATTAAGTTACAAACCTATTAGAACTCAATGAAGAAGAAGATCAAATTTACGGTAATTTCTTCACAAAAAGTATGCATAATTTGGCCATAAAAGTTATAAGTAAGCATGTACATTTATAGACGCATAAGAAGATCAAAACTACGGTAATTTCTTCACCAAAAATATGCATAATATGGCCATAAAAGTTACGAGTAAGCATGTACATAGATGCATATACATACACATGGAGATGTCGTTTCCGCTTCTGAGAGGTCTGCTCATAGTCTGAGTGATCTGTGGTCTCCACGTTAGTTTTCTCTAAAAAAGATTTTAAATAATTTCAGTAAAATACAAATAAGAAACATAAGCAATAAATAGATAATAAAAAAAACCCCATTACAACAGTAAGATAAAATGTACTAATACACAAATAATCTGCAAACTTTTGATCAATGAAATGGAAAATGAGTCTCGCTTTCACACACACAAGCTGACCGCCATTAATCTGTTTAGTGCTGTTTTATATTGTGGGTTTTCTGCCAATTTATCATTATCAGTGCTTTAGCAACAACTTACAATTCAACACATTAATGAAAGTGCCAGGTATGAAATCAAGTGATTCTAAGCAACAATTCACACTTGCAGTACATTATATTAAGATTTAAGTTTCAAAATGGAGTGACTGATGGCGAGAACGAAGCAAAATTTAGAAAGAGAGGGTGTTAGTTACCGCCAAGGACATTGACAAAGCACAGAACAAGACACAATGCATTTTGACCTCTTGGGTCTTCTTCAGGCAAAAAAACAGATCACATTTAACATTTAGGACAGTACAAACAAAGAACAAAGAGTGACTTATAGTTATCTGTTGTCCAGTGGTAGGAAGAATGGCTGCCAGACAGAAACGACAGAGGGGATTATGGGAGAGGAAAAGGAGGGGGGAGGGGGTGCGTGGAGGGAAGGGGGAGTGAGACGATGGGGTTATGTAGCTAGTTCAGTGGGGGTGGGGGTGATTAATGTGACGTTTGTGGTTAAGGTGGATTGATAATATTGCTAAGCGGGAGGTGGGGGGGAGGGATTTTAATATATATATAATATATATATATATAATATATATTATAATAATATTATATATATTATATATATATATATATATAGTAAAAACAGTATTAAAAGGAGTGCTAAAATTAAGTACTCCTTTTAATATGTTTTTACTAATGTTGCTCCCCAAGGGGTGAGCACTGTATAAAATTGTTTTAGGCATTTTAAATATACTCATCTATATATATATATATATATATGCATATACATATATATAATATATATATATATATATATATATATATATATATATATATATATATATATATATATATGTACATATATATATATATAAAGAATTAATATTATATGTACATATATATAGAAGGTATAGTAATTATAATAATGATAGTGGTAGTATTATAAAAATAAGTAGATGAATAAAATGAAAGTAACTGTAATTAAAAAAAATTAAGTGAATAAAATAGACAAATGATTTCGCTGGGTGATGAAGGAGGTGGTAGTAGTTATGCCTGGGTAGTTGTGAAGGTGTGTGGGTAATGTTAATAGGGAGGGAAGGGGATGGAAATTAATGGGTTATATGGTATAATTGGGAGGGGGGAGGGGGGGGGGAGAAAAAAAGGGGGGTGGGTTGGGAGGATGTAAGTGTGTGGGGGAGGGGGGGAGCAAGAGGAGAAGGAGAGGCTCACATCTCTCCATCCACTGAGGTGGGGGTGGGGGGGGGGGGGGGGAGGGAGGCTGGGAGGTTCATTACAAATAGTGTTGTTGAAAAAGTAAACAATGCTGTGGGATGATGTTCATTGTAACAGGTGAATATAATGTGTTGGCATTAATATGCTGATGTTGGTTGAGAAATGATAGCAATGATCAATGAAAAACAGGGTATTATGTGTTACACACACACACACACACACCCACACACACACACACACCACACACACACACACACACACACACCACACACACACACACAACATGTAAACAGTATTCTGGGCGAGTTATGATCTAATGAGACTAACTGTGGAAAGTTTTCACATACATATTCACACACACACACACACGCACGCACGCACGCACGCACACACACACACACACACACACACACACACACACACACACACACACACACACACACACACCTATATATATATATATATATATATATATATATATATTATATATATATATATATATATATATATATTATATATATATATATATACTCATTTAAAAAAAAAAATCATTAATCAGTCACTGATGGGTGATGATCATGTGAGATAAACAGTACTATAGGAAAGACTTCTCTGTTCACTTAGGCAGGAATCCTGGAGGTGCTGGCAAAGGCTGCTGTATGGTGAAGGCCTCCAGTGGTCAGTAAAGTTTTGCACTCACCAGTGTGTTGGCAGGCTAGGTTTCTACTTTTAGTGTTGTTGGGAATGTTCCGCTGTCACTGGGGCTGCATGGATAAATTGAAGACTCGCCAGTGTGGAAATATTGTGGAATATTGACCATTGCGCCCCCCCCCCCCCCCCCACCCCAAGTTGTTTTTTTTCTTTTTTTTTAAACGCAACTGGCATTATCATGCCAATGCTATCATTCTATTTCACTTATGGCAATGATCATCATCCTTTATCACTGTTTGTCCCACTTAAGACAATGTCCAACTATCCATGAACCATCTATTTTATTTCTTTTCTTTTTTCCCCCACCCCAACCGGCATTACTACATCAATGCACCACATTATTTTTACTTATGACAATGGTCACCACCCTGTAGTACTGTAGATCTCATCTCAGTGATCAACATCCATCCGTCATTGATCATTTCCTTTATTCCCCCACTGGCATTATCATGCATGCCAATACACTATCCTACTCCTTTTACAAAAATGACCATCATCCTACACCATTGTGGATCATACCTACACCTTGACCATGATCATCATCCACCCATCTTTGAACACTTTCCCCATTCCCCCACCGTCATTTTACACCAATGCCACAACATTATCCCACTTATAATAAATGCAACATTATCATCATCCTTCAGTACTGTTTATCTCAAATGATCCATGATCATCACCCATCAGTCATCTACCCTACCCCCTCCACCTCTTTCTCAACCTGCAATATTATACTAATGCCACCTTTCCACTTTACCACAATGACCATCATCCTACAGTACTATTGATCTCACCCATGCCAATAAGCATCACCCACAGGTCATTGATATTTTCCCTTATCCCCCAATTTGCACCATTGCACCATCACCACTAAATTTGTCCACTTATATAACAATAATCATCATCCTCTGGTACTACTGATCTAACATGATTACCATTTATCAGTCACTGAAAATACTCCCATCCAGTGAACACCTTCATACTGCACTATATATGGAAATGAAGAAGCTGACCAATTGACAAAGGAAGGACAGCAGCCCCAACTGTAAAAGGTAAGCCTCCTTGGAATAAATCAAAAGTATTTCCAAGGAGACAAATAGGAAGATGACTTGAGAGCACCCAGACTTCAACAAGAGGGATGCATACTACCGGATGCCCAGATCAGACCAAGTGAACATTGTGAGACTGAGGATAGGGCTCTCCAGACTTTAACATCACAGGTCCACTATATTCCACACCTGTGAGTCTTCAAATTATCAATGCAGTACAGCCCCAGAGACAGCGGAACATTCCCAGCTAAACCCAAACCAGACACCTAGCCTGCCAACTCACCAATGATGTGCAAAACCTTACTGACCACTGGAGGGTCTTCACCATACAGTAGCCTCTGTCAATACTCCAGGATTCCTACCTAAGTAAAGGAAAGAAGACCATCATTGTGAGACTGAGAACAGGGCACTCCAGACTGTGACATCACATTTCCACAATATTCCACACTGGCGAGTCTTCAATTTAACCATGCAGCCCCAGTGACAGCGGAACATTTCCAACAACACTAAAGTAGAAACCTAGCCTGCCAACACACCGGTGAGTGCAAAATTTTTACTGACCACTGGAGGGCCTTCACCATACAGCAGCCTTGCCAGCACCTCCAGGATTCCAGCCTAAGTGAACAGAGAAGAAGACCTTCCTATAGTACTGTTGATCTCACATGATCATCACCCATCAGTGACTGATTAATGATTTAAAAAAAAAATGAATGTGTGTGTGAATATGTGTGTGAAAACTTTCCACAGTTAGTCTCATTATGATCATAACTCACAAGGAATACTGTTTACATGTGCCCCCCAGAGAACTGATAAATGCAATCCTAGGCCAGCTGCCCCTCAACTAGTTTTGGGGCAGCTGACCCCAGGATTGGCATTTATCAGTTCTCTCATACTCAGTGGACTTGATTCCACTGGGCATGCGCATTAACGAGGTAAAACCAACCTGCATTACACAGTTCAACCAGTTTCGACCGGTTGACTCTAGAACCGGCGTTTTTACGTTCTCTGACAAGTAAGACTTCAATAACCAAAAAAATAACGATTTTTTACAAACAAACATACTGGGTAGGATTATCCGTTTTCAATACTAATTTACTATCATCATTTTCGCTCATACATTCATTAAATGAGTCTCTGTCTTTAATTGTTCTCTAAAGTCTTTTAAATCCACACCACTTTTCCTAGCATGATAAATCTTATAAAACGAAGTAAATAAACAGACAGAACAAACAGACAGATAAACACTAGGCCTGCTTAAGGAAGAAAATTTGCCACACTACCGAATACAGAGACCCGTCATTAGGCCGAAACCTGATCACTTAATTTATGCTAGGGTCTTGCGACTTGGCACAGACAAGAGGTCTTTGTTTACACAGAACACAGCACACAGTCAATTAGTTGTCAATGCTTTACCTCCAGCCGGCTGCTCGCTGCGCACGCCCAGTGGAATTAAGTCCGCTGGCATGCGTATTAACGCATTAACGAGGTAAAACCAACCTGCATTACACAGTTTGTAACAGTCTTGTTTAGCAAAGCTTGAGCTGACGTTGTTGTATGGGCTAAGTATGATGATGATGTAGACAAAGCATTATTGCAGCTAACAAAAGAACTACAGACGCCTACAAGTGGACCAAAGTTTAAGTAAGTGTTCTTTTCCTGCACTTTTCTAGAATAGTCTAGAAATAGGAAGTGAGAATTTTTTAAGCTGCTCTTGAGGGAGTGTTCTTTAATTAAGTTCTTAATCAAGTCTCCTCAAGTTCTTAATAAGTTCTTGATCACGTCGCCTTAAGTCACTTCTAAGTTCTTACTCAAGTTATCCTCAAGTTATCCTCAAGTTCTTAATAAGTCCTTGATCAAGTCACCTTAAGTCACTTCTAAGTTCTTGATCAAGTCATCCCCAAGTCACTCAAGTTCTTACTTAAGTCACCTCAAGATTGTAATTAAGTTCATCCTTTAAGTACAACCAAGTTCTTATTCAAGTTATCTTATAATTATCAGAAAAAAACAATACAATCTATGTTTTTGTCTTAAACAGCAGATGTCTAATATAGTACACACCACGCCTCAAAAAAACGCGTCATCGCTGAGAATATCTTGCTCGGCGTTCTCTGCGCGAGATCGGTTGGCATAGATCTTAATGAAGTTCTTACATCCTAAGCAACCGCATTGATTACAATTCTGGTCTATGGAAATGTCTTTTATAGACTCCATGTCTTTATTTATTGACTCCATCATTTTAAACAAATAATAATCCGCCATGATCTATTTTTATCAAAAAACAAAAAAAATTAAAATTAAGTTCTTAAAATATTATTGCATTTGAAATGGATCAAAATGATCTTTTGTTGTTGGTGGTTCTGGCATGCTTTTGTGTTCTGTATTTAGTGGTTCAGATTTTTTTGACTGCTTTCGTTTTCGCCAGCGTTGTTTATATATTTTATAACAGTAATAACCACCCCCAGCAGCAAGGGCGCCAAAAATGACAACTGTTTTAAGTTCAATATTCCATGAAGACTTTGGTGCTGTAGGCCTTGAATTAACTTGTTCTTGTTCTGGCGTTTTTATAGCTGGCATTGAATCAACTTGTTCTGGCGTTGGCGGCGTTATGTTTTCATGATGAGTTATATTCTGTGATTGTAACATTAATTTTCTTTGTCTGTTCCACTCTGCTAATTTTTTTCCTGCTTCAACACGCCCAGGATGAGGATGCTTTTTACTGGTTACTTTCTCCACTGGATTCAATGTTTTCTGATTCTGCTGATTTTCTGGCTCGGTCATTTTGAAGGGAAACAAAATCTATATGATTAAAAGTAATCAATCCCATGATTAGCGGCGACAATAATGTTCCAAATCTGTAATATAGATCACATCCTAGAGACTCTAATGACTTTGTTAAAACTGGATCCTGCGTTAAATCATACATAAAGTCTTGTTCAGAATCAATGGGAGCAAATCTACTGACTAGTTTAGTGTACAAACTAAGAACCGTTTGCCCAACACTTTTTACCATTCTCGATCCTAGTTGCGCTTCATACCTGTTATGATTCTTTACAATGTCTTGTGGCGACATCTGTTGAATTTGTTCTATGCTGAATTCAGTTCCGAGGAACTGTTTTGTTTTTCCACATGCTGCCAAAGAATACACCCTCTCCTTTTTGGGCATAATAGCTTGGTCATCAACTTCTTCATTTGTAAGTCCAAGACGGTTTAGGATGCTCTGTAGCTCTAGCAGATCATCGCTGTTCATGTTTTTTATTAATTATAATTATTTTATTTTTTAAAAATGAGCACGAAAAAACTGTCGCCAACCTTGTATACCATTCTGCTGTTATTGGAGGTCTAAG
Source organism: Conus ventricosus (assembly GCA_018398815.1). NCBI lineage: Eukaryota > Metazoa > Mollusca > Gastropoda > Neogastropoda > Conidae > Conus > Conus ventricosus. Next base: position 27,477,504 of record CM031602.1, read on the forward strand.
TGTAGGATACACGATGCTTGGTAAAAGCCTGTTAAAATTAAACCAGCAGATCTTGGCAAACTAGACTTTGAGGATTCGGCAAAGCTGATTGCTGTTATTACAGCTTCGTTCGCTACGAAGATTTTCTAGTTAAGCAAGGAATAATTCCTGATAGTATTAATATGTAAAAAAAAATACATTTATAAAAATGGCTTCACTCGTAATGATGATAGGTGGCGCTGTGGTTAATGCGCTTGCTTTTAGCGGAAGTAATTACGCATTTAGTAAACTGCGGGATGACGGCGAGAGAAAAACACATAACAAAGCTGTGGAGCAACTAGCTGCAGCACAAGATCACTATGAAAAGCAGAGAATTGAGCAGTTAGATTTCATTAACGACAAACTAAAAAAAACAGGGACATGCAGCTTACACATTTAAAGATGTTGATCAAGCGATAAAAGAATACTATCTTGTAACAGGCAAGCCAATCGAGACATTGCCCCCACCAAAATTTAGCGACTTTTATCATCCATCAGAAAAACAAAAGATGCAAGAAATCGCGTTTATCGTCTTTGGTATGACCGTTGTGTATTTTGTTGCACATAATATTGGCTGAATAAAAATGAACAAATCTATTATTCGCCAAAAGGATATTGGAAGGGAATCACGGCAATCAAAAAGCTAAGCCAAGCAGCTGGAGTCAGTGAACAAACAGCAAAGGAATGGTTATCTAAACAAGCGATTTGGCAAATTTATTTACCAGCGCCTAAACGAGACCACACTTTGTGAACACAACGCCAAACGACACCCATCAAAAATGGATCTTCTATATTTACCCCATGATACGATTAGACAAAAAAGATTTAAGTACGCACTCACAGTCATTGACGTAGCTTCAAGATACAAAGATGCGGAACCATTAACACAAAAGAGTGCTTCTGCTGTTGCTGTTGCCTTTACAACTGATATATCAACGAGGCCCGTTAACTTATCCTCGCATGATTCAAGTCGATGATGGAAAAGAATTTAAAGGCCGAGTGAATCAATTATTTTTTAAAACATAGAGTTACCATTAAAAGAGGCATTCCGGGAGTTCACAGATCACAGGTTTTATTGAAAACTTTAACAAACAGTTATCTGAAAGACTTTTCTCCTACCAGTTCACAGAGAGCTGATTGACAATTCTCGCAAAAACAGAATGGGTTAAAAGGGACTGCCCTCAGTTCTACGTGCAATGAATAATGAAGAATTTAAAGGTCAAAAACCCAGTACAAGCAATCAAAAAACAAACAATAAATGTTGCTGAAGACTCCAGTACACCCAGCAAACTATTACCATTTGGCTTGAAAGTAAGGTATCTTTATTTGCCGGGAGAAGCAGAAGGGGACACTCGCATCAGGGCAACCGATCCAGTTTGGAGTGTTGACCGTATGAAATAAAAAGAATTGTAAAAATGAATCCGCCTGTGTATTATTTACGAGAAACTGACACAACAAAACAACCGGCTCCTCAAAGATCTTTTGTGAAGGAGGAACTGCAGATAATTCCGCCAGACACAGTTCCGCTTTAATTAATTTACGTAAATATATTTTGGTTTAAAATGGAAGGCCAAAAGAAAGAACCTGGAACCGAAATGGAATCAAAAGAGGTAGCAAGAATGATAAATAAAGAGACCTTGGAATTAATACAAGAATCACATGGTACGTATTCTGCTGTTAAAGAAACAATTACAAGGATTCATTGGCACATGGCACTGCATCCAGATTGCCTACAGCCTAAAATCCCAAATTTTGACTATCAAATAATGGGATAAAGACTATCTGAAATAATAAAAAAATTCGAGCGCATCAAGCAAACATGAGAAAAAATTTGTCTGAATTGGAGGTTGATATGATTGATTTTATAGATAAAGTTGAGGAAAAATATGGACCCGAATATAAACCCGAAGAAGATATATAATTATGCTGTTCTCCAGTGTCCAATTGCATATGAAAACTCTGGATTAACAAATACTCGTTTTGTGTTTGTTTTATCTAAAGACTTCTTTGTTCAACGGTTGTGTTGATCTCATGTAGATTAGATCGTAGTTTTACGTTGTCATGATGAAAAGTATGTTTATTGAACAATGCTTCTTTGTAGTTGTTATGTGATATGCTCGACTGCACAACACTGCGAGATATTCCCTTTGCTTTTTTGATGGTTTTCTCCTGGCTCGAAATACTGTACATTTTCGACCTTAAACCAACAAACTCCTTGATCACCTTTCCAGATAAATTCATCCTTCATCTTTCCTAAAACCTTCTGTTAGTAATTGAATGTAAAGGCGAATCTTTAGGGTAATCAGATGTGTCGTACCCTCCCGCATGCCTTTAGCTACTTCTAATTCCATGTCTTTATAGATGTCTTCAGTAGGGATATCTATAACAAAACTGTCTGTATCTGTGGGAAAGCACTCTGGACTCAGGATACAAGGGCTTAAAGTAGTCATAAAGAATTCTAACATCAAAAGCTTTGATAATTCTAAAACAGTAAACCCAATAAAAACGGGTTATATCCAATTTGACTTTCTTTTTTTTCATCATTATACCAAAAGCTGATCATGAAATCTTCTGAAATCCTGATAATTAGGTTTTGAAGTCAGCTTAATTGCTTCGTTCTCTTGGTGACCAATCTAAACATCTTTACGCTTGTGTGGATTCTCCATAGTCTTTCCAAAACAGCTGTTGTTCATCAGCTTGAAAAAGTCTTTTTCTGAAGCATCTGTGGATTTAGTTCTGAGATCAGTGTTCTTCATTATGTATGGTTTCATAAACTGTTCTTGATCAAAAGCAATTAACGATGAACAGCTGTCAACTTCAAACCATGTCTTAAATAAAATTGTAGAAGTCTGTAATGACATACATAATTTTTTTTGCCTCGAAGATTAGGCACAAGTTTAGGCGGCTCTGTTTTTGCCATCTTTAGACTTTCTGCTGCTAACGGATAGTCATTATGCAGGTCATGGAGTTCGTGAGGATATTCTAAGTTCAACTTCTAGAATGAAACCACGCTGTTGACCCCGGCGTCAAACTGCTCAACCACTTTAATGCTTTTTGAATATTATTTGTACCGCCACCTGTGTACATTTTAAAGTTGCGTAATGGAAGCGATTGCGCCATTGCCCATCCATACAGATTGTTTGCATCTAAATACATGAGATAGTTAGACCTTTTACTCGGATCATAATCATCTAGGTATTTGTTGTTTGCTTTACAGTAATGATGCGACGCCATATCTAATTCCTCCACGCAATCCGTTTTCAATCATCTGAATCATTGGTAAATCAGACAATAAATCAATCTGTACTTTAGTAAACTTTAAGAAAGCATCCCAACTCATCCCGGGCGCAGAAATGTAATGCGCAGGATCCAGGCTATAATGTTTCATGCAGGTCTTTCTATAATTTTCAAAGACGTCCGCCAACAAACATACATCTGCCATCAGTATGCATCATGATAGTCTCCATCGTTTTACACTCTAACTTCTGCCACGCATCTTGAGCATGCTGGTAATCGGAATCACTGATTTCCTTTCCTCTGAGACTAGAACAGACGCAACTTTAGGAGGAGTGTGTCTTCGTCAAACCTTTCCCAACTGTTCATGTATTCATAAGGGTAAACACCCTTTTCTAACGAGTGTTGGGTCAAAATATTCTTCCGTTATTGGGCAGGATTTTAAGGACATAGCTAGTGACTTAATGATCCCATCATGTGCTGCATAGAGTCATAAAAAGACATGTTATTTAAAGTGAAACACATGTACTTTTCTGATGACTGTGCAATGCATGACACCCTAAAGGCGTCGGTTACTGCTTGCATTATAAGATGAGAGTCGTAACCTCGCAAGTTGTGAAAGAATATAGGCAGCTTCCATGTCTTTGGTTCAAACTTTAGTTGAAGATTGCATTACTGTGTGCTGCTCCTCTAAACTTTCCACTAATGTGATCATGGTCTCTTACTGTCGGATTGGTTTCCTCACTGTTAGACATTAGTTCTAAACCGCAAATCCAACAATGTGTGGCTGATTTATACTGTTCTTGGTCTTCGGGCGTCATTATGATTTCAGATAAGTTTAGATTATTAGAACAGTCATTACGCACTTTCTGCATGCGTTCTAAGAAGTATTCTGCAGCATCAGGTCCTCTATACAATTCTGGTGCTGAATGGGCGCCATCCGACCTGACAACAATGAAGGCAAATGAACAAATCTGATGATTACTCATTAAGACTGTTTTTCGAAGTTTTTGTGGCGCTGGCCCTTCATAAGGAACAATAAGCGACTCGAAGTCTGCGTAAATAACATATGGAGAATTTTGCATCCGTTTCCAGTTCTTAAAACTAACTTTAGATCCAGGTGGGGCGTAATTAGTTCTGTATACAGTCAACTGGGCCGATACAATGTTTCTTGTGTTCGCTCGCGGCTTGAACAGATGGAATTCTTGTTAAACATTTTCTACAGAATTCTTGTTTATGTCCATTCTTTGAAGTATGCTGCATTAGTTTACTCATTGTTCGTATCAATGTGTAATGCGGCAGCCCTGCTGGTGAAAACATCAGTAGTAAGTCAACATGATTTTTGTCTGGATCGCCAATCGTTGGGCTGTTCATAGACACTTTAATGGGCTGTAGATTTGTTTCCTCATCCCATGTGTAATATTAACAGTTATTGGTTTGTTTTGTTCTTCAAACTGATCAATTTGATCTACACTAACAGGAAAGGATATTCCATTGAAGTTAAGATCTTTGGTGTATTGCCGATAGTTAGTCACTCTCTCTGCGTGTTCGCGGACGTGATGCAGCCTTGCAAGAACACACCACATGAAACATTTGTCGTCTGAATTCTTTATGTTTAAAACTGCTCTCTTTGAAACCAACTCTCGAGGTAGCGGAATGTAAGCCTTGCCTACAATCGGTGCATACTTAGCCTGTTTTAATCTAATCTCTAAGACTTCGCCTCTGACCAACCAGAGCCTCTCATTTTAGCTTCTTCACGGCTTCATCAAACTGTGTAAGCAGTTCGTCTGCCCAACCGGGTGTTAAGTCGTTATGAGAAAGAATAGTCTGTTGTTTAGTTGAGACCCAGACTTCTAGATTTTCTTCATTTATTGTTTTTTAATCGATTAAAACAGCTAACTTCTTTAACTGGCGGGTCTATTGTTAGTTATTTGGGAAACTTGAAAAAATGCTGTACAACGCTTGCCCGCCCCTTTGCGGGATCAATGATTTTCAATCAATATCTTTAAGCTTGCAAACGCTCTTTCTCGAGTTCCTTCAAAAAATTTCATCTGGGCCTTCAAAAAATTTTAGCCTGTTTCTTTCTTTTTAAGCCCATATTTTTTTAATCAAAAAAAATACGACATCGCTCCAAAGGGTCGTTAACAAAATCAACATCAACGGTTTTTTTGTGCTTGGAAACATAAACAAAAGTTAAAAAAACCCCCTTTGGGCGTTTTTAAAGCGGGGTTTTTTAAAACAGAGTTTAAAATGTCCGTTATTTTTTTTAAAATTCCTTTTTTATCTGACGGTTTTGGCTGTTGAAAAAAAGTTGTTCGCCTTTTTGAAGATCAACTTTGTCTTTTGTAGCTAAAAATGGGTTTTAAACGATTAAATTTTCATCCGTGATGTTTGAGTAAACTAGTGCTTTATTTTTTGTCATTTGAACGAACTAATTTTAGGTTTAGTTGCCTAGATTGTGTTTTGGAGTTGTTTTTTTTTTTTTTGTCAGCCCCTAAGCAATGGAAAGGGCCCAAGAGCTAAAAAAAAAAACTCCCTAGAGTAAACCCCGGGGGGCCCCTTGCCTGTTGCTAAGGCCCTACGCTTGTTCCTGCTGATGCAGCGCTTAAGTTGTTGCTCCAGTTTAACTAGGTCAGCTTTAAAGGGCAGCAGAAAACTTCTTTTGGGCTTTGCTGATTTTAAAGGGGTCTGCTCTAGTTTTTGCGCATTTGGTAATGTTTGTTAATCAAAGGTTTTTATTCGGGTTTTTACTTCCTTCTTCTGACGCTTAGACAGTTTTGGATAAACCAAAAAAAAACATGCTTTTTTAGAAAATAAAAAATAATTTTGTATTGTATATCTTTTAAACTGTATTTTAAATTCAGCTGCGCTCAATATTAAAAAAAATAAATTAAGGGTTTTCGGCCTCTTTTTCTTTATCAAATTTTAAGTTTTTATGTCTCTAACAAATTCTCGTTTCCCTGTAACTGATTTTTCCTCCCTTGACCTTTTGGTCAAACCCTAAAAAAGTATTTCGTTGTTAAATAATGATCAAGTCTAACACTGTGAAGATGTAGATCTTTAGACACAAGGTCAACTGTTGGATTTCTACACCTCCCGCCTCCAAACAGTTTTCTTATTTCATCAAAATGCTGATAAGGTTTAAGCCCGCTAGCGTAGATTTGGTTAGGACTACCCTCAATTGTACATTGCACTTTTGTTATTTTAGGATTAACAAAATTTTCAGTTTGTCTTTCGAATGGTCCTTCATCTTCACACAGCAATAAAATACCTTTAAGCGATCTTGCTGTGGCACTAAAACTAAAATTCCATATAGTGTCTGCCCTGCTTTTAGGATATTTAGAATGAAAAATTACTCTTTCGTAATATATTGCTAATTTTGTCTTATATTGTTGCTCGATCAGCCTCGCTAAGTTAGGGTTGCTAACAACGTCAAACTCTAACGAGATGTCAGAAATGCTGTACTTTGCTTCGGTGTCTGTAGATATAATAACATGTTTGTAGTCATTAAAAGTTAGCTCATATGACAATCTGTCTTTTAATGCTCCTTGAAAGTATGGGGCATGCGCTTTTAACAACTCAAAATCTAGGGGTATGAAAAAGCGATTACCATACGCATACCTTACGGCTACAAACCTTTTGCCGTCTTTAGCGTCTGCGGCACCTATTCTATGTTTTAGTGCTTCTTCATTTTCGATTCCTTGAAACGCAAGATCAGCCCTTTCATCCCCGGTTAGCCATAGATCAGAATAGGTTAAAAATATGTCTGCATTGTGTAAAGAAAATATTTCTTGCCCCTCAAGTTTTATAGAAATTTTCTTAACGATTGCCCGTCCCAGATTCTGTACAACTGTCCTGTTTGGGTCTGTTTCTGATGCGAGTTCAGTTCAGTTCAGTAGTTTTATTTAACGTCTTTTCATCGCAAGATGATCTTAGACCTTTAAACTGCAATGTACATTCCATTGTACTACCAGCACCTTCCCCCCACCCCCCACCCCCCAAAAACAACAACAACAACAACAATAAAAACCACTATTAACACACATATCTCAAATGGCTTTTTTTCACAACAGTTTTGCAACTGGGGACTGAGCAATAACCAAAGCAATATCAAAAAAGCAAGAGTTATTTACCACACTATCAACATGGTCAGAATTATTTATAAAAATATTCTTCTCCTTATAAGCGGGGGTTAGTATAGGGCATTCAAATAAAAGATGACGAATTGAGATATTCTCCTGACATATACACGCTATACCTCGTGAATATTTTGTATTCCATGTATTTAACCGTAATTTATGAATTAGTCTGGCTATATACCTTGGACATGATGGCAGGACGAATAAATTCTCATTAAGATGTTTTTTCCGCATATTCTTTTCCAATCGCTGGATCAATTCATGCGGAGAAAAATTTAAGACTTTGTTGAAGGGTGTTTCAAAAATTGTACAAGCTCCCTGTTTTGCCAATTTGTCTGCTAATTCATTCCCTTTTAAACCACAATGTGAAGGAACCCAGCAAAAATCAACTGCTATACCTCGGGAAAGTAAACAATGTAATAGATGCTTAATTTCAAAAAGAATATCAGTTCTAATTTTAGAGTTCCAGTGCTTTAATGATTGTAAAACTGATTTTGAATCAACACAAAATAGCACACTGTACAATGATACTGGCGTGTCATATAAGATATAATTCAGAGCTTTCATAATTGCATATAGCTCTGATGTATAAATTGAAAATTCTCTGCCTAGATAGAAAGACTTTTGCACATTTAAGGATGGTATAGTGAATCCAGCACCACTGTCAGATGTTTCCATTATTGAACCATCTGTAAATATTTTTAAATGATTTGGATAAGTCTTTTCGAGATGTTCTCGAGCTTCATTTACTAGAATATTTACATTGTCATCTTTCTTCAAAGTAGTATATTTATCATCAATTTTTGCGTTGAGATGCTCCCATGGGGGCATTTGAGGAAAAATGGGAACCTCCGAAATTGCATCAATATCAATACTACATTCTGACATAAGCTCACAAGTGAAATTTCTAATTGGCTCTATGTATGATATATTTTTAGATCTTTTGGGGTATTCCTTGTTGGAATCCATAAGAATTTCACCAGTAGCAGTGTTTTTTACAGATAGGCCTCTTACAACGTATTTGGACACATCCAACGTTCGTTGTTCATTAAGAGGTAAAATGTTTGTCTCCTTATAGCATTTCATTGTGTTTGTGTGCACTGGAACACCCAAAGCTAATTTTAAGGCTTTACTATCTAAGCTTTGCAGTTTCTTTAAAAGGTAGTTAGATGCAGAGAAGTATACTTCCTGTCCATATATTAATTTTGATCGGACTAACGATGTATATAAATGTAAAAGTGCGGTACAGTCTTGACCCCATGGTTGACAACATATAATTTTGAGCAAATTTAATCTTTTCCTAGCTTTATCTATCACATTTTCAATATGCTTTTTCCAGCTCATTTTCGGTGTTAAAAACACTCCTAAGAATTTGACTGTTTGCTTATATTGTAGAACATTGTCGTCAAGAATAAGGTTGGGCAGAGCTTTTGGGTTTTCGCCATTATTAAAAAGCATTAAACCAGTTTTCTCACCAGATAATTCAAGTCCGTTCTCTTTCATGTAAGCAGACAATCTGTCCAATTCTCCTTGATACATTGTCTGTACAAATTTAACTGCCCTTTTATTCGAGTACTTCCTTAATGAAGTATTAATCTGATGCGAGTTCTATTTTGAAAGTAAGACGCGCAGAGCCTGGCACAATCACTTCATCCGCTCCTAGTTCTGGAAATTTAACAGTAAGAATTTGATCCGCATCAATAGTAGATGGATTTTTGGAACAGTAATATTCCGCTTATTTCCCTTCACGCCAAAGGGTTCTTTCAGTCTTCTATGCGGGTCAAGAATCGAGCCATATGCTTGTGACATTTTTTTTATAAAACAAATAAAAAGTTAATTATTTAAAAACATGGCAGGCATTGAAGGTGAAGAAGATTATGATGTTTTAGATCCTGGAGACGACATGAGTGAAATGACTCCTTTGGTACAACTCGCTCGGGGCTCTCATTGCATGATGAATTAGTAGAAGGGCAGCAAAGGCGTGAATTAACAGAAAGTAGGTCAGATCATTATACCAAAGTTTAGGACTAGGACCTCCCGAAACTATATACCCTGATGATTTTGAACTAAAAGATTAACCATTTGTATGTAAAAAAACGACAAAGGAGAACTTGTTCAGCTTACGCATAAACGAGGACCATCAAGGTTTGTAGGCGCAGATACAATTAGACAAAGGCTCAGTGCAAGCGAGCGAAATCGCCTTAGCTTTACTAAACCAAAATTAGATACGGAGGACGTTGCTTCCTTTCAAAACATACAACAAGAACTCCCAACAAATAACCAAATGCAAAACATGGAACCTGAAGTTATTAAATCAAACAACAGTCAAAATAATAAATGCAATAGAAGCAGAAACCACTGCAGAAGAAGAAAGAGCATTACAAACTATAAATGATCCGCCGCTGCTCACGCGAAATATAGAGGGGTCTATAAGAGAATTAAAAGCCCTTGATCGTACTTTAAGAACCTTCAGAGGAGAATTAATAAACAATTTAGCAAAACTGACTGAACTAAATGAGCATATAGAAAGAGAAGAAAAAAAACTCGCTGAGGCTAAACGAGGCCAACTTAGGACTTGATATTAAAGAAAGAATAATCCAAAAAATAAAAGAGCTTAAAGAAGTAAGATCAGCAAGAGTAGAAGCCTTGTCTACTAACCGAGAAGAATTACGAACTCAAGTGAGCAGAATAAGAGAAACTATCCAAAGAATTTTATATGAAGACACAACGCTAGCAGAACGAATACGAACGCTGTTTAGAGAGCAAGGTGTCACATTAGCAAGCGTTATAACAGCCTTAGGATTTGCAATAAGTACACTGGTGTTGGCTATTACAGGCGGCGGTGGAGGTCAAATCCCAGTACCTCCATCGCCATCGCCTCCATCGCCACCTGATAAATCATGGGTAAAAAAACAGCTTGATCATCTTGCGAGTTTATTAAACAAAATTAGCCGGTAAAGCCATGGACGCTTTGCCGGGTATATTAGGGAGTTTGTTAGCTGGCTTTTGTCTACTGCAAGCAAAGTAGTTGGCTTTATGGCCGAGCACTTATGGACATTAGTTCTCTTAATAGTTGGGTTAATATTTAGTAAAATAAAGACCGAGTAATCCTAAGCAAGTTAATTCCAAAAACAAGCGCTGTCTTTTCATATTCATGGTCATTATTTTTTTTTTACTTCTTCAACGGTCTTCGGGCTTTGGGCCGCGGGGATTGGATGACTTATTCTTGGGGGGTCGACTTGTTTGTTTACTGCTTGCAATATTACTGGCTCAGAATTTATTTCGTTTTTCCGACTTTCTGTTCATTGCCTGCCACAAGGATTTCATTATTGTAGTTTATTATGTACCTATCTGGAGTCTGAGGTCAGAAGGCAGCATGTAAAAACCAGTGCCAACAGCAAAGTCTACTTTCGATCTTGCGAATTGTAAAACATTTTGGTACCTTTTAATACTTGAAGGTAATCAACTGTAGAATTAATGGCGTCCTCTAAATTTGCTAAGTATTGTTTTTGCGCGTCAAAGCCAGTAGAAGGATCAGTTATGCTCGATCTTGCCTGTGCTTGCGAACCTAGCAAACACCAAACGTAAGTACGAATAGAGTCGTTTATTCGTTCTATTCCTGCTTTAGTTAGGCCCTTAGAAGTGTCTAAGATAAATGTTGTCCACGCTGTTTTATGCTCTTGCTCTATGGACCCGAGGTGAACACCTGTGCCTGAAGAGAAAGATGTGTAAGGAGGATGCCAGTCATAGTTATACTTTCTGTGCACGCCCCAAAAATAAGGGGTGCCTAAACCATGATTAAGATCCAACTTTTGTCTAAAGTCTTCCTTAACATTAATATTAAATTCGTTACAGATCCTTTCAAAAGCCTTCATGTCTATTCTGTTGCTGAATGGATTAAACGGTTTGTCATTTGGTAATGGTGCTTGCAATTCAGTCAAAATACGTCTGAAGGTGTAATAAAAATGAAATCTATACACCGACCTCACCAAAGGATCAGGATGATTTAAATGATCAGCATACGACACTCCACACCGAGTTGATGCACAAAACACAGCAAAGTTTAACTGGTTCTGATAAAACTGCATCGGATGACTGAACCACACTTTCGCGATGTAGTCTTTTTTAATAGGGGGGTTAAGATATCTGTTTAATGGCGTACTCACCTTACTTGAAAGGTGTCAGTCTGGGTCACAGAAATGACAGAGTATCAGTTGTTATATTTTTAAGATTGTAGTGCGACCCAACAGAATATTTTGCATTAGTATATTTGAATGCACTCATTTTTATTTCGTTTAAAAAATGTTTGTAACAATAACAACTCAAGACCGTCCTTCGTTTTTAGAACATGCTATTGATAACAATTGCAGAAGCAGAATGGTTGCGCTTCATGAAATATTTTACAAAGTTGTATGGTTTAATATAAGTGAATCAAAGAAGAATAATAAGATTCAAAAAATTGCCAAACAGGGACCAAAGTTAGCCAGTTAACAATACCTGATGGTTATTACGGGTTTTGCTCACTAAAAGAAGCAATGAGTAACTTTGACATTACTCTCAAACTTAACAATGCGAATCTGAAAACAATGTTAACATTCAAGCCTGAAGAAGAAGTAGGTTACTATTTTGATAAAGAGCTAGCTAAAAATGTTAGGCTTTGCAGCTGACAATTATAGATTTAGAGTTGCACCAAACAAAACTACTTATGAGGGAGAAAATCCGCTCGATCTTGCATTACATTCATTACTCTATGTTCATTTGGATGAGCTGAGCACTGATGAAAACTTATATGATGGAAGGCCCTCAACTGTTTTAAGAGCTCTTCCATCAGGGAAAGCTGCATATTGCGATTATGAAATTATACAATTCCCTAATTTACAGTTTAAAAGATTAGTTTGTGGGAGGGTCGGATCATTTAATATAAAAATCGCAGACAAAACAGGAAAAGTCGTGAAATGTGATAACCTGCACATTGTTTTGGAAATAAAATAATTAGTTGTTCTAAAAAAATGTCGCGGGGGCCAGAAGAACCGGGAGTTACATTAGCGCCTGTGAGGTGTATAACCTTAGAATTAAAAGACCTTGCAGACGTTGCGGACTTTGAACAGAACGGTGAGATAGGCGCTTTGTATGGTTTTGAGTACACTAAAGATGGTGATTATAAACGCAAAGAGGTTAGCGACAACAAAAAGTTTCCTAAACTAGAACAACTACGCAATGTAGAAGCAAATAATGCTGGCCAGTATGATATAAAAATAGTTCGAAAACCTGACAGCAAATGGCACTTAGAACCATATTTAGAATGGGAAATAAAATTTGAATTCATAAGCCCATTTACATTTTTTAGCCGTCAAAAAAGTTTCAGAAAAGCATTCAACTCTGGCCCTTTACATGTAAGTCTTATGCCGGACGACAATAGTCGGAAAGAGATTGAAATAACGCCGTATGGGAAAAAACAGTACATCCTCCACAGAAGAGAAACGGTTTTAAAGAAAGCTTCTACAAAATTACAGTTCTTTCCAAGCAGAAAATTAGGAGACACGTTCACAATGATATTTGAAATTTCTGTCTTTAAAGATGTGGAGAGGGATGGGGTTGTGGGCGTTAGTGACGTCCTTATGAAAGGAATTAAATATTAGCTGGCAAAACTTAGACGTTAAACGCCTTAAAGTTACCATCGTCGTTCTTCACAATGGTGAGGATATTAAGATCATAACAACAAGCAACAAAATCAATGTTGACTTAAATAGAAACAATCTTACAGAACTGAATTGGATTAATCTTACACATTTAGGCCTCATAGGGTTTTATTATACTGAACAAGTTTTGACGGAGAGTATGATAAAAATAATAACTGGGTTGATGTAAATTCTGTTATAAAACATGGAGCAGACAACTTTGGTGTCAATGCCGATGTTAGACTTTATGATAAAATCCCCTCATTGTTCAATGATTTGTGGGCAAACTGGCTGTGGAAAAACAATATTTGTCCTCGACCTATTACAAACAGTTTATCGTTATAATTTTGATCATATAGTAATTTTCTGCCCAACACTTAAATGGAACAAAGCATATAATGATAGAAGGTTTATATGGGCGGATGATAACATATATTTAATTAATCCCAGCAATAAGCTGAGTGAGTGTTTAGAACACTTTTATAAATTGTTTGAGGGAACGCAGACACTATTTATTATAGATGACTGTTCGGCAGAAAGAGACATATTTTAAAAAGAGAAACATTTTGTCAAAACTGGCTTTCAGTGGAAGACATGCTGGGATAAGTGTGTGGATTTTATGTCAAAATATAACTCCGTTTTAAAAGACTTTAGAGAACAGTTAAAGACTGTAGTTTTATTTCACATGAAAGACAGAGACGCATTTGATGAATGTATGCGTGAAAATGATGTTATTGAAAATGATCAGGAAAAACGCAGAATTAAGCAAAAACTAAAATCTGAAAAGTTTAGTAAATTAGTATTGAAAACGGATAATCCTACCCAGTATGTTTGTTTGTAAAAAATCGTTATTTTTTGGTTATTGAAGTCTTACTTGTCAGAGAACGTAAAAACGCCGGTTCTAGAGTCAGCCGGTCGAAACTGGTTGAACTGTGTAATGCAGGTTGGTTTTACCTCGTTAATGCGCATGCCCAGTGGAATCAAGTCCACTGAGTATTAGAGAACTGATAAATGCCAATCCTGGGTCAGCTGCACCAAAACTAGTTGAGGGCAGCTGGCCTAGGATGGCATTTATCAGTTCTCTCCCCCCCCCCCCTTTTTTTTCCCCCCTTCTTTGTGTGTGTGTGTGTGTGTGTGTGTGTGGGGTGTGTGTGTGTGTGTGTGTGTGTGTGTGTGTGTGTGTGTAACACATGATACCCTGT
>CM031602.1:27496774-27499274 GCA_018398815.1 Conus ventricosus
TAAATGACCCATTGACCACCACAGAGAGCAAGGCCAGTAGATGTGACTGTGACGATTTGAACGTCCAATGGAATTAGAAGGGAGGTAACCTTTTACAAGGCGGGAAAAATTCTGACCAATGGTACTCACCCTTTGACAGATGGGAACGGGATAAGAAAGTGAGGGGAGAACAAGAGAAGAGAAGAGAAAGAAGAACCAGAGAGAGAGGGAGAGGTTCTGGGAGTAGGCTCTGACGAGAGAAGAGCAGAGAGATGAGAGGAGTGAACAGAACCGAGCTGAAGCATTAGCACTAGATAGAGTCTGCAGAGGAAGGACTAAGGAGAGATGTTGAGAGAGAGAGGTTGCTAACTGATGAAGAGAAAAAAAAAGAAAAAGAAAAAGAAAAGAAAAGCAACCATGTCCATTTGATAGAGCAGACTAGAAGAGAGAGAGAGAGAGAGAGTGCAATGCGTTAATGCAGGAAGAAAGAAAGGAGAACAGATCGATGTCTGGTAGTCACTGTTCAATCTGAACCGGGGTTCGACCTCATACCTGGCAGCGCCACTTTCATCAGCAGTCCAACCTGACCAACGCCAGCGGTCTAACCTGACCAGTGCCAGCAGTCCAACCTGACCAGTGCCAGCAGTCCAACCTGACCAGTGCCAGCAGTTGTGTCGTGACTGGTGTTTGTGAAAGTGACAGTGAAAAGAAAAGAAAAAAAAAGAAGAAAAGGAAAGACAGTGATTCGTGAATAGTTTAAGATCACCTGGCCAGGTAAAGTAGAAATCTATTTATACCTGGGTTAGTTAATGATGATTTAGATAAATGATTTTGTGAAGTTCAAGGAAAGAGAGAATGTCTTATTTTGTTTGACTCCATATGCATTGATGTTTTCTTCCATGATTATGTGTAGTAAAGTTATAGACTTTACTAGTGGTTTGATGTGACGAATGCATGATATATCAATGAGATTGTAAGCAAGCTGTGAGTGTGTTTGGGCTGTGCGCTAGTCCTTCCTCCACTGACATACCCCGAGGTTGACAGTATCTTTTTTGTTGTTTTTCTTCTTGGTTGTATATGTTCCTTCTTCCTGTCAATAGGTTTTCCACTTCTGTATCTTTTTTGTTGTTTTTCTTCTTGGTTGTATGTGTTCCTTCTTCCTGTCATTAGGTTTTCCACTTCTGTATATGTTTTCTGCATTCCACCCTTCTTGCATTCATTTCTGTCTTTCTCGCTTTATGTCTCGTGTAGGTAGATTTGGTTGCGTCGTTGTTTGCTTTGTACATGCTGGTATTCTTTGCAATCTGCTTAGGAACTGAACTTCCCACCTACGTAAGGTGGTAGTTGAGCGTGAGCCTGTCCGGCGTCTTGGTTACGAAACAGATCATCAATGTCTCTACAGTCCCATCCTCGTGAACAAAACAGAGGGTTTATGTGCCTCCAGGGCAGGAAAGAGAGAGGAGAAAGCAGCGTCATTAATCACGTGTAGACTGGACGCTGGCATGAGTCGTCTGCAGCTCACGGTCAATGGTAAATAAGTAGCTGAAGTGACTTGGTACGTGTTCTCATCGTACTTTCTCCCAGTTTCATTGTCTTTCTTTCCCTGTCTTCTCTTTCTAGTCATTTCATTCCCCATGCCAATTCTCCTCTTGAGAGAAAAAAAAGGTAAAAACAAATTGCCTTTTTATTTTCCAAGCGATCCATCATACCGCCTCATCAATTCAGTTAACGTTGTTAATATCATCATCATCATCATCATCATCATCATCATTATTATTATTACTACTACTATTACTATTATTATTGTTATTATTATTATTGTGAATACTTATATATCGCCTGTCCTCGGCTAGAGACCAAGCCCTAAGTGCTTTGCAATCCACACTCGTTTACACGACGGGCTGCCTACCTGAGTAGTGTCGACTGAAAAGCTGCCGGCTGGCGCTTCATTCAGTCGTTTGCCCGCGTCATCCAGTCAATATTGTTCAGTATCGTTCATCCAATGTCCTTACTTCCTTCATTCTATCCATTTCTCACGCAGGGTGCATGCTATGTGTAACATGCCATCCATACCAACGGACAAACTGTCCTCCTCTTTCGAAAGCTGGTGATGGGATGTACGTGTGTGCAAGGTGTTATTCGTGCTTTCACACACGAAACCTCGGTTTATAGTCTCATTCTAAGGACTGTTTGGGAAATGGAGTCAGAACCCATATAAACTCCGAGGGAAAAATACCCCTCTACCGAAACGGCCTGGCGGAGATTCGAACCCGCAGCCCCAGGATCACCAAGATTAAGAGTCCGGCGCTCTACCACTGAGCTATTCCGGCCCCGTTGTCAGATATTTTAATAGACAAAACAGACTGATTATCACGTGCATGAGCAGTACAGCGAGAACCAGAGCTATGGTGATCACTGTTTGTTGGAGCATGCTTGGCTACATTCCGTTTGCAAACATTTATGACACAAGACAGTTCAGTGCAAACATTTATGACACAAGACAGTTCAGTGCAAACATTTA
>CM031602.1:27504274-27521774 GCA_018398815.1 Conus ventricosus
ATCACGTTTCCTGTTTTTCTGTCTGCCCAGAAGTCAGTCAGTGTTTTCACGGGCAGAACTCTCCAGAGACTGATTTCTCTTCCGATTTTTTTTTTTTTTTAGACCTTTGGCTCAGTGGCCTTTGCTCTCAGAATAAGTGTTTCCTCTTCCTTATCTCCGTTTCCTTCTCCATATTGATCATTCGCTCTGCAGAAAACTGGTTGCTGCCCAAACGTTCAATCACGGGTTCAAACCGTGTACAGTAAATACCGCGGGATGCTGTTGCTGTTCATCCTAGCAAAAAATGAATGTGGCTTCAGCTCTTCCACTAAGGATGATTTGATAAGAGAGAAGCAGACTCTTCAAGCGGGGCCAGTGTTTGTCGGTCGTTCTGCACTGCTGTATTGATTCAGAAAACCGGAAATGAAGATGGAGAATTTGTTGATAATAGTGAGAGACATTTACAAATTCCCGACAATGGTATTAATATGCATGGAGAGATTGAGAGACACACACACAGAAACAGACACACACACTCACACACACACACACACACACACACACACGCACACACACACACACACACACACACACACACACAGAGAGAGAGAGAGAGAGAGAGAGAGAGAGAGAGAGAGAGAGAGAGAGAGAGAGAGAGAGAGAGAGAGAGAGAGTTATCTTGACTTAAAATAAAACTCCATCTTAAAGGAAAGAGTGAAAGGTTTAGGCGCACTTTTAGCAACAGAAAAAGGGAGGAAAGCAACAGCATTTAGCACGCTCAGGTAGGAAGCCTGCATAAAGTAGTTGGCACTTTACCAGCACTGGTGAATATAAAGAAGTTTTGTCCATGTTTCTTTCGTCTCGTTGCCCTCAATCATCATACTTCATTCAGTGTCTGGGTTTGTTTTTTTTTCATTTCCTGTTACCTTCTTATCCCTCATGGCCTGATAACAGTAACCAGCTCCCTTTTCAGCGATCGTTTGTACAATGTATTCATTGATCAGCATAGAAATTGTCAGCGACAGGACACAGAAGGCAATAACTGAGACAGTCATGATGCTGCTGCTGATGGTCACCACTATGTTGTGTTCATAATGATGATGGGTAATGGCATTATGATAACCACAGCCGTAGTTGTGAAATGCATACACACGCACGCGCGCACGCACACACACACACACACACACACACACACACGCACGCACGCACGCACGCACGCACGCACGCACGCACGCACGCACGCACGCACGCACGCACGCACGCACGCACGCACGCACGCACGCACGCACGCACGCACGCACGCACGCACGCACGCACGCACGCACGCACGCACGCACGCACACACACACACACACACACACATGAATACAATATGATATCAATACAATAGTCAAATTATATGATGCGTTAATAACTCCAATATCAATCTACGGGGCAGAAGTATGGTTCCCCTACCAAACCAAACAAACTGACTCCTTTGAATTAAACAAGCTATTTGATGACTGCCTGACAAGTAAATCTGCACACAAGAAAATACATATCAATTTTTTTAAACAAATTCTTGGAGTTAACAAAAAGTCAATGGTACTTCCTGTATTAGGAGAATTAGACAGATTTCCAGTGAGTTTAAAAATAATATGTCAAACAATATCATATTGGCTACACATTCTCGATTTGTCAGAAAATTCTCTTGCCCATAAAATGTATAAATGCATGCATTATCAAGTGGACAAAAATGATCCTTGGTTGACATTTGTTAAAGATATATTGATTAATATAAATATGGGCCATGTTTGGACAAATCAATTTACGTTCATATAC
The DNA here is from genome assembly GCA_018398815.1 of Conus ventricosus. NCBI lineage: Eukaryota > Metazoa > Mollusca > Gastropoda > Neogastropoda > Conidae > Conus > Conus ventricosus. Next base: position 27,506,075 of record CM031602.1, read on the forward strand.
GGAGACTAAAAGTTGTAATATCAGAAAAGTTAGAACATGAATATATTCGATATTGGAAAGAAAAGAAAAACAGCTCATCAAAACTTAATTTTTACAACACCATTGCAAAAGAATATGAAACAGAAAATTATTTAATCACTGTTACAGATCCGAGGCACAGACAAGCGTTAACAAGACTTCGGATCAGCGCCCATGACTTTAGAATAGAAAAAGGACGATATCTGCATATGTCTAGAGATCAAAGACTTTGCAATCGTTGTAATGTATTGGAAGACGAAGTTCATTTTCTTGATCACTGTTGATCAAAGTTTGATGCCAACAGAAATATTTTAATGAAGGGCATACAATGTCTTAATACTAATGCTTCAAATATTGTCCCAAGCCAGTTAATGACTATGGAGAACGCTCAGTCATTATTAGGGAATTTTGTGTATGATTGTTTTGTTCTTCTATGATAACCATATTGTGTCTCATAAACCTTGATGTTTCATGACAATAAAATTTATTCTATTCTATTCTATTCTATTCTATTCTATTCTATTCTATTCTATTCTATTCTATTCTATTCACACACACACAACCACACACAACCACACACACACACACTGTGCATGCATGCATATATTTGTCTGTCTATCTATCTATCTATCTAAATAGTGAGAGAGAGAGAGAGAGAGAGAGAGAGAGAGAGAGAGAGAGGAGAGACAGAGACAGAGACAGAGACAGAGAGACAAGGTACAAAGAGGTCAGCACAGTCCGGATGATGTGATAACTCTAACGACGACTTAGAAGAGCAAGTTTGGCGATAACAGTCTTCCTCTGCTAACTGTCGAGTCCTCACAGGTGCTTGCAGGAGAGATGACCAGGAGAATGCCCTCAGGTCCCAGTCCCATGAAGACCCGGTGCCTGCTTGCTTGCAAACGGCAATGGACCACACAAGGAACATGGTGATGAACCTAAACAAGACACCCCCTCCCCCCATCTTGATAAGTGTCCCCAGTCAGAGTCATATCAGCGAACCTGACAATGTGGATCCTGCGCATTTTAGGTGGGCGTTCTCCTCTCCTCTCTTTCGTTGTATATTAGCCAGCCAATCGCAGGGGGCTACATTAAGGCTTTTATCGTTTCAAATTTAATCTTTCAAAAATTGTACTATTTCCAATAATGCTCAAATCACTCTGAAACCGATTTTTTTTTTCGCCGTAACTTTTTTTTAAAGATCAAATGAAAAATGTTAACTTCTCTTTAGAAAGTAAAGTATACTAACGTCTTATGGAAAATCTCTGAACAGGATCAATATCTACTGTTCAGTCTTTTGTCTACCTGCATGTAGATCCCAACATTCCGTCCGCAAATACGTCACACAGAAAAGCTATACTTACAGTGTAGACCGTGGAGCGCCCGCACGCTTGAAAAGATCCGAGTGAGTGTGAAAGGAGTGGCTCGTGTTCGATCGGCACCAAGCTGTTTCTTCTTTGCAGCCTCCAATGGCAGACAGAAATTTCCAATGTAGCAATGCATCTGAAAGAAAAAGTTTAAGATTCGTTTGCGTACCCAGTCCTCTTGTCAGAAGTCTTTGTCGTAACTATGAACCTTGGGTTTCAGACCTTCGTAGGAGGAGGATGATCTATGGAATTCCGTATTCATGCTGTGGTTTGCATGATGATTAGTCACCTCATTGGATCGATTGCTGACATGACCGGGGAGCCATCAACTTCCATCGTTTCATGAATAAAATGTCATGAGTTATATTGGGCATACTCATTCCATACATTATCAGGGTGACGTCGCTGCCATCGCTATTTCCGGGAAATCGATACCCATTTACCAAGCAGACATAGGATTCTGCATTGATTTTAGTTCTCTCTTGTGTAGATACCTAGCTCTCGTTTTCTTTGATCCTTGATAGACCCCAGTTCTTCACTTTGTCAGTTTCCTTCTCGTGGTCCGCCATTTGACGTGGGTAGAAAATCGATCGCGTCTGAATTGTCCAATGCACTCGCGGATCCGCGCGTTGTTGAAGGAGCACAATGTTGCTGATGTACATTCCATTGATATCAAAATGATGCCAGTACTTCGATTGAAGCTGAGTGTGTAGGCACTGGTAGGGACTTCCATTATAACCCATGTTTGTCTCTGGTCCTCTCTGATCTATTGATGGAGAGATGCCAAATGATGGTACCAATTGCTAGCATTTGCAGAGAAAGAGAGAGAGAGAGAGAGAGAGAGAGAGAGAGAGAGAGAGAGAGAGGGAGAGGGAGAGAGAGAGAACGAAATTTTATTCATAGAGGGTAACGGGATAAGCATAAACAATGCTTTTTTTCTACATCCAGCCCTCTGGGCATAAAGAACACATGCATACTGTAGAAAGATTAGGCACAGATACAAATGCAGAAAATAAGTAAACAAATAAGGAGAAATACGTAAAGAAAAAAATAAACAAAGATAAGCAAAGCAAAACAAAGCAAAGCAAAACAAAACAAAACTAAAAACAAACAAACAAACAAAAACCTGGGGGAGAAAAACACACAAACTGTAATGCACAACCCGTCAGTCACAAGACAGAATGCCCCAGATCTCCAGAACCGTATAACCATCCCTATCTCACACATTCCCACCTCACCTGACATCCGCCTCCACCATCTGCACCCGCACCCACCGTTCCCGATTCAAAGACCCATTCACAGATGAAACAAAAGAAAAAAATATACTTTATACGCTCAACTTCCACACATTTCACTAGCACAAAGACAAACATGTCATCTGAAAGAGCAAGACACAAAAACGAAAAATGAGAGAGAGAGAGAGAGAGAGAGAGAGAGAGAGAGAGAGAGAGAGAGAGAGAGAGAGAGAGAGAGAGAGAGAGAAACAGAGAGAGAGCGAGAGAGAGACAGAGAGAGAGAGAGCGAAGAGAGAGAGAGAGAGAGAGAGAGAGAGAGAGAGAGAGAGAGAGAGAGAGAGGGAGAGAGAGAGAGAGAGCAATATCCAGTTTTTCATCATTGTCCCCGAACAGTGCAGCAGTTTTTCTGGAGTTTCATCTGCGTGGGTTTAGATGCCCTGAGGTAAAGAGGGGAAATCAGCAGCATTTCAGCACGTTCAGATGACGTGCTGACAGGAATCATTTTTGGTTCACCAACATTGACAAATAACAAACTGGCGGTTCGACCTGCGCTTTAATGAGTTTTGCATCTCTTTCAATATATTTATTGTTGTTGTTGTCAGTCCCGCCAGTGTTGGTAACCAGATGAAAATGACGTGCCCTTTTTATTCTGCAATCAGTTACGCTGTCCTGCTGTTGGTAAGGAACAAATATTTATCCGACAGGAAACGAAAAGCTATGACAGCTAAAATAGTTATGGTCGTGATGGTGTTGTTGATGAGGTCTGTAACGACAACGATGGCCATAATGACGACAAGCAAAGACGACAGAATGACGAAGAAGGGGACAAATCTGTTGACAATTAATTTAAGATACCAAGTTTTTAGATAACAAGCACCGGGGTCTTACGCACCTGCTTGTTTTGATTGCATAGGTCGAGAGGCCAGTATTGGCTTCAGTTTGTCTCTGCTTTCTGAGCCCCGATCAACAGACACGCCGGCGTTAATTGTGTACCGGTTTGACATCCATCCATCAATCCTTGTGACCAGTGAATAAAATATCATCTGTCACGCTAGTGTGCACATTCTAGACACTTCTTAGAATGCTGCCTTTCTCGCTACTTCCTGTGAAGTCAATGGCCATTACCCACTAATACAGGAACTAGTTAGAAGTCTTCCTTGATCTGCGTGTCTGTCGTTTAGACCCCTGATTCCAATTCTCTTTGATGTTAGAATAACCTTTCCTCTTCTCTTTGTCCACTTCCTTCTATCGATCGATCATTCAATGCTGATGTCCTTCGTGGTCTGGAGAAAAAAAAAACATTGCTTAATTCGATTTGCGAAAAAAAAGAGAAATCCCTTCATTGGTTGCCAAGTGTCCATCGATGGAAATACATTTACTGAAAGTGAAACATTTGGGTATTGATATGCATCCCAACGATTACAAGTGACGTCAAGGTGCATGTGAGTTCCTGCAACTAATCCAGGCTCACTTCAAGCAAGAAAACATTCCTGGCGCCGTGGAAAGACTCGCATTTAACAAACCCTAAGCACCAGAATAAAGGACGTTTACAATCACTCGCACCTGAACATAAACTCTGGAATACAAAAAAACCCAAAAAAACAAGAACAACAAGAAGAAGAACAACAAGAGCAAGAACAAAAACTACAACAACATCGACAACAACAACGACAATAAAACCCAGTAACTAATAAGCACTTGGTCAATTAGTACATTCCTGAAGAAGGTGCGAGGACAAAGAAAATAAGCGGGCATGTGACGCACCAGAAAAATGACACTCCACATTCTGCCTGCGACGGAGGGGGAAAAAGCAGTGGCCCATATTTACATACATCCTAAGAAAGATCAAAGTTATTAAAAAAAAATATTCTAATTAGGCAGACATAGCACATAAAGAAGCAGACACTTTTAGCAGTCGACCTTCTGTTCACAGAAGTCAATGTGATTGAGAGTTCTGGAACGCTTGTGGAAGACAGCACAGGTCGCAGATAATGGTACTGACAGTTGGAATGACTGATCATGAAGAGCTGAGAGGTTCGGTTCATCTTGCTCCCTCTGTCTTTGGTGAAAATTGTGGAGTCAAGCCGTCAGACATTTGATATGTAGTCTGCCCCACAAAAGGAAGAAAAAATTAAAAGAAGTAATCTTGCTTCTTGTTGTGTTGATGATTCAGTGAACGCAAATCATTTGAGTTATTTAAAAAAAAGAAGGGAAAGAGAACTCTGGGGAAAATATGGAGGGCAAGACCGGAAGTCAGTTTAGAAATGCGCGACCGGTCACTGGGGTAACACGCCTTCGGGTCATGGATGGCCTGAAGTTAAACGTGCAGTAGTGAGGCTGTCACTTTTAGGAGCAGTGGACCCGCTCTAGGACGAAGGACAGTAGGGAATAAAGTTCCCCTAACTTGTATAGAACTGTCAGAATAAAAAGTTTGAACTATTTTGAAGGAACAATTTCCGTGACGAAAATGTACAATTAAAAAAAAAAATGATTTTTGTTTATTTTCCATTACTTCCAGGTCATACAGCAGAGGCATAGGAAGCTCAGAACAAAGATTAGTTTTGATATTCGTTGAGGTGTAGGTTAATACTTACTGATGGGGAGAGAGAGAGAGAGAGAGAGAGAGAGAGAGAGAGAGAGAACACCAGTACTTTGTTCATTAAATCAGCGAAGACTGCAGTTTTGAAGAAAGTTGTTGTAAATAACACTGATGTGATTGTGAAGTGATTAAAAAGATCTACACCATTTTGAAAACGTTTTTTTGGAAGAAAGTTGTTGTAAATAACACTGATGTGATTGTGAAGTGATTAAAAAGATCTATACCATTTTGAAAACTTTTTTTTTATAGTTTTCTGCTCATAATTCGTAAGACTGATCTTTGCTGGTGTCGACTGAGACATCTGAGGACAAAATTATTGTAATATGTTAGAAAAGTAGTTACAGACTCAGAATCAAAATTGTAATATGGTTTGAGTTTAGTGAAGAGAGGGAGCCTCGCCCCTTTTACTTCTTTTGTGATTATAGTGATCTAGTCCTTCAGTGACGTAACTTTTGAAACAGACCAAGCAGGAGAGAGAGAGAGAGAGAGAGAGAGAGAGAGAGAGAGAGAGAGAGAGAGAGAGAGAGAGAGAGAGAGAGAATGACAGGCAGACAGACAGACAGATAGATAGAAAAAGAGATGAGATTCTGCCTCTGTGTGTGTGTTGGGGGGGGGGGGGGGTGCGTGCGTGCGTGTGTGTGTGTGTGTGTGTGTGTGCGTGCGTGCGTGGAGAGAGAGAGAGAGAGAGAGAGAGAGAGAGAGAGAGAGAGGAGAGAGAGAGAGAGAGAGAGAGAGAGATTGTCTTCACCTTTGCTCCAAAACAGCTCATCAATTTCTCTGGAATTCCATCTTTGTGGAGGGAGAGAGAGAACGGGGCTTTGATGCCCTGAGGACGTTGGGAGGACACAGGAAAGCAGCAGCATTAATCACGATCAGATGGGATGCTGGCGTAAGTCGTCTGCTGTTCACCAACTTTGACAAATCACCAGAAGCTGGGTGTTGGGGCCTCTTATTCTTCTCATGTGGCGTTACTCCTTCATTTGGTTTTCTTTTCCACGTCTTCTCTTTCATTGTTTTCATTGTCCTCCCTATCATCGAGGATACACTGATGAAAATGATCCGCTTTGCTTTAGCCTTTTGTTGCATTGTCTTTTGACTGATTCGGGAAAATGTGAAAGTTTTTTTCAGATATTAGCTTTCTGAAGAGGATACTGTGATGATGATGGTGGTGGCGATAGTGGTGATAATGGTAGTGTTGATGGTGGTGGTGGTGGTGGTGATGGTGATGAGATGATGATGATGATGATGATGATGATGATGATGATGATGATGATGATGATGATGACGACGACTACGACGACTATGAGACGGCTGCAACAACAAAAACCTTCAAAGATGGCAGTATAATATACAAATGTATCTCGTAGCTTTGTATACAATCTTTATCAGCATTTTTAGTGTTAACAATCCCACACCATCTAATTGCTAAGTCCTGACAGGAGGGTCAGAATTAGCCCCAGATTGATCTTACTGTTTTGTGTGTGTCCAGGCAAGGTCTGCTCTACCAACTTGTCAGTGTTGATTCTGTATCTTTTAGATGTCCATCGTCCTTATCTGGCGAGTCATAAACAAATTATTCGTCTCCCACACTGGCTTCTTTAGCTGACACTTTATACAGTTCCGTTGTTATTGATGCTTCCTAGGAACGCAATGCTCATTTTCACACTGACGGGTACTAGTAAGAAATTTTCATGCATGTCATTTTTTTCTTCGGGTAGATTTCCGAGTTTCATGTTCTTTTATGCTAGAACAACCTTTTTTCTTCCCTTAGTCAGTTTCATTCAAGTGGTCTGCCATTAAAACTGTGGAAAGTTCATTGATTTCCAGCTGTCAAGTCACCACAATCCGTGCATTGTAAATGCAGAGTAGTACACCATTTTTTCTTCTTTTTGTCCCATCGTCTGTGTCTCAAGAACACATTAATCCCACATTTCGGCTCCCTCATATACAGACACTTTGCACTAACGTAGCCCTAGAACCTGTAACCCACAGGGAACAATCAATCAGTCGTAAAGAAGCAACCCAGTGGAGGAGGCCCTGCTCTGCAACTAGATTACTTCGATGTTGTGCAGTCGTGTCTGCTCTGTCCAGCACAGGAACAAAACCGTCTGCTAAGCCCCCTGTTGACGACAATAATTGTTCATTAGTGGGAAAAGCGTCAGTGACCGTTCCTTTTCAGAGACCACAGCTATTTTTTAAACAAGGGCCGTCCCCCTGTCACTGCTGATGCCGATGACTTTAACTTACCAAAGGAAAGGACATGTGGAGAAAACTGAACGCGTGGTCAGCACTAGCGCATGGAATGAAGAGCCTCAATATGTGAAACATTTCTTTCAAGGATGGTCAACGAGAGTTATAATGGTGGAGATGTTGGTAATTCGGATTTCCATGTAAGACAGATGTCACATGGCAAGCTTGTAGGTATGCTTCCTTTAATAATACTTCTCGGGGTCAATTGGGCCCGAAGAAACAAACACATGCTATGTTGATCTGGAATGCACCACTTAAATTGCATCCATTCAGTGGGTGGGAACTCGACTGTGTGTCTCCAGTCTTCCTATCTAAACCAGTGGTACACCAAGGTCGGATAAAAGCCTGTTGCAGCCCCCCCCCCCCCCCCCTCCCTTGCCCTCTCCCCTCCCTCCCACATAAAAGAGTTATTATTTTGATATGCCTCTTATGAGAACCGAGCCTAATACCTACCAGCAAACAAACGCAGGACGCTAACCAAGGGACACAGCGGCTAGCAGGAGTATGCTGTTGATCTGAACACCAACCCAGGCCGACACAGGGAGTGCAGAGAGTGACAGACTCTTGAGCAGAATCAGTACTAATCATTTGTCCTCGGCGACCTTCGATTCAGAAAGCTTATGGAGATGGAGACTTCGTGGACAACAGGGGGCCAGGGGGAAATCTCATGTCTCAGATGATGGTACTGTAAGCTGACACAGGCATGTCGGCCTTTCTTTCCTTTCCGTTTTCTTACTTTGTTTGTTTCTTTCTTTCTTTCTTTCCTTTTCTCTTTCGTTCCTTCCTTCTTTCTTTCTTTCCTTGCCTTCATTCCTTCCTTCCTTCCTTCCTTCCTTCTTTTATTTCTCTGTCTCACGTACTCATACACCTGAATTCAGTCTAATTTCGCGACTCTCCCAGCAAGGCAACTTGATCGAGCCGAAAATTTCTCCCATTTTAACCTTCTGCCATTGAATGGATGCACTCATGTGTTATTCTCAGTTTCAGGTCCAGACTAATGCAAACAGCTATCCTTTAACAATTAAAGTAGTATTTTTATCTTTACACAAAGAGCTTAGAACCAGGAACGTGGGACATTTTGCTGTCTGGAAGTAAATATATTACATGCTTTATTTTTGCGTCACTACAACGGTTTTCTACTATCTAAAACGTATGTAACAGCATACTGCCTAAAGGTTACTGTTTTACCCTTTCTGTTGATATATAACGATAGCTTGCTATGTTTTCGCATGAAGTGGTGCGAAATAAAATAAATATTGCGTGTCGATAAGGGAGATAATTTGTTACGTAGCATCGATCAGGAGAAAAAGTGTCCACCGAAGCGAAAATCTCCCCAGTCTGGCTGCCTGAAACGGGAAATAAACCCAGGACGATTAGATCAAGACAACAATACTTTACCCATAACGCCAACCGGGTCCAAATTGAATAAACATTAACTAGTGTTTTGTTTGTTCCTTTCTTTTTTATCTGTTTATTTCTTTTATTCTTTGTTTGTTTGCTTGTTTACGTAATTCTGAACAATAGGAATGGAAGGTTGGGGGGGGGAAAGAGAGGACGATTTTTTTTTCTGTTTCACACGAGTATGTGAGATCAAACAAAGATTAGAGTTATCAGCCGTGGACTTAATCTTGTTGTTGTAACTGGAATACGTATACATCGTGTTTGTCTCAATTGAATCTAAAAGTTAAAAAAGAGGTATTTAGAGCCCCATTTACACGTATTGCCAATTTAACCATCTCTCTCTCTCCTCTCTCTCTCTCTCTCTCTCTCTCTCTCTCTCTCTCTCTCTCTTTCTCTCTGTCTGCCCCCCTTTCTCTCTCTCGCTCTTTCTTTTTCTTTCTTTCTTTCTTTCTTTCTTTCTCTCTCTCTCTCTCTCTCTCTCTCTCTCTCTCTCTCTCTCTCTCTCTCTCTCACATTTACTTACTGCTCTCTACGAGCACACTTACACACACACACACACACACACACACACACACACACACACACACACACACCACACACACGCACGCACGCACGCACGCACGCACACACACACACACACACACACACACACACACACACACACACACACACACAGAGACACACACACACACACACACACACACACACACACACACACACACACACACACACACACACAAAAGCGCGACGTTATGCACATCATACCAAGCCTAAGGAACGCAGACCAAACGTGATCACACTGACCCACACCCCACCCAACCAAAGGTTACCCACCACTAAACACCACACTAAACCACAGGAGATCACAAGATACCACACCATACCACTTCGAACCAAGTCAATCCAAACGAAAGCAAACTGAAACGTGTTAAAACATATTAAACCAAACCAAGCGAAACCCAACCAGACAATACGAAATCAAATCAACCCACGAGATACCGAATCACATCACACCACCCCAAACCACCAAAAGGAAAGAACCACACAATGCCACATCATCCCACATACGACCACACCAAACCAAATCAAATCACAGCATCAACACCGTCAACTAAATCAAGCCAAACCTAAAACCACACCAAGATAAGAAAAGAAAAAAAAGAAGAAAAAACGCTGAAAAAAAAACAAAGGAAGCCAAACCAAACCTAAACAAACCTGTCTAATCCAGACAAACAGCAGCGAAATACGCCAAACCAAACCACGCCACACAACACCTCATAATACCACATACGCACTCAACACCAAACCACATTACACCACACCACACCACACCACGCCACACCAAATCAAAGCAAAGAACTCCAACACACTAGAACAAGCCAACACAGACGCAACAGCCGCAGTTCAGCTTCTAATGATCCCGTGTTATGTCGATCGTTTCTTTTTTATCTACTACATTTCGTCATTCAACCAACTCTCCTCGCATCCTTTAGCCCCCCCCCCCCCCCCCCCCCCCCATCCCCTTCCCTCCTACCCTACCCAGTAGCATCCTCCTTGGCAACCTTCATCCCCACTCCCCACCCCTGCCTCCCCTTCCCTCGTCTCCTGGAAAGCTTCTATTTCCCCAAGACACAGACTGGGAAAGCAGGACAATGGGTACTGAGCATCAGTAACGAGCTTTCTTTTATGACCAGGATGCGACAGATTGGTCGGCAGAGAGGCCGGCATTCCTTCATGTCCTTTCAGTCGAAGAAGTGGCAGATGGATGATAATGGAAACAACAATATACTCCGCTCCCTTCCTTCCCTTTCGTCCTTTCCTTCCATCCTGCTGGTGTGTTGATTGATTGGAGGGGTGAGGTAGGTGTGTGGGGGCTTATAGGATCGGTGGGGCCTTTCTTCGTTCGTGCCCCTGCCCAGTTAGGTCATCCTCTGTTTGAGAGGCTCTTTGCTGAGAAGGGTTTTCCGCCTTAGTGTTGTTGCGTAGTTAAAAACCATGACGAAACCTACATTTCCCAACGAGCAGGTGAGAGAGAGAGAGAGAGAGAGAGAGAGGGAAGACGGGAGACTGATGAGATGGAGACAAGAATATTTCAGTCCATGAAATACGCAATGATTTTTTTTTTTGTTTCGCGTTGGTCGCAGACTAACTCGGGCAAAGTCGCCTCTTATCATGGTTGTTCTGTTGTACACAACGTCTTTCCAGCACATTAATTAAGCGTACGGAATGTATCTTGGGCTCTCCGCCATGATGAAGAAAAGGAAGTACATGACAGTCGTTTCTAGTTTGTGCGTGGTGCTAAGACACTAAGTGTTGTTTTGCCAACAACGGAAGGGGCTCTGGGCGCGTCTAGCTTTTTCAGTTGGGATTAAATATAGGGGGGAGGGAAAAGGAGAGCTGGTGGTGGTGATGACTTCGAATATAAGTATTCATGTAATCTGCTTCTATAGCGATACTTGCACAACATGACCATTGAACGTACGTTTGTTAGGAAAGTGACAATCGAAGGCTGACGGTCTGTTTCTACACACACACACACACACACACACATTGCTCATGATTCTGCTTTTAGGATCATCCTGACCCCCCACCCTCCCGCAGACAAAGATCTATCACCGATTTATGACATCTGTCCGTTCTCCTCATCCCCTGTCTCTCTCCCTTCCTCACCCTGTGCCTAATCTAAAAACAAAGAAACAAAGAAGCAAAACATATTACCAGCGACCAACACTACCCCACACGAACAGGAAACTTACCCTCCACGACCTCTATCACGCCACTCCTCCGTCAATCCCCCCTCCCACCCTTCCCCCCCACCCCCCCCCCCCCCCCCCAATTCCCCCGTACTATTTCCACCACTACATTCCCCACAATACCCACCCAGCGCCCCCCCCCCCCCCCCCACTCCCGTCTCCTCCATCAGTCTTCTCCTCTTCCTCTAATCAACAGAGACGGCTGGGCAGCCAGCCATGTACGTGCGTCCATTTCCGAAAGTGACGCACAGTCGTGACTGGCCTATTGATTCCCCCGATCTCTCCCCTCGGTGTCCAGCACGGTCCTTCTTCCTGGTCATCTTCTGGTGGACCCCCTACTGTGTCTACTGTGTCTATATCGCGTGACTTTTATGTCAGTATTCATGGTTTCCACGGAACCCGTGATCACAGGATGAGATTGGAGTCACATACAAGTCGGTAACAGAGACCGTAACGTTCATTGAAAGCAAACGAAATGAAAAATAATCGAAAACAACCACCATAATGGTTTTTTTTAAACATTCCAGCGTCTAACGTCAGTGAGAGTTTTCTTCTTTTTTTTTTAAAGGTTGCATTTACGAACATCTCCGTGTCTTCAGTTTCTTTTTCTTTTTTAATTGGAACTTTGCTTCTTTAACCGATAGCTATCTGTATCTTGGTCTGTCTCTCTGTCAGTCAATCTATCTGTCTATCTATCTATCTGTCTATCTATCTGTCTGTCTATCCATCTATCTGTCTGTTCATCCATCCATTCATCTCTCTCTCTCTCTCTCTCTCTCTCTCTCTCTCTCTCTCTCTCTCTCTCTCACTGTCTCCCCCTCCCCCCCCCTGCTCTCTCTCTGTTATGTATTTGTAAGTATGTGCGTGTGTACCAAGCAGCCCTGTGTCGCCAATCTTTCTGAATTCAACATCTAAAAACTTCGCTTTTGTCAAATTTTCAGATTTCAAGAGAGAGCTTTGACATGTTTTTGTCCTGCTATCAGATGCATGCTTTTCGAGTAATTGATGTTTTGGAACACCATGCCGGCCGTAATGTGCATACTGTATGGAGTTTACTATGAGTTGCAAATATATATATATAAAAAAAAACCCGGACCTTTCAGCAAGTCTGTGGCGGGTCTCTGATTAGTTCCATATTCACTGATCAGACTAATCATTTGAATTGAAAAAAAGCTACTGTTTTCGTTTGGTTGTTTCTTTTTTTTTATAAATAGAAAATACAGCTTATACCTGGCAGTTTCAAAGATGTAGAGTGTCATGAGACATGCAAACAAGGACACAACATACAGACTCGTGCTACCACCCTGAGTTCTCTTCCCATGGCTAGGGTTGAAGGAAGCTTTCAAGCTGTGTTACTGGCTTTCATCATGCGTGTGCTCTCTGTTACCGACTGCGAACCTGTCTGCCTATCGACTTCAGTCCGTATGGGAGTCTCGCTTTGTCTGAAAGATTTCAAAAGATCGCTGTGTTAGCAGAAGAAGATCGGGAACATCATCATCGTTGCTGTCGTTACTGTTATCGACGTCGTCATCACCATTGTCGTCGTCTCGGTCGTTCTGGGCAACTTTGAATTTTAAAATATTTATTTCTGACTGCATTGTTTTTCACTAACTAATTAATTGATTAGTCACTCACTCACTTACTCACTTACTCACTCACTCACTCACTCACACTCACTCACTCACTCACTCACTCACTCACTCACTCACTCATCAGTCAATCAATCAATCAATTGGTCAGTCAAGGTGTCTGTTTATTTATGCATGCATTTATTTGCGGTAGTTGTTTTATTTCCCGTGCCCCTTCATTGGTTTTATACCAACAACGCTCATTTTGGTCAACCCATATGCAGCAACCATCCAGGGGATCGCGACCTGAGAACAAACACCACTGGAACGATTCGTTAGTGTCTCCTTTTGTAGGTTGTCTTATAACGACCTGATATTGAATGTTACCTATAGACTGTTGGAGCACCACATACTTAGCCCCCACGCACGACAATAATCGCTAACTCAGCAAGCCATCGTGAGTGAATGACAGTCTCATGATAGAGCCACGGCGTCAATCGAACAACGGTCTCTGTAAACTAGTTGAGTAGCTAATACAAACAAATCTTCTCACGAGTTCATTCTCAGAACTGAAAAGGCAAACAACTGATTCACTCGAACTCATCCAGAAGCAACAATAGGTGGATTAAAAAAAACAAGTCCAACACGAAAGAACTCGCTTAGTCAATGTTTGCAAAGTCTTCGACAGTATTGGTAAAACTGGATATATACAGAAGTAGAACAAACACACAGTAATTCATATGGGAACCCCATCAAAACGATGATACTGTAAACACATTTTTGTTCTTGTTCAAGAATGGATGGTGTTTTGTTTTTTTCTCTCTCAAACTGACGATGAAGAAAAGTTCTAGGAATGCAAGGCTGGCAAGCAGATACACAGACAGACAATTCCAGAAATGCACTTGACGAGGGAAACCGAAGAAAACAGAGAAAATTGCAAACAAGATAGCTACTCCGCCCACGGGTCCTTCGGAGGCCGTATGGGAAACATGACCAAGACCGATGGACCCGTTTCCATTCTGTCGTGGGGATGGCTGGCCTTGGCCACCGCGGCTGCCAGGGGACTGGTCAGCAAGAGCAGCTCTGCCGGACTAGATTCCGATGGGTCACGTGGAGCCACATCATTCAACCTTGACGGGGAGTTCTTGTAAATGGACGAGGGCAAAACGAGAGCGCACATGGACAGTTCTAATGAGATTTGAACCATTTCACCTTGGAAGGAACAAAAATACTTGCGATCACACTTACTATGAAAGTCGGCCAGGGAACATGTCCCTATAAGCTTCATGCTTACCGGAAGTTAATCTCACCGTGTGCTGCACAGACGATGAAACATGCAAAAAGTATCTTTTTTTCGGTTGTTAAATGGAGCCATGCGGAAAAGGAACAAATATATTTTCAGCTAGTAATGAAACAGGGATAGTGGTAGTGGTTATTGTGGTGGTGAGATGGGAGTGGAGGATGGAGGGTGGGTGGGCAGTCAGACATTCTTATAGTTCAAAGCAGCGATTTTGACAGCAGAAATAACTGTGACAATGTTCGCAAAGTATTCATGTGTGCTTTACTCTTCCTTAACAGACTTACCAAAGACTTATTTTTGTTCTCTTTGAAACATTCTCCATGGACTCCTATTGCGTGAACTATGAACCAAATTGACCGGGGGAGCATTTCTGGGGGGGGGGGGTGCTGCAATGCACCGCTTTGGCAGGCAGTTCGTTGACCTGAACCCCACAAGAAGATTGACAACAGCCGGTGTCTTTGAGTCTTTCTCTTCTCGGTGCATGCATATCTATCTTGAGGCTAAGCTGCCAGACTGACGACCCCCCAGGCTGTCTTGGAAGGGGAGACACTGATTGACATTATCGTTGATCACATTATTCAGAGAGCCGGTGCTCAGGCGCACTTCACGCTCGATGAAAAGTTCATGAATAGCGTTCCTGACTGTGGATATGATTTGGTTAATTTCGTACACATTTATGTATCATCGTCATCGTCATCGTCACCATCATCAGCATCAGCATCAGCATCATCATCATCATCGTCATCACTATCATCATCATCACCACGACGACGACGAAGACGACGACGACTACAAACATGATGATGATGATAATGATGATGATGATGATGATGATGATGATGATGATGATGATGATGATGATGATGATGATGATCATGATCATGATGATGATGATGATGATCATCATCATCATCATCATCATCATCATCATCATAACGGCAAATTCAAGAATAGATCTTGTCTAGAGATCATACTGAGATTGGCCATTTCCCAACAAATTAGACCCTCCTCTACTAGCATCATCTTCATTTATCTCGATTGTGATGATGATGATGGGTGATGATGATGATGATGATGATGATGATGATGATGATGATGATGATGATGATGATGATGATGATGTGACGACAACGACGACGACGACAACGACTACGAGGATGATGATGATGATGATGATGATGATGATGATGATGATGATGATGATGATGA
>CM031602.1:27526774-27549274 GCA_018398815.1 Conus ventricosus
AGTTCTAACCGCAACTTGTCGAGCCTTCCAACACATCACGGGTTCTTATCTCAGCCTGACGATTTTTTTCCAACAGCCTGACGTCTTCTTACCATAGCCTGACGAACTCTTACCACGAGTTCTTACCACAGCCTGACGAGCTCTTATCATAACCTGACGAGCTGCTACCATCACCTGAAGAGTTGTTGCCACAATCCGACAAGCCGGTATCACAATCTGACGAGTTCGTACCAGAACCTGACAAGTTCTCTACCACAACCTGATGAGTTTTTCTAGAAACCTGACGTCTTGGTACCACAGCCTGACGTACTGTTACCACAACCTGACTAGTTCTTACCATGAGTTCTTACCACAGCCTGGTGAGTTCTTATCATAACCTGACGTACTGTTACCACAACCTGACGAGTTCTTACCACGCGTTCTTACCACAGCCTGGTGAGTTCTTACCAAAATCTGACGAGTTCTTACCATGCGTTCTTACCACAGCCTGGTGAGTTCTTATCGTAACCTGACGTACTGTTACCACAACCTGGCGAGTTGTTACCACATCTCATGAGCCGGTATCACACAACCTGATGAGTTCTTACCACGAGTTCTTACCACAGCCTGGTGAGTTCTTACCAAAATCTGACGAGTTCTTACCACGAGTTCTTAACACAGCCTGGTGAGTTCTTATCATAACCTGACGTACTGTTACCACAACCCGACGAGTTGTTACCATAATCTCATGAGCGGGTATCACACAACCTGATGAGTTCTTACCACAACCTGACGACTTCTTACCACAACCTGATGAGTTCTTACCAAAATCTGACGAGTTCTCAGCACGAGTTCTTACCACAATCTGAAGAATCTGCCATGGTTTTGTTGGTGTGGGTTCAGAAAACAGAACTGCCAGGCTTACAAGACCAACTGCTGTATGGCTACGGACAAGAGAAACATTAGAACTGACTGACATGGATTCAGACGAGAGAAATACCAATTACCCCAAGATTGGATCATTTTCCCTCTTTTTCCGACCAGGTTTAGGACCGAGGTGAATCGAGGTTAAGCAAACAAACTAAATTGGACCAGGGATGACTTTCGCGCATTGACTGGACTCTGAATCCACTCTGTCATATCACGACCAGTCGGTTTGCACTGTGTCTGTCCATTGGGGAAATGATCGAGTGGGGATGGAAAAACTTCACCCCACTATTAGGATGGACCTGTGCGAAGTGATACGTCTGTGATCATTCTATTTGGTGCAAAGGAGCAGGGGGAAGGTGGAGAAGAGAGAGAAGAGAGAGAGAGAGAGAGAGAGAGAGAGAGAGAGAGAGAGAGAGAGAGAGACGGGGGGGGGGGGGGGGGGGGGACAAGACAGAATGATAGTCGACATGTATAAAGGACTAATCCCATTAGAATGAAATTGTCCATTCAATTTCAATTTGCTCGGGTATCTGACATTACAAATAAACATGTTGAACATGCATCTTGTACTAAGGTAGTCTTTAAAATATACACAAATGTAAACACTTGTCTGCCTGCCTACCTACACACCTATTTACGTACCTTTACACATACATACTTACATACAAACACGCATACATACATACATACATACATACATACATACATACATACATACATACATACAAACACACATACATACATACATACATACATACATACATACATACATACATACAGGCACCTGCGACACTTTTATAAATTCATATACACTTACATGTATGCATGGATAAATGAAGGGAAAGTATTCCTTTCCGTGCATTTCTATTGCGCTAGTTGATATAGCCACAATTTCTTTTTTTTTTTTTTTTTTTTTTAGGACATTGCTCATAGATCTGGTTAAAGAGGAAATGATGCACGGTTTCTTGGTCGACAGAAACTAAGCTTCTTTTTTTTTTGCTGCAGTACTTAGGGCCGTCCTTAGTGGTATAAATCTTGTTCGTAACTGGCTGTATTTTAATAAATATAGGTTTGTTAGTGCTCGTCTGCGCTTCATGCATTGTGAAGTCTGTTTCTGGAATTACATCATCTTCATCCACACAGTGTCCCGTTGCCGTTACATCATTTGGCAATGTTTCCGGTGAGCTAGGCTGTCGTTGTCGCTCAGGTGGGACACATTCCTACTGGTCAGATTCTGTGACCACGTCAACACTTGCCTCGCCTTCTCTGTCTGATTACTGTCAGTAACTTGAAGTCGATCGTATACTCGCCAGGTACAGCTCTGAGGAGAGAGAGAGAGAGAGAGAGAGAGAGAGAGAGAGAGAGAGAGAGAGAGAGAGAGAGAGAGAGAGAGCGAGAGAGAGCGAGAGAGAGCGAGCGAGAGGACAAAACGTGCAGTGTACATCTGTTCTTTTATTTCGAACGTGTGCTTTTTTTTTTCAAGGGACGACAGATTGTAACGTGCGCGCACGCGCGCGCACACACACACACACACACACACACACACACACACACACACACACACACACACACACACACACACACGCACACACACGCGCGCGCGCGCGCGCGCACGCACGCACGCAGCACGCACGCACGCACGCACACCACACACACACACACACACACACACACACACACACACACACACACACCTATTAAAGGTTCAGACTGAGTCGTTGCGCGCAACATACACACAATCTCTGTATGTGTGCATGTATGTATGTATGTATGTATATGTGTCTGTCGGTCGATCTAAAAAAGGCCATATGAAAAGCATGTATATATATATATATATATATGTGTGTGTGTGTGTGTGTGTGTGTGTGTGTGTGTGTGTGTGTGTGTGTGTGTGTGTGTTGAGTGTGTGCGCGCGCGCTCGCGTGTGTGTGTGTGTGTGTGTGTCTGTATGTGTGTGTGTGTGTGTGTGTGTGTGTGTGTGTGTGTGTGTGTGTGTGTGTGTGTGTGTTGTGTGTGTGTGTGTACAAATATGTCTGCCATTGAAACAGGAAGCGAAATTCCCAACCCTGAGCGACAAGATAATTTCAATGGCGGTGTCACCTTCTTTGTAAGAGTTTCCCGGTGAGTTTTAAAAGCAGATGTATTAAAGGCCCTAAACCTCTCCGTACAGTTTAACAGCTTTGCGCAACAGGTCGCGCCCATTCTTGAGCAACCTTGACTTCTACGGATAAGAATAGACATGACAGCATCAGACTACCACATGAATGCCCACCACAGAAAGATATATGGAACATGCAAAAAGAATACTGTGTTCAGGACTCGATCAGATACTAATGCAGTCAGAGCAGTATCGGGTATCTAACAGTGAGTGACGAGAAATACGGATTGTCCAGGACTGAGTGATGTATGGGTACAGACAAGACAACCGTCAGGTTCCCAACAGGACTGAATGATATAAGAATACAGACAACAAAAATACCGGGAATTCAGGACTGAGTGATTCGGGGGTACAGATAAGAGAATCACGGGATGTCCTGAACTGAACTGAATGCTGTCTGACACAAGAGAAGACGCCCTATGTGACAAGAGAAATATCGGGAGTCCAGGACTGAGTGATATATAGGCACAGACAGAAATAACGGGTATTAGAGACTGAATGACATACAGATACAGACAAGAGAAAAAAAAACGGATGTCAGGCACGGATCGAAATATGTATGGGTAAGAAAAGAAAAGATAGGGCTACAACAGACTGAATGACAAAGGGGAACAGTTACAATTTGACTTTCAGTTTCATGAAGGAGGTGCCACTGAATGCAGGCTGGTCCATGTACGCTTACACCACATCCACTAAGCCATGGGAGCACAAGGAACGGACAACGACGGAGAGAGAATTCAAGGCAGACATAACGGGTACCACTGGCTGAATGATGCATGGTAAGAGATAAGAGAAACGACGCGTGCTCAGGACTGGGTGATTGATGGGTTGAGCTGAATCAATATCGGTCTTTCATCACAACTTGTGGAATGACAGCTGGACTGAGGTCGTGACTCAGGCCTGCCTGGACTCGAAATGAGTATCGAAGATTAGTTTCATCAAAGCTTTCTCCACCGGGACTACACTGTTGAATCCCTGCTCGATTGTTTGCGCTAGGGATGCGCGTTAGACCGAACCTCTTAATAACAACGACAGCAACAACAATGATTAGGGAGAAGAGAAAGAGGAGGGAGAGGAAGAGCAGGAGAGAAGAAGAAGAAGAAGAGAAGAAGAAGAAGAAGAAGAAATGATGAATACTTTTTCAACACCACGCACTATCTTGCACCCAAAAGTCAATGCCATTGGCTACTCGCTTCTCCCACGTTCCCCACCTCCACTCTTTTAGCACACAGATCTCTTTCTGTCCTCCTTCTCATCTCCCATACTACATCTAAAGCTGACAGCACAGTTCAACAGAATAGCTTTTCCAAAAGACATGCATCAATCTGTTTTTTAATAATCGGGCTGAGATTAAATTTGCATGAACTGAATGGCATTGCATTCCACACATTGGTTCAGGAGACACAGCAAAAATCTGTGCTCTCCCGCAGTATCTTTCGCCTTGAAAATCTCGACAGCTCTTTATAGGAAAAAAATTAGTCAACGCGATTACGACGTATACTGATCGGGACGGTCATACATGACGGAAACAATCCATCAAAATGACCATACGAAAGAGCCACGATATTACACAATCGCCGGAAATTCACAAGAGTTCAATAACCTTCTCTAATGAACTGTGTTAAATATTCATCCCACTATTATGCTCAATTCGAGATAGATAATCAGTTTCGTACTGTGTGATATTTGTTAA
Organism: Conus ventricosus; assembly: GCA_018398815.1. NCBI lineage: Eukaryota > Metazoa > Mollusca > Gastropoda > Neogastropoda > Conidae > Conus > Conus ventricosus. Next base: position 27,531,535 of record CM031602.1, read on the forward strand.
GAGAGAGAGAGAGAGAGAGAGAGAGAGAGAGAGAGAGAGAGAGAGAGAGAGAGAGAGAGAGGAGAGAGAGAGAGAACAGAGAGAACAGAGAGACAGAGAGAGAGGGGAGAGAGAGAGAGGGAAAGAGAGAAAGAGAGAGAGAAAGAGAGAGAGAGAGAGAGAGAGAAGAGAGAGAGAGAGAGAGAGAGAGAGAGGAGAGAGAGAGAGAGAGAGAGAGAGATGGGGTGATGGTGGTCATGGAGATGACGCATGTGCAAGAAATCACCACCCAACTATACGAACTAGCGGCCCCTTACTGGTATGCAGTCCTGAAGAATGCTCTTCAGAAGAAGGATTTTTCTTCGGGGAGGTCACAGAGGGATTGCACTGGTTCTTGTCAGCGATTTACTGCAACGTCAAGAGGTTGTTGGTATGGGAGGAAAAAGGAGGTTGGGGAGGGAGGTGGTGAGGGGTACATGGGGAATGGCAACCAGTTTTTTTTTTAAATCCAGGACTGGACCAAAATAGGTGAAAGGTATGGACCTTTGTTTAAAACAGTGCTGCCACAACAATTGGAGCCATCTTCAGACACTAGCAAATATAGTTGTTCAACATTCTGGATCTCTCTCTCTCTCTCTCTCTCTTCTCTCTCTCTCTCTCTCTCTCTCTCTCTCTCTCTCTCTCTCTCTCTCTCTCTCTCTCTCTCTCTCTCTCTCTCTCACACACACACCACACACACACACACACACACACACACACACACACACACACACACACACACACACAACTTATTTAAAGAAAAAATCGCGACGTGATGCTACGAAGAAAACAAAAATCCCACACCGCAGTGTAACCTATGAAATGTTGCCTAGAGAGAGCATTGACAAAGAGCATGGCTCGAAGACTTTACTGTATTATACTTTATTCCAGTTAGTAGCATCCATAAGATGGAGCTATCAGCACGGAGCAGGTTGTCTCCAAAAGTATGCCTCATTTCCACTTCCACGAAGAGGAGTCAACCAGCCCCACCACAAGAGAAGCGACCCAGAAAACCCATCAAAGCAACGCAACAGACGGGTCCACCCTGGCGCCCAGTTACTTAACAGATCATGCTCTGAACCCAGCAGACACTGTGAATGATTCCAGACTAACGAAGTAGGACCGAGTGTAAACTGACTCCGGGGCACAACCGAGCATGGTGTTAGCTGTTCAGACAGACGGAAACAGATTATTTGTGTAACATTCGTAAGGGAGACAATGTCACCCTGGGTCATTTAATCCCGGTCCAAGAAGAACGTGGAACGGATGGAAGGGAGGAAGGGGTTGGGAGAGTAGGATGGAGGAAAACTGGCACAGATGCTGGCTTGCTTGCTTGCCTATTCGTGGTCTGCCTGGTCAACAATGGAGAAGATCTTGGATGTTCAGGGTTGTCCATTGTAGTGTGCTTATCCACGAGAATGGAAAGGTAGGAGAACTAGAAGACTCTCTTGGTGTGAGAGGAATGACCCTGACCCTAACCCAACGTTAACTCTATTGTTAGTTCTAACCTTTGCCCTAACCTAACTTGATGAAACCTGATAAAAACCCTTTATTTATTAATGGTGCTGCAGTTGAGACGATGGAGTTGTTTTCTCTTGTTCCTTATCGTAGAAGGAAAGAACGTGTGCTGTTGTCCACTCCTTGATGTTGTCAGGCCCGCCTTTCCTCGGTCTTCCTTTTCTATTTTCATACAAGCTTGCTCTATAGTTGTGGCGAGGAATTTGGTGCATTGCTGATGGTCATATCACTTCATCTCTCTTTTCATCTCCTCTGATGGAGACTAAGGTAGTAGGATGAAGAAAAAACTGGAAAAAATGATGCTGTTGGTGTTGTCCTTCAAAGCGTTGAAATAAATTTTCAGATGGTCTTTGACCCACACAAAAGGACAGCTGTCAATATGGCACGCTCTATTTTGTATGCGTGCACTCGTGCACGTCTTCACCCCCCTCCATCCTCCCCGAAACACCCATCTCTCTCTCTCTCTCTCTCTCTCTCTCTCTCTCTCTCTCTCTCTCTCTCTCTCTCTCTCTCTCTCTCTCTCTCTCTCTCTCTCTCAGACACACACACACACACACACACACACACACACACACACACACACGCACGCACGCACGCACGCACGCCACGCACGCACGCACGCACGCACGCACGCACGCACGCACACACACACACACACACACACACACACACACACAACACACACACACACACACACACACACCACACACACACACACACACACAGCGTGATCACGTTTAGATATTTTCTTGGCAATTAAACTTCATACTCTAACAATTTGCTTCAGTAAGTGTTCAGTATTCTACATTGCCTTGCGTTTACACCAGTGTAAATATTATCATCACAACCCAAGCATGAAAAGCCTGCAGAATAAGACACAGCACGGCCCATTTCATCTGACAACCAGCACGAAGTCTGCAGCTAATATGACGACATAAAACAAGAAATCAAAAGACTGGCGATTTGCTGTGAAAATAGCGGAAACACATGAATCGTTGTGTTGAGCGCACAGACAGTTCAATATCAGCCTTTTATCAACAGTCCCTGATTACAGGGTAGGACTGATTGCATGTGTGGCGGTTGTCTAGCTGAACTCAAAATGGAATTTAGCAGCGTCATTTGCACGATTTCATCGTCCACATGAGCGAAAAAGTCTACTGCAGAACCGGTTGTAAGGGAATGGGTAAAGATGGACGATGGAGCGTTCCGCTCCCTCTTTTTAGCTAGGTGATCAGAACTTTTTTCCCTTCTTGATGTCATATTTTTTGTTAAAAAGCGACTTACTATATATCGGTCCAATTTAGATACACAGGTAGCAGCTAAGTACTCGACGAGTCAACAAGAGACACTTACACTTCTGTATGCATAAATTACCTAAAGCCAGAAATCGTCTGATGAACTGACAGAGCCATTACCTTCAGTTGCCACTGCAGGCTCCAGCAGTTCTGTCCCTTGACACACCCTTCCTTCCACACCTCTACGCCGTGTCCTGTGTTGCTATACCTGCATGATGAATTGGTTCGTCCTGCGGCAGTGAACAGTGTCAGGGAGGAGACGTCACACTATAGGGTGCTGACAGGCTTGATTTAGGTCCCGTCTCGTAATCTTTTGAAGCTGTCTGGAACTGGTTTCTGTTGTGACCAGCAAATTGCTCTATTTTGTCTGGAATTGTTTCCAGGCGCTCGAGTTCGTAACTAACGTTGATTGATATTCTCAAACGACTAGACAGTGGCCAGTTGTACAGAACTAGAAGTGCTCACACCCTTTTGCTGAGAATGCGCTATACTTGTGTTTCAAGTGTGAAAATCTATTTCTGAATAGTAAAGTTACCTTCTTCGTTTTTGATGTTATTTGTAGCTTTAAAGGGTGTTTCTAATGCTGAGAGACGTATCATTGAATTCATATCCGTTTATGTGGAACATAATGTCCACAGATAGGAAAATGCGTCATTGTTAATTGCAGCATGCGTGGTCCTCGGTAATGACCGTGACAGACATCCAGGTGGATGGAAGTGTGTAGGTAAAACAACTTCATGGAATATGAGCGAATTAAATGCATTGTTGCATTGTTGGCAGCATGCCTGTGACTGGTCTAGTTTCTCACTGGGTGATAGGGCTGTTGCTTGGATCAAACCAGTTTCCTTTTCGAGATTTTCCCTTTTTTGTGTGTATTTATCTATCTCATCTTCCTTTGTCTTTTAGAGGCAGTATTCCCACGTCGCTCATTCCGTGCACCCTGCACATAGCCAGAATGGCACCACGGCAGACCAAGCACGGACAGTCCACAGGGCCACGTTGATATCAGATGTCGTGAGGAAACCCACACAGAGTAGACACTGCAGTGCCGCGTTTGATGTGTGTTTTGATATATAGAAATATCTCTCACCAAGCAGTGTGAGACCAAGAAAAAAGCAAGGCACTGGATTACACACAGCGGCATAACATTGAGCATTATTGTGTTAGATGATGGGTCAGGTGTGTGTACCCCCCTCCTGCTCCTTTCGCCACCCCACCACCTTATGAAAAGAAAACGAAAACAGACGTTGTTCATAGTAATTTTTCAGAGGTGTTTTTCTTTCTTTTTGCGGAAGGGGAGGGGTTTAGAGAGCTGAAATCGTGCTCTGTGACATCTAGATACTTTTGAACAGGTTTAGAATAACACCGATACCCAGCTGTGATATTTGAAAACAAAACATAGCAAACAAATAAGCCGAATGTTAATGTAGAAACAAACGACACATTTTTGGTGATACCGTTTACGACACATAACAAATGTAGTTGGATAGATTCATGTCAATTATCACTGAGAGCATGAATTACACCCCATTTCAGCTTTCTCCATGCAATGTAATGCCTATGTATATCCGGCAGTATGGAATGATCGGTGGGGGGTTTCAAGATCCGTTGTCTTCACCTGTACTGTAAACCTTGAATCGATGTCTGTGTCTGTTAAACCCCAATCCTGACACTTACCAGTAATCCAACCGTATCCCTAAAGGATGTTTTTAACGGAACGAACGTTTAGTTCTGGCAGTTCCTAGTCCCTGCAGTTTGCAATATATATCGATTTTGTGTTTATTCTTAAGTGCCTGATCGTTTGGCTCTGCATCCAAGGTCAATCAGGTTCGCGAATGCCACAGATCCTAGGCTGGAGGAGAAAAAAACAACAACTACAGCAGGATCGCTAAACATGTTCTGGGAATTGTTCAGGTTTGCTGAAAGGGAAGTGGCCACATTAAAGCTCTCCTATAATGGAAATCAATTTGTGACAACTCTCATGAGATGAAAACCTGTTTGTGGTTAGTTGACCTTTCCATTCTCAATTCGGAAGAAGACATTTTCATTTGGTGTAGCTGCATTATTCAAGATCACAGTACTCTGTTAACGACTAAGCTAAATTTAGGATTAGTGATTGTTTAAATCGATTTCATAGCCTACTCAAACCAGTTCCCAATCCAGTAGGTCTAAAGATATACCTCAGTGGAGTACCAGCGAGCAGTGTTTCGCAGACTGTGTTCTCTCCCTTGGAAAATATCGTTCAAACTCCAACATAGAATCAGTTTTGAAATCATCGTAACACTGCGCGTTGCATCGTCAATTGCGAGCCTCAGTTAAGAGAAAGCTATGGTTCGTGATTAGTTCGAGGTACGGATTTTTTTAATTAACAGCTTGTTTTATTAAGAATGGCTTAAACATCAGTGAAAACAAATCAATACCGGTGTGTATAAAGCCACCCTAATCCTGACCTTAACTACAAATAAGAGCCTAATGCTGGCACAAATCCTGCCAATGGGTATGTCTGTTTTCTGTAATTCGGAATCTAATCATCAAATAATCATCCATGTTATTTTCATGCTGATGGAAACCTTCATTCTAAATGCCTGTATCTGTAACTAGCCTGATTTTTCGTCTAACCACGAATCCTAGCACACGCCCTTACTCAACATCTAGGTTGTCTGTAATGACCTCAGTCTTGGCCCTATACAGAAAATAAACTCAGCGCACTTCTCACTATAAAATGTAAGATGAAATTTGTACGTCTGTTCTGTGTCAACTTGACGCATGGGATAATAGTGACCAATGCCAAAACGAAACGAACGATGTTCTTGTCCAGGATGTATGCCAGGAAGCAATTCTTTTGATATGGGATATAGATAACGACATTTCAGGTTCTTTGTTTCCTCCTGCCTGAATGCGAAATGCCCATCTGACCCTCAGTTGATCCTAAATCAGCCTGACAATGTCAGTCAATAACTGACCGTCACTGGGGACAATGGTATCGGAGTTAATCTCGTCTGTGCTGTTTCCATGAATATATTGATCTCCCAATGCTACTTAGTCATATCGTGACCTCTGTTTGCGCTGGGGAAGCTAACAAGAGATTGTTCAAAGAGGAGAGACTGCAAGCTGCTTTTGCTTTTGCTTTCATGTTGGACGTGAGTGAGGATGTCGGCTCGAGTTGTTGAAGGAAGATTTGCTCTTGGTGTTGTGTTAAAGACGCTGCTGCACGAACCTGTTGAGTGGTACACTTGAAGAGAAACCATCACACCTCACGCGACCAGATCAGACTAAGTTCACAGAAACTCTGTGTTGTGATAGAGCTGAGACTGGTGAGCTAAAAACAGAAAGACCATGCCGCATAGACTGCAGTAGCGAACCAGCAGGAACGTTGGAAAAATGATGTCAGAGCTCTCAGATGCAAACGCATTTTTACAAGATGTTATTACACTACAAATCCCTGTTGCGTGGAGATAAATTTCAAGTGAGGTGGCGACGCAAAGACAGTAAATAACGTAATGGAAAGGTCCACTGGGCTTCAACAATACAACAATGAGGGTAAACAATACTGGTCTGGCGTTATGGCATTGTCATAGCTTCGTCAGAGATCAGAAGTTATTTTTTTCTTGACTATTAGCTCTACTGGGTAGTATCACCTCACCTGGATTGGTTGGTTTTGCAGCCAGTTGCAGCCTGCATTTCAGCCACAATGGAGAGATATAAAACCAGCCATGGATTGGTCAGAAGGATCGATACTACATCTCGTGAGGATATGGTAGGCCATCTTTTGGAATGCAGGCTGAGAGAACCCCCCCCCCCCCCCTCCCCCCTTCCTCCCCCTCTCTCCCTTTTGTCATTTTCCAGCCGTGTAAAGTACATCGTAACTGTAGGTTACAATTGTGTCTGCAGGCTGAGGTATCCAGAGGGGGGTGCAACTGGAGACGTTAAACAAACGTTTCGAAAGGGTCTATAGAACCAACTGCTGTGGAGGCGATACACCGGTCGGCATGCAGAAGGTCTATTGCACTTCCGATAGCAATTGGTCTGGCAGAGTAGTTCCAAAAATACATCGTCAGGGGACAGGAGAAGGAGAATGTCCTTACTACCATCGTTCCAGCGCATGCAACAGCGGTCAGTCTGTCTGTCTGTCTGTCTGTCTGTCTGTCTGTCTGTCTGTCTGTCTGTCTGTCTCTCTGTCTGTCTCTCTGTCTGTCTGTCTGTCTCTCTGTCTCTGTCTCTCTTTCTCTCTCTCTCTCTTTCTCTGAAAAAAGCTTTTGTGTGTGAGTGTGTGTGTGTGTGTGCAGCTTCGCACTTATTCCGCCATTCTCACAGGAAGCGAAAAGGTCTGGCAAAACAGTCAGAATAACAACAGTGTTAATATAGGTCATTGTCTACATTGCAGTACTAGAGTCAAGCCATATACTTGACCGAGAAATTTCGTTGCCACTGCAATTGATCTGACAGCTGTAGAATACCTTACCTTCTAAATTAATTTTTCTGTAGTTCAACATAATCCCATCGTTCTAGTGGATGCAGTATACCACCTCTCCAGCCCCCTTGCCCTAAAAAAAAAAAAAAAAAGAAACTGCGCCCTTTTAGCAACATTCAACATCTCGACAATCTATCAACAATATCCCTCCACCACCACACTTGTCCCTATCATCGTTTAAAAGACGACATAATGAACGAAGGGGTAATCTGTAAAGTTGAATAGGGGATAAGTCTGAATCGTGCAGTCCTGTTTACATAGAAGCTTCTCTGCCTGATGAAAAAACATCGCTTCAGTTCGTCTGAAAAGCGGTCCCCAAAGTGACCTTTTCTGCATGCCACTCCAGAAACGGCACCAACCTTGTATAACGCAGGAAGGGGATGCGGCGAAAGGGAGAACTGTCTCGCAGCTGCCCAGTTATCCCTCTCTTTCCGCCCCCCACTTTCCTTTCCTTCAGAACATTTGCAGGCTGTGGAAAGAGTTTTAGATCGGTGCAAACTAGTTCAGTGGACTACTTACACTGGCAGGTAGCTAGAGGACAAGAGAAAGAGAGAACGTTCGTTCAGCATTCTCTTTATCACTCCGTCTCTTCTGGCCCGTTCCTCCTTTCCTTCAGAAGACATGCAGGCTGGTGCTGTAGTTTTGTTTGTTGCTGACTGTAGTGGTACGGTTTGCTGTGATGATTATGGTATTTGTTGTGATCTGTGTGTGTGTGTGTGTGTGTGTGTGTGTGTGTGTGTGTGTGTGTTTTGTGGTGGTGTGTGTGTGTGTGTGTGCATCTCTCTGTCTCTGTCTCTGTCTCTGTCTCTGTCTCTGTCTCTTCTCCTCTCTCTCTCTCTCTCTCTCTCTCTCTCTCTCTCTCTCTCTCTCTCTTCTCCCCTCTCTCTCACTCTCTCTCTCTCACTCTGTGTGTGTGTTGTGTGTGGGGTGTGTGTGTGTGTGTGTGTGGTGTGTGTGTGTGTGTGTGTGTGTGTGTGTCTGTCTGTGTGCATGCATGTACATCAAATGTTTGTAATCTTTTTTTTTTTAGAAAAATCACAATACCACTCATCTAATTTTCGGCCACGTGGCCTTTTTCAAGAGAAAAAAAACAAAAACAATGCAACTATGTAATGTCCATCTTCGGGGGCTGATCAGGGCAAAGAATTGACGTCATAAATATTTTACGCAATTTCTGACATCATATTGTGTGATGTCATCAACAAGGGAACAAAAAAAAAAAAAAAAATGGGGGGGGTGGGGGGGGGGGGGGGGGGGGGAAGGAAGGGGTGCAAGTTGTGTGTGTGTCTGTGTGTAGTTATACAGTAACCAATGTACTCCAAAAACATAACAACACGCTCCATAAATCACAATGAAACTGCGACCATAGTCCTGTCTGTGACTGTGCATGGATACAAGAACTGTCACCTGAAAATATATATATAAAAAAAAAAAAAAAAAAAAATTTCTGCAATTCATCAATGTTGTTTACAGGTAAATCTGGATAGGGTTGTTACAAATTTGTCTTAACATTACATCCATTTGGCACCCTGTATCCAATGTCCTTATCCATTTTTCTTCAGCAATAAGTCTGAAGCTTTTGCTTTCACTGTAAGCTTTTGCCAACACTGCAACAGCAAGGTCTCCCACTGAATGCTGAAGGAAATGTCGCATTATTGGCTTTTCTCTTTGGAACTTGATGTCACGTCTGTGTTCCGCTATTCTTTCTTTCAAGGAACGTCCGGTTTCACCAACATAAACTGTCTTATTACACCGTTTACACAACAGAGCATATATCAAATTTCTATCCGCACATGTCACGTTACTCATAACATTGTGCGAAGATTTCTGCTTTGTGTCCAACACTGTTGAAGTTACTAGTGAAGAACAGGTGTCACAATCACAAATTTCTGCTTTTCCCTTCACTGCTCTTTCAGTTTTCTGGTGAACCAACGTATCACATAAATTTTTATCCCGTCTGTATGCAGGCATTGGTAGTCTATGGAATACTTTGCGCATGTATTCTGACTTATAGAGCGTATCACTATGTCTCTTTAGTACAGCTTGTACATCTGGCAATAATCTTGAAAATGTCAACACTAGTGGTACTCTTTCAGTGTTTCCTTTCTTTTTTTTCTGAAGAAGTCGGTTCCTATCTATGTTATCAACTGTTTTCAACTGACCTTCTATGAGTTTGCTACTATAGCCACGTTTGCGCAACTGGTTCTTAAGTTCAGATCTGTGTTTTAGATAGTCCTCATCCTTTTCACAGATTCTTCTCAACCTAACACCCAAACCATATGCTAGAGATTTTTTTGTATGTGGGGGATGGCAAGAATCCTCCCTGAGGTATAACTGTTTATCACTATCTTTCTTGAATAGATCTGTGTAGACAGGGCCATTCTCTAACTTAACCAGAGTGTCAAGGAATTCAATTTGTTCTTTACTCCATCGTAGAGTGATTTTTATGTTGGTATGTATGGTGTTGGCATAATCTGTGAAACGTAAAGGGAGTCAAGGTCACCATTCCAAATGCCAAACCCATCATCAATGTAACGTTTGTAGAAATAAGGTTTCTGTTCAAACTCCAAAAGCTTCTCTTTCCCACTTCCGCATGTATGTACAAGCAAAGTTTCTCCTAGTCTTGACCCTATGGCTATTCCATCTGTCTGTTTGTAGTGTGAATCCCCTAAACTGAATCCATTATAATCTAAAACAGTTTCAATCATTTTCAATTGCACAGTCCGTTGGTACGATGGGTCTAGGTCTGCTTTGTAAAGCTTCTACACATGCTTCTATTCCCTCTTTCCGAGGCACAGAGGGGTAGAGTTTCTCTACATCAAGCAAAACAGAATCGCATCGTCTGGGACAGGACAAGCACATTCTTTTAATTTACTTATGAAGTCTGGTGTATCTCTGATGTACGTGGAGAGTTAATGACATAATCATTCAACTCATGCTCTGTGACTTCTGCAAGCTTTTCTGTGGGAGTGTCTATACCACTGACAATCGTTCGCAATGGTGCACCTTGTTTATGTAGTTTTGGGTTCCTTTCAGTTTACCACCTTTTGGATAGCGTGGGGAGGTACTGTTGTAGGTCTTTGGATATAACCCCTTCTCTATACATTCTCTTCACTATCTTTTTCACCTTTTTTGTTGCTATCTCAGTAAGGTCTTTCTCTATCATAGTGTAGGATTCACTTTTGTCATTTCATTGTGCAGCCCAGAATATAACCATCTTTGTTCATAACAACAACCCCAGATCCTTTGTCTGCTGGTCGGATGATGATGTTTTCATTATTAGAAGTGCATAAAATGCATCTTTTTCATTACGACTGAGGTTCAGTTTACACTTTTCTTCAAGTTGTTCATAATATCATTCTTACAAGTTCAATGTACATATCTAACCAATGATCCCTACCTTCCTTTGGTGTGAAAGTGCTCTTATTTTTACTTTAAAAATTTTCCTCATGAGACTCCTCTTCTTGTTCTACTTCATCATTGCTATCTTTGTCAAAAAAGTATTCTCTGAGGCGCATCCTACGTTCCCACTCATCTAAGTCTGCAAAAGTTTTGTAGTATTTACCTGTGATTTATCTGGTACAAACTTGAGCCCTTTAGAGAGTAGGGATATCTCTGCATTCGTAAGTGTGTGACTGGACAGGTTGTTTAAAATTTTCTTTGTTGTCGTTATTCGTTCTATGTTTCTGTGACTCAGAGCGTACTTTTCTCCTGTGCGCTTATGAATGCTATGTGCAGTATTTTCTTTACTAGCAACTTGATTTATACCACCTTGATCTTTTTTATGCGAGGTAGGGCCTGTGAGAATGGTCCCTTCTCCTGTTTTATGAGGGGCCAACTGTGTCGAAGGGTTACCACACATGTTGCTACCTGTGGTCTGGGCATGACTGTCTTTTCGAGTCTGAACAGTTCTTAGTTCATCAGTTTTTTTTGTCACAGCCATTTTGCCCCCAATCAACAGAGTTTAGTTCATCAGTTTTCTTGTCACAGCCATTTTGCACACAATCAACAGTTCTTAGTCATCAGTTTTGTTATCACAGCCATTTTGCACACAATCAAACCAGTCAATCTGCTCCTCACTGCTGAAAACTAAGTTCGGTTTCTGAAGTCCTTGAATCATCCTTTCATCCGGTTGTTCAAGCACAATGAGATCATAATGGTTAGATCTGAATGCAAGACACACATTATTTTCATAAGGAATTACATTTCTAGTGACTGATGTGAATCAGAATCCAAATGAAATGTAAAAACATGCCATACGAATCTGTCCTGACACTTGACTTTGACCTTGATGTCAACGTTGTATAAGCCGATGCCGCCATTAGTTCTGCCTCTGTGGCCCAAGATTCAGTCCTTCCATCCATGTAGGTTTGGTTTTGTATATGCTGGTCAATATGTCCATCTACAAAGGTTTGAAATTGACTTTTTGCTCTGTCATGAAAGATACAACATTTTTTTCGAATGTCTGCATGTTTCATCTCATTGCCATGGAAATAAAACTTAATGCTCTATAGAAACAATTCCCATCGCCAGTGATTTTTTATTTCTCTCCAGACATTGTTTGCTGCTTTACGTAGTTTCTTGTCTTTGATCGACCTCATACGCTTTTCTAATTGTCGCAGTTGTCTGTATACACGCATGTTCAGAGTCCTAGAGATTCACATGAAGTAATTTCAGCGTTCAGATGAAGGATTTTTTCGTGCACGCCTGCCTTGTTACTTCCATAAGTGAAAGTGATGCGTCCTGTTTGATTTTCCAACATTTCTGCTAAGATTCCTGGTCCATTTCAACATTATTGTTCCATTTCATGGAGAAACCCGTCGGAATATAAGATTTTGCAAGACAACGGGTTTAAAAATAATTCATGTGACACATACCTTGCCCTTTTCTCCTTCAGTCTACGTATTTGTATTGCGTAAATCATTTTTTTCAAGGAGTGGTTCAACTATCAGACACAAAAGCAATAGTCCTCCAAAGGGGAAAAAAAACAGTATAGAAAAATCACAATACCACTCATCTAATTTTCGGCCACGTGGCCTTTTTCAAGAGAAAAAAACAAAAACAATGCAACTATGTAATGTCCATCTTCGGTGGCTGATCAGGGCAAAGAATTGACGTCATAAATATTTTACGCAATTTCTGACATCATAATGTGTGATGTCATCAACAAGGGAACACAAAAAAAAAAAAAAAAAGGGGGGGGGGGGGGGGGGGGGAAGGAAGGGGTGCAAGTTGTGTGTGTGTCTGTGTGTAAATTTAAACAGTAACCAATGTACTCCAAAAACATAACAACACGCTCCATAAATCACAATGAAACTGCGACCATAAGTCCTGTCTGTGACTGTGCATGGCATACAAGAACTGTCACCTGAAAATATATATATAAAAAAAAAAAAAAAAAAAAATTTCTGGCAATTCATCAATGTTGTTTACAGGTAAATCTGGATAGGGTTGTTACAAATTTGTCTTAACATTACATCCATTTGCACCCTTGTATCCAATGCCCCTTATCCATTTTTCTTCAGCAATAAGTCTGAAGCTTTTGCTTTCACTGTAAGCTTTGCCAACACTGCAACAGCAAGGTCTCCCACTGAATGCTGAAGGAAATGTGCATTATTGGCTTTTCTTTTTGGGAACTTGATGTCACGTCTGTGTTCCGCCTATTCTTTCTTTCAAGGAACGTCCGGTTTCACCAACATAAACTGTCTTATTCCCAACCGTTTACACAACAGAGCATATATCAAATTTCTATCCGCACATGTAAACGTTACATAACATTGTGCGAAGATTTGCTTTGTGTCCAACACGGTTAAAAGTTACTAGTGAAGAACAGGTGTCACAATCACAAATTTCTGTTTTTCCCTTCACTGCTCTTCAGTTTTCTGGTGAACCAACGTATCACATAAATTTTTATCCCGTCTGTATGCAGGCATTGGTAGTCTATGGAATACTTTGCGCATGTATTCTACTTATAGAGCGTATCACTATGCTCTTTAGTACAGCTTGTACATCTGGCAATAATCTTGAAAATGTAAACACTAGTGGTACTCTTTCATGTTCCTTTCTTTTTTTTCTGAAGAAGTCGGTTCCTATCTATTTATCACTGTTTTCAACTGACCTTCTATGAGTTTGCTACTATAGCCACGTTTGCGCAACTGGTTCTTAAGTTCAGATCGTGTTTTAGATAGTCCTCATCCTTTTCAACAGATTTTTTCTCAACCTAACACCCAAACCATATGCTAGAGATTTTTTTTTGTTTTGGGGGGGATGGCAAGAATCCTGCTGAGGTATAAACTGTTTATCCTATCTTTCTTGAATAGATCTGTGTAGACACGCCATTCTCAACTTAAACCAAGTGTCAAGGAATTCAATTTGTTCTTTACTCCCCATCGAGAGTGATTTTTTATGTTTGGTATGTATGGTGTTGGCATAATCTGTGAAACGTAAAGGGAGTCAAGGTCACCATTCCAAATCCCAAAAACCCATCATCAATGTAACGTTTGTAGAAATAAGGTTTCTGTTCAAACTCCAAAAGCTTCTCATCCCATTTCCCGCATGTATGTACAAGCAAAGTTTCCCTAGCCCCTTGCCCCTAGGCTATTCCATCTGTCTGTTTGTAGTGTGAATCCCCTAAACTGAATCCATTATAATCTAAAACATTTTCAATCATTTCAATTGCACAGTCCGTTGGTACGATGGGTCTAGGTCTGCTTTGTAAAGCTTCTACACATGCTCATTCCTCTTTTCCGAGGCACAGGGGGGTAGAGTTTCTTACATCAAACCCAAAACAGAATCGCATCGTCTGGGACAGGACAAGCACATTCTTTAATTTACTTATGAAGTCTGGTGTATCTCTGATGTACGTGGGAGATTTTAATGACATAATCATTCAACTCATGCTCTGTGACTTCTGCAAGCTTTTCTGTGGGAGGGCCCTTATACCACTGACAATCGTTCGCAATGGTTCACCTTGCTTAATGTAGTTTTGGGTTCCCTTTCAGTTTACCACCTTTTGGATAGCGTGGGAGGAGGTACTGTTGTAGGTCTTGGATATAACCCCTTCTCTATACATTCCTTTTACTATCTTTTTCACCTTTTTTGTTGCTATTTAGTAAGGTCTTCTCTATCATATGGTAGGATTCACTTTGGGCATTTCATTGTGCAGCCCAGAAATATAACCATCTTTGTTCATAACAACAACCCCAGATCCTTGTCTGCTGGTCGGATGATGATGTTTTCATTATTTAGAAGTGCATAAAATGCATCTTTTTTATTACGACTGAGGTTCAGTTTTACCACTTTTCTTCAAGTTGTTCAATATCATTCTTTACAAGTTCAATGTACATATCTAACCAATGATCCCTACCCTTTCCCTTTGGTGTGAAAGTGCTCTTATTTTTTACTTTAAACTTTCCTCATGAGACTCCTCTTCTTGTTCTACTTCATCATTGCTATCTTTGTCAAAAAAGAATTCTCTGAGGCGCATCCTACGTTCCCACTCATCTAAGTCTGCCAAAAGTTTGTAGTATTTACCTGTGATTTAACTGGTACAAACTTGAGCCCTTTAGAGGAGTAGGGATACTCTGCATTCGTAAGTGTGTGACTGGACAGGTTTGTAACATTTTCTTTGGGTTTTCGTTATTCGTTCTATGTTTCTGTGACTCAGAGCGTACTTTTCCTCCCTGTGCGCTTATGAAATGCATGTGCAGTATTTTCTTACTAGCAACTTGATTTATTACCACCTTGATCTTTTTTATGCGAGGTAGGGCCTGGGGAGAAATGGTCCCCTTCTCCCGTTTTTTATGAGGGGCCAACTGTGTCGAAGGGTTACCACACATGTTGCTACCCGTGGGCTGGGCATGACTGTCTTTTCGAGTCCTGAACATTCTTAGTTTCATCAGTTTTGTTGTCACAGCCAAATTTTTCACACAAATCAACAGAGTTTAGTTCATCAGTTTTCCCTTTTCACAGCCATTTTGCACACAATCAACAGTTCTTAGTTCATCAGTTTTGTTATCACCCGGGCCCTTTTGCACACAATCAAACCCGTCAATCTGCCCCTCACTGCTGAAAACAAGTTCGGTTTCTGAAGCCTTGAATCATCCTTTCATCCGGTTGTTTTAAGCACAATGAGATCATAAAGGTTAGATCTGAATGCAAGACACACATTATTTTCATAAGGAATTACATTTTTCTAGTGAAAATGATGTGAATCAGAATCCAAATGAATGTAAAAACATGCCATACGAATCTGTCCTGACACTTGACTTTGACCTTGATGTCAACGTTGTATAAACCGATGCCGCCATTAGTTCTGCCTCTGTGGCCCAAGATTCAGTCCTTCCATCCATGTAGGTTTTGGGTTTTTTATATGCTGGTCAATATGTCCCATCAAAAAAGGGTTGAAATTGACTTTTGTGCTCTGTCATGAAAGATACAACATTTTTTACGAATGTCTGCATGTTTCATTTTCATTGCCATGGAAATTAAAAATTAATGCCTATAGAAACAATTCCCATCGCCAGGATTTTTATTTCTCTCCAGACATTGTTTGCTGCTTTACGTAGTTTCTTGTCTTTGATCGACCTCATACGTACTTTCTAATTGTTCGCAGTTGTCCCGTATACACGCATGTTTCAGAGTCCGTGAGAGATTCACATGAAGTAATTTCAGCGTTCAGATGAAGGATTTTTTTTCGTGCACGCCCGCCTTGTTACTTCCATAAGTGAAAGTGGGTGCGTCCTGTTTGATTTTCCAACATTTCTGCAAAAATTCCTGGGCCATTTCAACATTATTGTTCCATTTCATGGAGAAACCCGTCGGAATAAAATTTTGCAAGACAACGTTTAAAAATAATTCATGTGACACATACCTTGCCCTTTTCTCCTCAATTCCCAACGTATTGTATTGCGTAAACCATTTTTTTCAAGGAGTGGTTTTAACTATCAGACACAAAAGCAATAGTCCTCCAAAGGGAAGAAAAAAGTATAGAAAAATCACAATACCACTCATCTAATTTTCGGCCACGTGGCCTTTTTCAAGAGAAAAAAACAAAAACAATGCAACTTGTAATGTCCATTTTTCGGTGGCTGATCAGGGCAAAGAATTGACGTCATAAATATTTTACGCAATTTCTGACATCATAATGTGTGATGTCATCAACAAGGGAACAAAAAAAAAAAAAAAAAAAAAGGGGGGGGGGGGGGGGGGGGAAGGAAGGGGTGCAAGTTGGTGTGTGTCTGTGTGTAAATTTATACAGTAACCAATGTACTCCAAAAACATAACAACACGCTCCATAAATCACAATGAAAACTGCGCCATAGTCCTGTCTGTGATGTGCATGGCAACAAAACTGTCACCTGAAAATATATATATATATAGTTTGTTTGGTTGTTTAGTCTATACTAAGTATGGCGACATGACGGTGTAAACAGACGTCCTTTTTGTGTCTCCCGTGCATTTTCCATAATTGTTTTTATCACAAAATGACCTGAGGGATTTTCAGACATCAATCACTGTTTACAATGTTTTCTTCGGGTTGTATGAATAACAGACAAGCAAGATATTTCATGTACATACAAAAACAACAAAACATGTGCTAGAATTTTGTTTTGAGAATAAACGTTAGTTCTTCTGCAGTGTATTATTTGTTTCGTTGTAGTTGTTTAAAGTCTCATAACACAAAAGTAACAACCAATGACTTATTTATTTTAAATATGTAATTCACTTTTATTCTATCAATCCACACGCGTATTGCTGCATTTGACGCAACAATTCCACTTCTTAATTAAAACGCTCACGGTCTTTTGATAAGTCACGGTGCTTAAGGATCTCGCCTGGTACATTTCTCTGATTTTTCCAGAGCACCAGGACTGCACTGCTGGTGAAAAGTAATCTTGCTGATACTGGGATTCTGTTGTGTAGGACAAAGACCATCGTCTGTCTGCCTTTCGTCGGCCTCAAAACTAATTGGGTTTAGATTCCGTTGAACCCGGCGTTTTCCTCTTGTTATTGAACGAAAGAAAGGAAGAACAGACAGTTGGAAGGAAAGGAACAAAACTAAATAGAAACAAATGTAAAGGGGGTACGAAAAGGAACGGATAGGAAAGCAAAACAAGAAAGGGAGACAATCATGATGAGGCTTGATAATAATAATAATAATATAATAATGATGATGATGATGATGATGATGATGATGATGATAATAATAATAAAAGAAATGATAATATTAATAACATATAATAATAATAATAATAATAATAATAATAATAATAATAATAATAATGATAATAATAATGACAATAACAATAGCAATAATAATGATAATAATGACCGTAATAACAATGATAATAATAACAATGATAATGAAAATGATAATAATAACAACGATAATGATGATAATACCACGAAAGAGAAATGTATTGTAACTTACATGGAA
>CM031602.1:27556774-27569274 GCA_018398815.1 Conus ventricosus
ACTCAAACATTCTAGGCGTCAGAAAGACGGGCCCATAGGTCGGGTCCGGCCATTAAGCTTAGTGGAGAGGTTTCACCGAGACGGTCCGACCCACCCAGACTGACTAAGCGGCTTTGACCGACGCCTCGATGTCTGCCCAGACGTACCTCAGTGCCTGGGCCAGCCTTATCCGGCCAATTTGTGGAACCAACGTCATTGTTAGTCGGAACGTCGCAGGTTAAAGCAGGAAAGGGAGAGGGAGAAGTAGTGTGTGTGGTGGGGGTGAAATCTAGCTAATCAATTAAATGACCAATTGACCACCACAGAGAGTAAGGCGTGTAGAGGGACTGTCATGATTTGAACATCCAATGGAATTAGAGGGAGCGAACTTCGGGTGTCAGGGCGGTAAAAATACTGACCAATGGTACTCGCCCTTTTTGGACAGATCGGAACGAATAAAGAGGGTGTGAGAGTGAGAGAACGGGAGAAGGAGGGAAGAACGAACAGAGAGAGAGGGAGAGAGAGGTTCGGAGTGGAGCTCTGGAGGAGAGAAGGGCAGAGAGAGAGAGAGATGAGGAGAGAAGAGAACCAAGTTGAGAGATTAGCATGAGATAGTCTGCAGAGGAAGGACTGAGGAGAGATGTGGAGAGAGAGAAAGAGTTGCTAATTTATGAAGAAGAAAAGAAGAAAAGAAAAAAAGAAAAGAAAAGCAACCATGTCCATTTGATAAGAGCAGACTAGAAGAGAGAGAGAGAGAGAGAGTGCAATGCGTTAATGCAGGAAGAAAGAAAGGAGAACAGATCGATGTTGATAGTCACTGTTCTACCCTAACCGGGGGTTCGACCTCATACCTGGCAGCGTCACTTCGCCAAGCAGAACCACAGACCAACGCCAACAGTCTCACCTGACCAGGCGCCATCAGACCAACACCAGTGCCGGCAGTTGTGTCGTGTTGTGAAAGTGACAGTGAAAAGAAAAAGAAAAGAAAAGAAAAGACAGTGATTCGTGAATAGTTAAGATCACCTGGCCAGGTTAAAGTAGAAATCTGTTTATACCCGGGTTAGTTAATGATGTTTTAGATAAATGATTTTGTGAAGTTCAGGAAAAAGAAATGTTTTATTTCATTTGATTCCATATGCATTGATGTTTCGTTCTATGAACATGTGTAGTAAAGTTATAGACTTTACTAGTGGTTTGATGTGACGAATGCATGATATATGAATGAGATCGTAAGCAAGCTGTGAGTGTGTTTGGGCTGTGCGCTAGTCCTTCCTCCACTGACATTACACCGAGGTTGACAATTTATTGGCGAGCTTGCCAGGATATTCTGGCCCATTTATTTTAATTGTTCAACTTCTCAGAGAGGAAGCTGGGTGGGATTCAAGTATTGTAATCCTAAGACAAGGGGTTGTCTTACTGTATGTTCCCAAGATAGTTAAATACTAGGCTTGGCATTGCTTCCAAGATAGTTAATACTAGGCTTGGCATTTCAGCCCCAGAGTACTCATTTCGCACAGATTGCCTATAATTCGCTCTCATAGTTGGGTCAGGCGCTGGGCGTCTTATAAAAACTAACTACGTTTGTCCCAAGCTAATATTATCATTCATAGGATTGTGCTATTACGTCACTCGTGTCGGTAACCACCAGTTTGCTGTCGTAGTAGTAAAATCTTGTTCAAAAAAAAAAAAAAAAAAAAAAAAAGAGATACAATGGCGGAAGAAAAGAACACCCCTATTGAACAACTCGTGAGCGTAGCTCGTGAGTTAGGCTATTCGGGAGAAGAGTTGCGAGCATTTGTTGAAAACCAGCAAAAGATGGAAAGGATGAACGCGCGGAAAAGACGACGTGTCGCGGGAGAGATAGCAGAGCGGGAAACAGAAAAATTAAGGATTCAGGCCAATGATAATCAGGCTAGGGAACGCAGGAAACAGAAAGGATTAAAGCTAGGGAAACGCAGGAAACAGAAAGACTAAAGTTCAATTAGAGTTGGAGAAAGTGAGAATACAAAGGGAGACACCGAGGATGGTAGTTCACTTTCCAGTGACTCTGTGCGCAGCTATGCTCCCGACCCAAGTTGCCAAAATTCTCGGAAGGGACCGATTCGATTGACGCATACATCAGTCGTTTCGAAACGTTTGCGACCAGTCAGGGTTGGCCTCCAGAAGAGTGGGCAGTCATTTTGTCAGCGCTATTGACGGGTAAGGCGTTGCAGATTTTCACTGCGTTACCAGCAGAACAACAGTCTGATTTCGGCGCTGTGAAGGAATCATTGATGAAAGGATTTGACCTCACAGAGGAGGGGTTCAGGAAGAAATTTCGTTCAGCTAAACTACAAGCAGGTGAGACAGTACACTCAGTTTGGTGCACGTTTGGATCACTATTTTGAAAAGTGATTAGAGTTGAGCGGTACGAAGAAGGAGTTTGCTGAATTGAAAGAGCTAGTTATGAAAGAACAGATTTGTCAGGTTGCGGCCCTGAGTTAACCATACATTTGAAGAGAGACAGCCAGAGACAGCAGGAGAGTTGTTGAAGTTCGCAGAGGTGTATAGAGAGGCACGTTTGGGCACTAAGGTGCAGGAGAAACAGGTGCTAGGCACAGGGGAGAAGAGTGTGAAAGGAGACCAGGGGAGTTTTCTGCAAAGTCTGCAAACCCAGTGGTGGGGCAGAAGGAAGGGCAAAAGGACATTAGGTGTTTCATTTGTCACAGGAAGGGACATGTGGCTAGGATTGTCGCATGAGGTTCCAGAAGGCAGCAGCCTTGCAAGAGGTGGATAGGGTCGTCAGGGGAAACGACCTGCAGTGGAACCAAAAGGGATTCAGTCGGAAGAGGGTAGAGTGCAGCCTATGGCTAGCACTGGACAGCAGTCAGTGTCAGGGAGGAGGGCACTAGGCTGAGTGGTTCGTTTACCAGTGGAAGAAGGGTGGATTGGCCAGCAGAGGGTGAAAGTGTTACGAGACACTGGTTGTTCATGCGGGGTAGTACGAACAAACCGTGGTCGATAAAGGGGATTTGACAGGGCAAATCCAGACCTGTACTCTAATCGATGGCACTGTGAGGGAGTTTCAGTTGCTAAGATAGAAGTACGTACCCCTTACTTCTCAGGCGAGTTGTCTGCGTTGGTGATGGAGAAACCCCTTCACGATTTGATCATTGGAAATATTCCAGGTGCAAGGGATCCAGGGGATCCTGAGTCGTTGACTGCTACAGGGGCAGCAGTTTCAAACACGGAGCAAGAAGGAGGAAAAGGTTGTTAAACCGTTAGTTGTTCCAGGAGGAAGTCGGCATAGATGTGTCGCCTGATGAGTTTAGGGCAGCGCAGGAACAAGACCCTTCGCTCGTGAAGTCTTGGGAGTTGGCAAGAGGTGGAGAGAAACAGGAGGTTAGAGGAGGTGAGACAGAATTTCTTGTGAAAGGCGGGCTGTTGTACCGAGTGTTCACCAAGGGGAGACAGGTAAGGTGACCACTCAGTTAGAGGTACCAGCAGGTTATCGTGACACTGTCATGTCAGTGGGTCACGAGTCGCTCATGGCGGTCATCTCGGCACCCAGCAAAACAGCGAACCGAGTCTTTGATGACTTTCATTGGCCAGGAGCAATGGCAGACATAAAGCGGTTCTGCATGTCATGTGATGTGTGTCAAAGGTCAGCCACAAGAGGGGTGAAGAGGAAGGCGCCTCTTAAACATCCCCCTTTAATTGACACACCGTTCAGGAGAGTGGCTGTTGATCGATTGGCCCAATCGCGCCCTGTTCCAAAGGGGGCACAGGTATGTGTTGACGCTGGTGGACTACGCGACCAGATACCCAGAAGCGGTTGCATTGAAAGGCGTAGATACGCAACAGGTCGCTGAAGGGCTGGTAGACATCTTCTCTCGCGTGGGTGTGCCAGCACAAATTCTCAGTGACAGGGGTCACAGTTCACCTCAGGTGTGATGAGGAGGTCAACAGGCTGCTAGGATCACACAGCTGCTCACTACCCATACATCCACAATGCAATGGCTTGGTGGAAAGATTCAACGGTGTGCTGAAGGGCATCTTAAGAAGCTCTGTGAGGAAAGGCCAGCAGATTGGGACCGCTACATTCCAGCGGCACTGTTTGCCTACAGAGAAGCCCCTCAGGAAAGCACAGGCTTTTCGCCATTTGAGCTGCTGTATGGGCGGACAGTTCGGGGACCGGTGTGCATTCTCAAAGAGCTGTGGTCCGGAGAACAGGAGTCCGAAGAAGTCAAAACCACATATCAGTATGTGGTAGACTTAACGCAATAGGCTCGAGGAGACATGTAAGGTCGCAAGGGAGAGTTTGCAGGAGGCTAGGGTCGTCCAGAAGAAGCAGTATGACAGGAAGGTGAGGAAGCAATTCCTCAAGGTGGGAGATCAAGTCCTGTTACTGCTTCCCACGGATCACAACAAGCTGCTGATGCATTGGAAGGGACCCTTCACCATCATTGAAAAGGTAGATCAGGACTACCGAATCGATGTGAATGTGAAATCAAAACTTTTCCATGCAAATTTACTCCGCAAATATATTCAGCGTGAGAGTCAGCACATAGGCGCAGCAGCAATCATTGATGGAGGTGAGGGAGACCCAGCAGAGGAAGGGAGATTTTGTTGCCTGAGTTTCCAGGGGAAGAGTCATACAGGGATGTGTCACTGTATGAAGGGCTAGACAGTAGGAGACAGGAGGAAGTTAGTGGGCTCCTAGAACAGTATAGGGCGTCCCTGACTGATAAACCAGGCAGGACAACTCTAGAAACATGTACGGTGGAGTTAACATCGCAGAAACCCGTACATGTGAAAGCCTACCCGATCCCATATGCCACCAAGCAAGTGATCGAGGAGAGGTAGAAAAGATGTTGGACTTGGGGTGATTGAACCGTCCAAATCATCATATAGTGCACCCGTCGTCTTAGTGAGGAAAAAGTCAGGTGAGCATCGATTCTGTGTCGACTATAGACGTCTGAACAGTGTCACCAAGGTCGATGCAGAGGTCATACCCAACATGGAAGACCTGTTCGCTCAGATCGCCACAGCAAGAGCCAGTATTTCACCAGGATCGATCTGAGCAAGGGTTACTGGCAAATAGCCTTGAGTGATGACTCAAAGGAAGTCACAGCATTTTCCCACTCCTAGTGGGCTATACCAGTGGCGAGTACTTCCCTTTTGGGATGGTCACGCACCTGCGGTCTTTTCTCGAATGATGAGGAAGCTATTGAAGGGATTGGAAGGTGTTGTGATTTCATGGATGACATTCTGATAGCATCCGAGACATGGGAGGAGCATATGAGGCAGCTAGGAGCAGTCTTGGAGAGGTTGAGACAAGCAATCTCACAGCCAGACCACAAAGTGCCAGGTTGGCTTTCAAGCCTGGAGTTCTAGGTTTTGTTGTCGGAGGCGACACAAAGCAGCCGGAAAGAGGAAAGGTAGAGAAGATGATGAATTCAGAGAGACCAAAGACCAAAACAGAAGTCAGGAGTCTGCTAGGTTTTATTGGGTTCTATAGGGAGTTTGTCCCAAACTTTGCTGCAATCACGAGCCCTCTCAGTGATTTGGTCAAGGCAGGGAAACCGGCAGTGGTCGAATGGTCAGACGCTGCAGAGCAAGCACTGCAGACGGTGTTGGAAAGACTAGGTTCCCGTCCCTATCTTGGAAGCTACCAGATATGTCCAAACCATTTTTGTTGCGGACAGATGCATCAGGTGGTGGGATAGGTGCAGTATTGTTACAGGAGCATGAAGGGGTCGAGTTTCCTGTGAGATACGCTAGCAGGAAGTTGACAAGTGTGAAGAAGGGTACGCAACGGTGGAGAAGGAGTGTTTAGCTGTTGTGTGGGCCGTGCAGAAGTTCCACAAATACTTGTATGGGAAGGAGTTCGTGATCGAGACGGATCATCAACCACTCAAATTCCTGCAGGAGGCGCAGTTGAAAAACAGCAGGGTTCTGCGTTGGGCAATGGCACTGCAGCCCTACAGGTATCGAGTGCAGTACATTCCCGGTCGACAGAATGTCGGAGCTGACTATTTAAGTCGTGTAGTCTAGCAAGCTGCAACTCAGAGGAAGTCAGTCATATCGGGGTGCTTTGTTGATAATATGTGTTGATGACAGTTATGTTGATTGGATATGGGTTCATTCCCAGTTGGCTATGGTTCATATTTTCTTGTGTGAGACTTGTCATATTTTCTTTGTGAGACTTGTTCATGTGGATGTAGTTATGCTTGGAGCATACAGTCGCTTGTGTAGTGATGCATTATTTGCAATAAGTGAGGATGGAGATTCCTCAGTGAAGTGTCATGGATCGCGATCATATTATATTGTGCTTTTCATAAGATTGTGAAAAGGAGAAATGGCAATCCGCAGGTAGGGGAATTGCATAAGTGCGCACAGAGGTCGTTATAGAATGAGTTGAAATAACGCAAGAGCGCACGTCAATGATAACTCATTGGAGTGGTATTCACTAATTGTATATTTTATAACTTATAACCGTTGGTTGTAAAGTATTTTCCAAACTTTGCGCGTGTAGCTGTGTGTCAGCAAATTCGGTTGTTGTCCTTTTTGTACGTTGTTTTGTGAGACAATGCGGAGCATGGTCTTTTGCAAGGGGGAAATTGTCACGGACAAAAAAATGAAACAACCTAACTTGGGGGAAACAACCTAACTTGGGGAGTCGCCAGCCAATTTGTTCGGACCTAAGTCCAAACTCAAACATTCTAGGCGTCAGAAAGACGGGCCCATAGGTCGGTCGGCCAATTAAGCTTAGTGGAGAGGTTTCACCGAGACGGTCCGACCCACCCAGACTGACTAAGCGGCTTTGACCGACGCCTCGATGTCTGCCCGACGTACCTCAGTGCCTGGGCCAGCCTTATCCGGCCAATTTGTGGAACCAACGTCATTGTTAGTCGGACGTCGCAGGTTAAAGCAGGAAAGGGAGAGGGGAAGGTAGTGTGTGGTGGGGGTGAAATCTAGCTAATCAATTAAATGACCAATTGACCACCACAGAGAGTAAGGCGTGTAGACGGGACTGTCATGATTTGAACATCCAATGGAATTAGAGGGAGCGAACTTCGGTGTCAGGGCGGTAAAAATACTGACCAATGGTACTCGCCCTTTTTTGGACAGATCGGAACGAATAAAGAGGGTGTGAGAGTGAGAGAACGGGAGAAGGAGGGGAAGAACGAACAGAGAGAGAGGGAGAGAGAGGTTCGGAGTGGAGCTCTGGAGGAGAGAAGGGCAGAGAGAGAGAGAGATGAGGAGAGAGAAGAACCAAGTTGAGAGATTAGCATGAGATAGTCTGCAGAGGAAGGACTGAGGAGAGATGTGGAGAGAGAGAAAGAGTTGCTAATTTATGAAGAAGAAAAGAAAGAAAAAAAAAAAGAAAAAGAAAAGCAACCATGTCCATTTGATAAGAGCAGACTAGAAGAGAGAGAGAGAGAGAGAGAGTGCAATGCGTTAATGCAGGAAGAAAGAAAGGAGAAAAGATCGATGTTGATAGTCACTGTTCTACCCTAACCGGGGTTCGACCTCATACCTGGCAGCGTCACTTCGCCAAGCAGAACCACAGACCAACGCCAACAGTCTCACCTGACCAGGCGCCATCAGACCAACACCAGTGCCGGCAGTTGTGTCGTGTTGTGAAAGTGACAGTGAAAAGAAAAAGAAAAGAAAAGAAAAGACAGTGATTCGTGAATAGTTAAGATCACCTGGCCAGGTAAAGTAGAAATCTGTTTTTACCGGGTTAGTTAATGATGTTTTAGATAAATGATTTTGTGAAGTTCAGGAAAAGAGAATGTTTTATTTCATTTGATTCCATATGCATTGATGTTTCGTTCTATGAACATGTGTAGTAAAGTTATAGACTTTACTAGTGGTTTGATGTGACGAATGCATGATATATGAATGAGATCGTAAGCAAGCTGTGAGTGTGTTTGGGCTGTGCGCTAGTCCTTCCTCCACTGACATTACACCGAGGTTGACAGAGACAGAGGGAGAGAGAGAGAGAGGAGAGAGAGAGAGTAAAATAAAGCTATTTCAAGTAGTCCCTGACCAGATGAACTACATGTCTTTGACTGACCCACTGTCACTAATCATCTTTACGAACACAACAAACAAAACCCAAAAACACAAACAAACAAGCTATGAATTCTCTGGTTCTTCAGCCTTTACTACTGTAGTCACTTAAGTTTTTCTATCCATATCCTGCACTTGTGATTAGAGAGATGATTTATGTACTTGCTGGGGTTAAAAAAAAGGGCAAACGGTTTGGGCCTGGGAAGACGACAAGACATCCAACATCACTGGGAAAAAACAAACAAACTAACTAACAATCAGTCAATCAAACGTGATAGGTCCTTCACTCAAAGTCATACCGTCGTAAAATAAATCTGGACCCGTTCATTCCAGACAACATTAACCTCACAGACCATTTCCCAGGACACATCAGTTATTCATGGAACCCGATCTATTGGCGCTGATGGAGGCATAGGCCTATCTAGCAGATGGTGGTCTGGACACGTGGAAATCATTTGGTTGGACACAAAATTGGACAGCAATGCTGGCGTCAGCACCAACATTTGACAGTTCGTCGTTATATTTGTAGAGATCGATATGAATATGAACGTGTTTATATACGTTCTGAGGTTAATGGTTGAATGAATGGGCGGATAGATTAATTCAAAAGCTAATTTGTTTCTTTTTAGATTGATTTAAAAGAGGGGATGGGGGTGGGTGCCTGTGTGTGTGTGTGTGTGTGTGGGTGTGTGTGTGTGTGCGTGCGTGCGTGCGTGCGTGCGTGCGTGCGTGCGTGCGTGCGTGCGTGCGTGCGTGCGTGTGTGTGTGTGTGTGTGTGTGTGTGTTGATTTAAAAGAGGGGATGGGTGTGGGTGCCTGTGTGTGTGTGTGTGTGTGTGTGTGTGTGTGTGTGTGTGTGTGTGTGTGTGTGTGTGTGTGTGTGTGTGTGTGTGTGTGTGGTGTGTGTGTGTGTGTGTGTGTGTGTGTGTGTGTGTGTGTGTGTGTGTGTGCGTGCGCGCACGCGCGCACGTCTGCGTGAGTGACTCCTGCTTTTTCTGAGTGCAAGCTATTATGTGTGACAGTGGACAGGAGAAGTCAACTCATCATTTTTCATATATGTACTGGGACATTGTAGCCCAATAAGGATTTGCAACAGTCAGCAAACAAACAAATGAAGTACTTGCAAAATTTTGTTTCTGTGACTATCAACTGGAAGCATAACTGAATTCAGCTGTAATCTTCACAATCAAAACAACTGAACCAATACCCAGAGTGATGTCATACATAATACCGCTTTTTGAAGGCTGGACAGACCATATCAATCGTATTAGGTCAAAGTGGACCGTTGAGTGACCAAGGATAAAAGAAAGAAATCAATAAAGGTTTAGGAAAACCAGACGAATGGAGTGAGCAACATAAGCAACGGGCTTCGACCTTTAAAACTTCCACAGATGAGATACACGGAAACTAATAAACAAACAGCCGCAACGACAGCAACAACAAAAAGAAAACAAACACCCAAGACTGATTTCAAGCATAGCTAAGCAATATTTCTTGGCTGTTTGTGGATTCGTATTGGCTGTTTCATTTTCTTTTTTTTTTTCTTTCTCTTTTTTGTCACTTGCTTGTCTTGCATTGAGAAGACTTGAAGATCAAAACGTGTTACTTCTGTATTACTGTTCCATCTGTTTGGGTGTCTGCAACCCTCTGCTACGTTTTCGTGTTCTGTGGTTTCTTACTCAGTGGGAAACAGTAATGCCAAAAGGGGCGGAAGACGGTGTATTCTAAAGGGCGGATGCAACGCCCTTGAACAGACCTCTACATCTCCAGTGCAGCCTGTAGTCTTTGAGGAACGGGTCTCGAAGAGCTTCAGGACTTATATCGTAAACTATTCACACTGGAGGTTCAGTCAGGAGAGAGAGAGAGAGAGAGAGAGAGAGAGAGAGAGAGAGAGAGAGAGAGAGAGAGAGAGAGATAGAGGGTGGGAGGGAGACAGAGGGGAAGAGAGATAGAGAGGGGGGAGGAGGCAGAGAGGAATAAAGAGTGAGGGGGTGAGGCAGAGAGAGAGAGAGAGAGAGAGAGAGAGAGAGAGAGAGAGAGAGAGAGGAGAGACGCCTTGGCTTAAGGCTGTGTCAGGCCAATTGACATAGGCTAGAACACCAAGGCTACATCAAAATGTTGTTATGCTCTGCATAGTTATGCGGGGATTGTCTTCAGTTGTGACAAGCTCCTAGCATAACATCAATCTCCAAAATCCCCGAAGTCAGAGTGTGGCTGCCCATGTGGCGGGGTAATCAAAAACGGTCACACACGTAATGTTCTCATCCCCAGCTGATGTATTTGTACCATAGTGTTCAAGTACTTCGGCTGTTCGGATGATCCCTGGAGTCTTTTAGCCAGGGTACGACAACAACAACAACAACAGAGAGGAGAGAGAGAGAGAGAGAGAGAGAGAGAGAGAGAGAGAGAGAGAGAGAGAGAGAGAGAGACAGACAGACAGACAGACAGACAGACAGACAGACAGACATAGGGAGAGGACTAGAGAGAAGGGGGGAGAGAGAGAAGGGGAGGGAGGCAAGAGAGAAAGAGACAGACAGACAGACAGACAGACAGACAGACGGACGGACACAGAAAGAGAGAGGGCGACGGAAGGAGGCAGAGGGAGGGAAAGAGAGACAGAGAGACAGACAGACAGACAGACAGACAGAGAGACAGACAGACTGAGAGACACAGAGAGAGACACAGAGAGAGAGGCAGAGAAGTGTCGAGGGGAAGGAGGGAGTATTGTGCGACCCCTGTGTGCTCAGGTTATTCGAGTGAGTGTCTTTTGTCTGGGTCACAGCCGATCAGCGCTTTGATTCGTGTGGAGTCAGCTGTAAGTTGTCTTCATGTATCAGCAAGTTTTTACCTTTGTTCTACTCTCACCGCTGCAGCTAGATGTATGATAATTTTACCACTTGTGCATGCCGTCTGTGTACATGAACCATTAAAACGTGATAAAGATAGACTTAGATGAAATTGAGTTTTGTCGTTGATGTACAGAAGGACAGACAGACAAACACACAAACAGAACAGTCCAACAGCTTAAACAGAAGGGACCATTCACCAAGCCTATAGAATCTAGAAACAATGAACAAAAAGTCAATTTTCCTTCATTTTGCTGTGGAAAAAAATATCATTATTCAACATTCCACTCTGTGAGCATGTTGTGATTATTCTCTCATGTTTACCACTGTAGCATGTCTCTTTGTCAACACTGGCGTGAGACCTTGTTTCGCAGGATTTACACCCCCCCACCACCCTCCGTCCCACCCACAGCCCATCTCGCTGAGCCTGCTGCGATCCATTCAATATGCCAGGGGCTCCGATACTGATCTTTAGCGCTCGTAAATAAGCGAAATGGGAGAGGATCAGTTTCGATTGAAAGACGTTTTTTTTTTGTTTGTTTTATTTTTGAATGTGATTGGGATGTTGTGGACGAGCCATTGCATTAACCTTTTCATAACCAGCTGTTCTTGTATCCAGCATTTCCCAACAGCATTTCTTTTTCTTTAAAAGTCATTCTTTTATTTCCTTAGAAGCACGTCAGATTTATCATTCTTGACGAGAGTTCGTGAGGAAGAAAATAAGAATGATGAAAAGGGCGTTAGACTGTGGATATTAAATCCTTCACTAGCAGCATATGGAGATCATCGACGTCTGTTTCGTCAACAGAAACAATAGCATCACTGATCAATAGCCGGCTTTTGTCCCCATATTCAGACGTGTCAGTTGTTTGGGGCTGATTGTGTCGGTCCTCCTTTGGCATGAATGGGGGAAAAGCTACCTCATATGATGTGGTGTTTTCACCACAATGGGAGAAAAACAAAATTCAATGGTATCCCATAGCAGTCAGCAAAAGGTAGAGAAAAAACAACACCAAAAGATAGCAACGTGAGAAAATAAGTTGCAGAAACAATGACATTTGAAAGAGTATCAAATATGATGGGAAGTCTTTGAGCCCGTGCTTGAGGACCTGTCAAGGATACAGTAGAGGTTAAAAGGTGCCAACAGTCTTCTGCTTAATGATCCTATTTTGTCAATCACAACAGTTCTAACAAAAGCAACAACAACAACAAAAATAGTGTGCAATGCACCCTCTATTCGTGTCTCCTAAGAGATGCAGTTTTTCCGCTCATAGACCAAACAATAATATACTGAACAAACAAGCGGAGGGGCAAAATAAAGAGAAACGAGCTAGCACTTGTTTGGTCATTAAACAATGGCTTAGCAAGGATTCACGTGTTTAAAAATACTCTCTGTATGACACAGGAAACATTGCTCGTATTTTGAAATCCAAGAGTTTTATCTTCTTTCCACGAAAGAGACCAAAATCCTTTGGAGCTTACAATCTTCAAAAGGATTCTTTCCCATCAAAACAAGTATTTATCGTCGGATGGCCGCATTTATCGGTAAAAACAGCTTATCGTCCTAGAAACTTTGTTTTTCAATAAAACAACCTAAAACCTCCCAGGACAGCAG
>CM031602.1:27579274-27597165 GCA_018398815.1 Conus ventricosus
AGACATGGAGGGGAAGAGAGAGGAGAGAGAGAGAGTCACCAAACAGCAAGCATTAAATGGACAAAAAGAGAGAAGAGAAAAGAGAGAGAGAAGAAGAAGAAGAGAAGAGAGAGAGGGAAGAGAGAGAGAAGAAGAAAAGAGAGAGGATGGGACCACTCAAACATAATAGCAATAAATGGGCACAGAGAAAAGGAAGAGAGAGGAGAAGAGAGAGAGAGAGAGAGAAAAAAAAGAGAGCCTCTTTTCAAACACGCAAGCAGAAAAGGGGGAGGGAAGAGAGAGAGAGAGAGAGGAAGAGAGGAAAAGGAGAGAGAGAGAAAAAAAAAAACCATTCAAACATAATAGCAAAAAATTTGGGCACAGAGAAAAGAAAGAGAGGAGAAGGGGAGAGAGAGACCGAGGGGAAGAGAGAGAGAGAGAGAGAGAGAGAGAAAAAAGAGAGAGAGGGGGGGAGAGAAGAGAGAGGGAAAATAGAGAAAGACCCACTCAAACACCTACAGAAAATGGGGAGAGAGAGAGAGGAAGAGAGAGAGAGAGGAGGAAAGAGAGAGAGAAAAGAAGAAGAGAGAGACAGACAGACAAACAGACAGAAAAACCCAGCCCGACAGAAAAGACAAAAACGGAAAGCCCATCTGGCTGGGAGAAGGGGAAAGGCGAAAAACCCCCATCAGTTCTGAATGAAGCTAAACCAAAAGGGGATAAAACACGAGGTGAAGAGGTTTTGAGGGGAGGGGGGGGTGGTGGGATGGGGGGGGATACTTTTAAAAAGGGGAAGGGGGGGGAAAGGGGGGAGGGAGGGGGTTTAAAGGGGGGGAAACGGAAGAAAAAAACCAACGTAAAAAATGGGACAAACCCAAACAATTTTTGGCCCTGGGAAGTAAATTTCCCTGCCCTCCCGTCTACGGTCCTGTCTGTCTTCGTGGGCCAGGTCGGTGGGTTCGGCGGCCCGGGTCGGTCCTTTTTCTTCCCCTTCTCTCCCCCTCCCCTCCCCCTCCCCCCCCTCCCTCCCCCATCGGTCTTTTCTCTCTCCTTTTCTCCTCTCCCCTCTTCTTTGGGGAAAGGGTCAATTCCCCTTCTCCCCTGTCTGCCCTCTCTGTCTGTCTGCCCATCTGTCGCCCTTTCCTCCCACTAAAGTCTCTCTTTCTGTCTCTGTCTGCCCTTTCTCTCTCTCAGTCCCCCCTTCTCTGTCTCTTCCTGTCTGCCCCTGTCTGACTCCCCTTCCCCCATCTCTCTCCCACTCTCTCCGCCCTCTTCCCCTCCCCCCTCCCATCTCCTCCTCTTTTCTTTTCCCCTCTTTTTTTTTTAAAAAAGGCCAAAACCACCCCCCGCCAGGCCAAACGAAAACCGAAGCATCACTCCCACCACCCCCCCCAAACCCCCCCCCACCCCCCCCATCACCCAATCTAAAAGTGCCGCAACTGGACGCTTCCCCCCCAAACACCCCCCGCCCCTTTGGGTTTTCCCAACCAACGGCCACCACCCCCACCCCCAAACCACGGACACAAGGGCCACGACCCCCAGCAACCACGCAGCAGCAAGTAAAAGTAGCAACCCGGCAGCACAGCAGCAGCAGCAGCACAAAAACCCAACAGCAGCTAGCCGTGGGGCTCAGGCGTGGTTTTGGCCCACAGACGACGGGGCGAGAAACCCCCCCCTGCCACAAACCAAAACCGCGCCCGGGGGACAAATGCTCCCTAGGGGGAGAAGAGGGGAGAGAGGGAGAGAGAGAAAGAAAAAGGGGGCCCCAAGCGGGGGGAGTAAACCATTTTAAAGGGCAGAAAGGGGAAAAAAAGGGGTGCCCATCTTTACCCAGTGCTTGGTGTTTGGAGAAAAGGGGTTTAAAGTTTTTTGGGGAGAAACGGACCTGGTTTCTGCATTTTTTTTTCTTCTTTTTTTTTCTTTTTCTTTTAAAAATTTTTTATACATAAATTTTTTCTTCTTTTTTTTTTTTTTTCCTTCCCCTTTTTTTTTCTTTTTTTTTTTCTTTTTTTTCCCTTTTTTTTCATGTTTTTTTTCCAACTTGTTTTGGGTTTTTTTTCCCCTCTACTTCCCCGTCCATGGCCTTTGCGGGGGTTTTGGTGTAAAAAACGACAAAAAACGATTTCGGCACCCCGGCTATTTTTCATTTGCTCTTTTGACAAAAACGTGAGTGTTTTCTCTGTATCATTTTTTTTGTTGGTTTCCCGTGCCCCACCTGTTTAGGTTTACTGTGGGTTTGGTTTTAGCAACGGGTTATGCAGTCGAACACTCGTGGGCCCCAAGGAGGGGAATGTGTAAAAATCGTATCCCAACATTTTTCTTGTTTTTTTGTTGTTGTTTTGTTGTTGTTGTTTTTTTTTATAGAGGGTTTTTCCCTTCTTCCTTTTTCTTTCTTAAAATCCCAATCCTATTCTTCACTTTTTTTGGGTGTGAAAATAAAACAAGATGAATGATGTTTATGATGATATGATGATAAATGAAGGGTTTTAAAAAGAGTTTTTTTTTTCTCAAAACGAGTTTTTAGTTTTTTTCCACAGCTTACAGTGGGGAAAGGCTGCAACCCTTCAGGGAACAGCTATGAAACCTTTTTGGTGTTTTTTAGTGTCCGAAATTGTGTTTAGGGGTAAGTTCGTTCATGGTGTTTCGCAAGACACTTTTTTATTGGCCTCAGATTTTCAAACAAACCACGAAAGAATGACTTAAAAAACAAAAGACTGTTTTTGGGGTTTTCGTTAAAGTAAAAAATTTCAAAATTTTAAAAAAAAAGGATGAAGGGCGGGAGTGGGGGGGTTTATGCATAGACATCCAGTCAAGGAAAAAAAAAACCAAAACCAAAAACCATTTAAAAAAACCAACACGCCAAAAAACGAAAAACAAAAACCAAAACAAAAAAACCCAAAAAAAAAGAGAAAACCCCAAACCAAACAGCCAACACAAAGGGAAAACAAGCCCCAGATTACACACACACAAACCAAAACACAAAAAAACACAACCCCCAACCACCCAAAAACAAACAACACACACACCGCACCCCAAAAGGGCAACGCCACGCACGCACCCCGCAAGCAAAACCACCCAAAAAACCGAAACGCGCGACCCCCGGGGGCCGCCCCGCACGAAAACCCCCGCAAAAAGCCCACACCCCCCCCACCCCCCCAAACACACACAAAACACACACACCCCACACCCCCACACACAGCCCCACACACACACACCCCACACCGAAAAGGGAAAACCCAAAATATCCTCTCCTCTCTCCTCCCTCCCCCACCCCCCCTCTCCTCTCCTCTCCTCTCCCCATCCTCTTTCTGGGGTTTCTCTATCTCTCTCTCCCCTCTCTTTTTTTCCTCTCCCTCCCTCTCTCTCCCCCCTCCTCCCTCCCCCCCTCTCTCCCCTCGTCTTTTCTCTCTTTTCAATCCTCTCTATCCTCTCGCTGTCTCTCTCTTTTCACCCCTTCCAACCCTCCCCCTCCCTCCTCCCCCTCTCTCTCTCTCTCCCCCCCTTTTCCCCTCTCCTTCTCTTCTCTCTCTCTCTCTCTCTCTCGTTCTCTCCTCTCGTTCTCCTCCCCCCCCCTTTTCCCCCCCCTCCCCTCTCTCTCACTACTCTCCCCTTCTTCTCACTCTCTCCTCGGGGGCCCGTTCTCCCCTCACTCCCCTTTTTCCCCCTCTCCCCCTCCTCCTCCCCTCTCCTTCTCTTTCTCCCCTTCCTCTCTTCATTCTCTCTCTTCTCACCCCTTCTCTCCCTTTTCTCCTTCCCCCAAACTCTCCCCCATTTTCTCTCTCTCCTCCCCTTTTTCTCCCCCTTTTAAACCCCTTCCTCTCTCTCCCCCTCTCTTTTCCTCTCTCTTTCCTCTCTTTCCCTCTCCCTCTCCCTCTCCTCTCCTCCCTCCTCTCCCCTCTCCCCTCTCTCCCCTCTCTCTCTCTCTCTCCTCCCCCATGACACAGCCATTACAGGGGACCACCTTCAATTTTTTTCTGCCAAAAAAGGCCCCCTGCGTTTCCCGCGGCTAAAAAAAAGATGAATCCCCAATTTTTTTTAAACAGAAATATTTTCGAGCCCCCCCCACCCCCCCCAACCCCCCAAACCCCCCCCCCCCAACCCCCCCCCTTTTTTTTTTTTCTTTTTTTTTTTTTTTTTCCATGTTTTGGGGTCTTTTGGCATCAAAATTTTTTGGGGGAAAGGGGGGTGTGGGGGGGTAGGGGGGAGGGGGATGGGGAAAAAAGAGAAAGGGGGAAAAGAGGAAAAAGTGGGAAAAGGGGGGAGGGGGGGGGAGAAAAGAAACACGCCTCAACATTTTTGTGGTGCGCATTTAAAACTGTGGACACATGGAAAAAATCTTTTTTGTTTTCTTTAAAAAAAAAAAACAGCTTTAAAAAATTTTGGCCGAATATTTATTTGTTTATCAAAAGGGGTTTAAAAGACAAAAAAAAAACAATAGCATAAACCCAAAAAATGCGCATTATGAAAATCCGGGAGCACAAACAAAGACGGGCACCCCCTTATACAGAACAACCCCAATCTATCAAACTATCAAACTTCCTAACTACAAAAATCTATGTTTTTTTTGTAGTATTAAATTTTTTAAAGTCTGTCCCCAAAAAACACCAACCCCACCACACACACAAACACACACACACCCCACACACACACCACACCACACACACACACACACATGGATAGAGAAAGGAAAAGGAAGGGGAAAAAGCGCGCGCGCAAAACAAAACAACCAACACACACACACACCCACACAAAACACTACACAACAAAACACAAAACACCCACAACACAAAACACACACAAGGATAGAGGGGAGGAAAAGAGGAAAAAGGGGCCGGGACACCCCCACACACACACACACAAACACACACACACACAAACACAAATACACACACACACACACAAAACACCCACACACACACACACACACACACACACACACCCATACACACAACAACACAGTGTTTTGTCCGCGCACGTGTGTTTGGGGTGTGTGTGTGTTGTGTGTGTGTGTGTGTGTGTGTGGGGGTGTGTGGTGTGGTGTTACCCCGCAAACCTTTTTCCTCTTTTCCTCCCATCAGGCCCCCCCCCATCCCCCCCTTCCTCTGGTACTGTTTGTGTCTGGGGGGCGGGAGATGCTGCAAAACATTGTCTTTTCCCGTAATGCCCCAACTATTTTTTGCCAGCCGGATCTCTGAGCACCCTCTATTGCTTTTCCCCCGTGCAGCGGGTGTAAAAACAAAAACAAAGTGAGCTTTCATTTTCCCGCGGTCCCCCTTTGCTAAGCTGGGGTTTTCCCCCCGGCCTTTAACAAAAGTGTGTGGTTTTGGTTGTGTGTTTTGTGTGGTGTGTTTTGTGTGTGTGTGTGGGGTGGTGTTTTGTGTTTTAAAGGGGTGGTGTGTGTGTTTGTTGTGTGTGGGGGGGGTGTGTGTGTGTGGGGTGTGTGTGTAGGGGTTGTGGTGTGTTTGTGTGTGTGTGTGTGTGTGTGTGGGGTGTGTTTAAAAAGGGGAAAAAAGTGTAATTTCACAGGGAAAAACCCCGAAAAAGAAACCCCAAAACATACATTTCTTTTTTTATTTTAAAAAAAAAAAGCCAGAAACAATAATGCGATTGGGAAAAATTTTTTAAAACACAGGAGAAGAAATTATAGTACAGGGGACCAATTTTGGGGCCAATTTTAAAACATTCGTTAAAAAGTCTATAAATTTTTAAATCGCTCTTGTCCCCAAAATACCCTTTAAACAGGGTGTATTTTTTAAGGGTTTATATCAAGTATAAAATACAAAAACATTTTGAAATAGGCTTACTCTTGGGTTTCCCTCTCCCTTTGCTCTTTGAAGAGCCCTTTTTGGGGCCCGCAGTACTGAAGATTTTTTTCCACCTCTGCATGCTTTTCAAAAACCCATGACTCGGAGGCTTTCCGTGCCTGAAATAAAATTTTATCAAAAAATATCCTTTGTCCCCCCCCCCCCCCCCCCACCCCCCCCCCCCCCCCCCCCCCCCCCCTTTCTACTAAAAAACGGTAAAGGCTTCTTTTGTATGAATAAAAATAAAAAAATTAAAATTTAAAAAGTTTTTCCCCCCACCTGATATAATTTGTATTTTTAGAAGATTTGGTTGTGCATGAAAAAAGCTTATTCGAGTTAAACATAATCTTAAAAAACCCCGGGGTTTTGAGGGAACACGAAAGAAAAAACCAGGCTGATAAAATGAGTAATTAGAAAACAAAAAAATTCGCCCGAAGTTTTTAAACAAAAAATTGGGGCAAAGTTAGAAAAAAAAATGGCAAATCTTAGAATCCCCCGTCCCTGTGTGATTCTACCTCGTGCTCCCTTTAAATCGCCAAGGATTTTTTTTTTTTTTTTTTTTTGCTTTAATAAAAAGTATATAATTTATTTGGGGTAGCCCCTGAAAACTAAAAAGGGCAAAGGGGGGGGATTTTTTACAAAAATTTTTCACGGGGGAACAGTGTTTAAACGAAGCACGAGGGGCAAAAATGTTTTTTTATCATTAACACCCCTTGTGAAAATTTCCCGTTCTCCCCCTCTCCTTTTCTCCCCTCCCCTCCCCCCCTCTCCCCCCTCCTCTACCCCCCTCCTCCCCTCTCCCCCCTTTTCCTCCCTCCCTCTCTTCCCTCCTCCTTTTCTCCCCGGGGGGCCCTCTCCCCCCTCTCTCTCTCTCTCCTTCTCTTCTCCCTCCTCTCCTTTCTCTCCCTTTTTCCCCCCCTTTTCTCCCCCTCTTTTTCTCTCTCTCTCTCTCCTAAATTTTTTGTTTTAAACCCATCGAATCGAAAGTTCGTGAAACTTTTAAAAATCAATGCACGGGGGCAAACAATTGGGGGGGCCCGGAAAATATGACTGGGCCCGGGCCCAAAAAGATTTCGTTTGGGACTTTCTAGAAGGGCAAACACCATGACAGGCTAAACCAATTTAAAAAAGATCCAAAAATTTAAATGTTTTAAAAATTTTGCAAAACCTTTTTGGAAATTTTTTTCCTTAAATTTTTGGGAAATGGAAACCCTTGCGAAAAAGATGTGTGCCTACGTCAAAAACGGTAAACAAAAATCCCAAAAACTTAACAACCCCAAAGCAAAAATTTAAAGTTAAAGTTTTCAAACCCCCAATAAAAAGCAGGGTTTGGGGAAAACTACAGATAAAAATTCTTAAAGGGGTCGAAACCCGACCTTTTCCCCCGTGGAATTTTGTGCCCAAATTTCCCCCAGCGCCCCAACTTTCCCCAAACCCGGGTTTTTCTTATTTGGGGCGAACATGCATTCCCTTTCCATGATATTGGTTTTCGAGTGTTTAAAGGGGTTTTCATCCCCAAAGCTTTTGGGAAGACTGGTTTTTGTTCGTCTGTTTGTAAACACTGTTTTTTTCCAAAAATGAAACATTTGAATGAACCCATCTGGGTTTTTTTTGTTGTTGTTTAATTGTTGTTGTTTTTTTTTTGTTGTTGTTTTTTGTTCTTTGTTTTCAAAAAAAACGGTTTCGAAACCCGTTTCATAATACAAGCTTTTAAAAAACGAGTGAAAATTTTTGAAAATACAGAAGCATTTTAAACAAAAGGGGGTTTTGGTGGCGCGCGCGTTTGGGTTTTTTTGTGTGTGTGTGTTTTGTGTGGGGTGCGGCGTGCGTGCCCTGCGTGCGTGCGTGCGTTTCGGTGGGGGAGTGGGGGTGTGTGTGTTGTGTGTGTGTGTGTGTGTTTTTGGGGTGTGTGTGTGTGTTGGGGGTGTTGTGCGCGCGGGGCGCGCGTTTTCGTGTGTGTGTGGGTGTGGTTGTTGTGTGTGTGTGTGGTGTTTAGTTATCTGGATAGCTGGAGAAAAAAAAAACGATGCCCGACAGAAAAGGGGCAAAAAGCCCACAAGGGATGCTGTGTAAAAATAAATTTTTCAAATGGGAGCAGCCATCAATTACAAGGGGAAAAAAAAGAGGGAAAAGCTGACTGACAGAATGAAAGTTATTCGAGGGATTATATTTCTTGCGTTTTTTTCCCCCCACACACACACACACACACACACACACAACACACGCACACACGCACCACCACGCGCCAAAACCCCCACACTAAAACCCTTCCCCCAAGCCTTCCCTTTTTCTTTCCCCAAAACTCTCCAGCCCTCAAAACCCACCCTCGCTTTCAACCCCTTTTTAAAACTCGGGCCCGCCCAAACTGGGTTTTAAAAAAGAATTTTCTTTTTTGAGTTAAAACGTTTTGCAAAAGAGTTTGTTGATAAACACTTTTGGTTGGCAGTACTTGTGTGTGTGGGTGTTGTTTGGTGAGTGTGTGTGTGTGGTGGGTGGTGTGTGGGGTTTTGTGTGTGTGTGTTGTGTTTTGTGTGTGTGGGGTGTGAGAGGAGAAAAGGAAAAGAGAGAGAGGAGAGTGTGTGGTGTTTGTGTGTGTGTTTTGTGTGTGTGAGGTGTGGGTTGGTGTGTGTTTTGTGCGCGCCTTGTGTATTTGGGGGGGTGTTTTGTGCGTGTGCATGCGTGTGTGTGTGGTGTGTGTGTGTGCATGCGCGCGCGCGCGCGTGCGTGCGTGCGTGTGTGTGTGTGTGTGTGTGTGTGTGTGTGTGTGTGTGTGTGTGTGTGTGTGTGTGTGTGTGAGCAATGCGTGCTTGCGTGCTTGCGTGTGTACGTATATATATATATGTATATATATATATATATATATTATATATATATATATATATATATATATATATATATATATAATATTATATTGTGTGTGTGGTGTGTGTGTGTGTGTGTGTGTGTGTGTGTGTGTGTGTGTGTGTGTTATTTAGGTTCTTTTCAGACACTTATTCAATTCGAGGTATTCTAATGTTCGTTGTTGTTGTACCAGACGAACATTGTTCAGTTTTTCTTTGTCTTTTTTAAAACCATTTTTGTTTAAAGGTTGGTAAAGGAACCTGCCAGAAAATACCCACACAGATACTAATCAATATTTGGCAGGGTCGCCAGCTCTGCTGACCAATTTTTTGTTTTAATTTCATTTTCAGTGTTTGCTCGTCCATTCCTTAAAGTGAGGACGATGATTGATGAGGACAAATTATTCCTTTCATGGAAGATGGATCTGTTTGTCTCCCTGTCTGTCTGTCCATGTGGTTGCACATATGCATGTGTTTATGTATGCATTGTTTGAACATAGCATGTGTCCACAGGGGTCATTGCTATGGCAAAACTGTCTGCCAAAAGATAATGTGTCATTTTCTACGCTGCACTCTCACTTATCCTTGAGTAATATCTTTGTACGGTTTCTATCGCCTGATAACAGACAGAGATACCCCAAGCCATCATCGCCGTATGCTCGTTCGCTTTTTCCTGTTTAAAAACAGTCGATTGTCGTTATTCACTAGGAAAGAAGTATACTTACACCCTAACGGCAATGTGCCACTAGTGATGGGTAGGTTAAAACCTTTTAGTCACCAATTTTGGGAGATGTGTGGGGTGACAGGTAGGCAGAAGGAGGGACTTTCGAGGGAAGGGTGTGTGTGTGTGTGGGGGGGGGGGGAGCGGGGGGGGGGGTTGAAGTTCGAGTAGGAGAGGGTGGAGGTAATAAATTGGAATGACAGTAAGCTTGGAATAATGATCTCAGAGGGACTGACAAAAAGAGAGATATTCGTGTCTTCTCTGCTGGCGTGAGTATGGGTGATATACTTTGTACGAATCAGTTGATTCGTAGACAGAGGCTAAAAAAAACCCGCACTTACGTTGTCTGACGTATGTTAATAAATGACCCGTATGGATGTGTTAGTTGTGTGCAGAAAACGATCAGAGCTTTTAACGTGCAGTGAAGACCAACGACAAATATAGCAGCACGCTAGAATTAAAAGTTGTAAGGAAAAAAAAAATGACTGACATATAACAACAAAGAAAGGAGGAAGGAAGGAAGGAACAGAGAAAGATCGTGACATTCAGAATTATTGTGCACTTTCTGGCGGCCGTCTGGTCCTCAGGGCAGATTAGGGCGGGAGGGGGGTTAGAGTTAATGCCGTTCGAGGCGTCTTCCGACATCCCCTCCTCCAAACAGGGTGATGGTACGGGTCACGGCACGATTGGCATCATCTGAAAGCTTCCTGTCTTCCCCCGCTCGCTCCATGTCTCTCTTGTCCGCTTACAGATCATTTCCCAC
Organism: Conus ventricosus; assembly: GCA_018398815.1. Taxonomy (NCBI): domain Eukaryota; kingdom Metazoa; phylum Mollusca; class Gastropoda; order Neogastropoda; family Conidae; genus Conus; species Conus ventricosus. Next base: position 27,589,382 of record CM031602.1, read on the forward strand.
CCCTTCTTCGCCCAAACCTCGGCTACCACCCACTCCCCCTTTTCACCCCTGTACTGCGAGCCATCAAGTCGGGGGTGTTCGGTTTGTCTCTTGGAGGACAGCCTATCCCCGTCCCATACTAGTCCTTCTTTTTATCCCTCCCAACACCTTTCTCTCTCTCTCTCTCTCTCTCTCTCTCTCTCTCTCTCCTCTCTCTCTCTCTCTCTCTCTCCTCAAGTCGGTGTTTCGTTTGTCTCTTGGCGGACAGCCCTCCCCCCCCCCCCCTCCCAGACTATTTCTTCTACTCATCCCTTCATCCCTCCCTCCCTCTCTCCCTCCCCCCCCCCCCCTCTCTCTCTCTCTCTCTCTCTCTCTCCTCTCTCTCTCTCTCGTCCTTGCCTGCCTGACTGCACTGCCTGTCTGTATGTCTGTCTGTCTCTCTCTCTCTCTCTCTCTCTCTCTCTCTCTCTCTCCTCTCTCTCTCTCTTCTCTTACTCGTCTCTCTCTATAATCAGATCAGAGTATCCTGATTTCCCTCTTCCTCTGTGGTCATTGTCTGCTCTATCGGATTATATAGGCTTAGGTGCCACAGTGGCATAGCGGATAACGCATTCATCTGTAAAGCCACAGAATCCTGGATTCATGGTTCGAGTCTCGCATGGATTTTTTTTTTCTTTTCCAATATACCTCAACCCGTGATCTGATCACTGGCCCTTCTGATGAGGACGATAAACTGAAGCACATGTTAAACAACCCTACCAAATCAATGACAATACCCATGGCAAAAGTCTGGCTAATGTCCTAGTTTAGAGCCCCCTTTGTGAGTAGTAATTCACAGTAGACAACCCCCGAAAGTGTGCTACATAAGAAATGGTACGTCACATATGCATAACATTAACAAGGTGAGAAAGAAATGATACGTCAATGTACAAAATGACACACACACACAAAAAGACGACCTAAATCCCATGTGCACAACTGGCAAAAAACTAGTACATATAGGGTAAAACAGATTAATAAGTAATTAATTATGTAGATACTTTTTAGTGAAGTAAATAAACAACTAATTGTGTACATACTTTTTGATGGGTACAGTGACAGTAATGAAGCTGGAGTGCAAAAAAAAAAAACAAAAAAAACCATCACTCAGCAGAATAGACAGCTAATGTCCACGCGGGACAGTGTTTAGTCTGGCGATCTAGTTGCTTTACGGCGACCAAAGCAGGCTTGTTATGTATATTGTGACATAATTAGGGTGGGGAGGGGTGGGGGGGGAGAAGTACAACAGACTCTAGAGAGCAAAGAGGGGGGAGAACGGGACACAAAACACACTCAGAGGAAAGGAAAGAAGGCTTCTAAGGGTGATGTAGGATCGTTCCTGGCTGATTGGCTAGGCAGTACTTCTCTGTGATCCCGCTGGCACATCTGGTTTATATCTTCCTTCAGAGAGAAAGGAACTGAAGAAAAGGACACTGGAGATGTACATGTGTAGGTGCTTCTTGGGTGGCACCTTTGGTAGTTTTTTTGAAAACACAAACAAACATACTATGGCATTGTACACCAGCCTTTTTCTGGGATAGCATTCTGCTTAAAACCTACAAGGCAGAGGAGTCAAGTTAGCGTTTTCCGAGGTCACCGAGGAGAAACAAGCAGGTATCGAAATACCGGTATCTGGCCAGGAGTTATTTGTTAGTGAGTTTCCTCCGCTTTGGAAGATTGTCTCCACCTTGGAGACTATAAGCTGGCTGCAGGCTCATTTTGAGAAGCATTTATTATTCCCACTCACCTACTAAAGCACATACTGTTAGGCAGAATGATCTACCACTGCAGATATGAATGCTTATCTCCCCATATTTCTTCAATCTAAGACATAAGAGCAAGCTTTGTTTATAATTGAATATTTCTTGCAGTCGCTGCAACACCAAGCTGCTCTATAAATTGCTGGAATGGTGCTCAGTTACTTATCCTTGGATTATACTAGTTTATTATTATATATATATATATATATATATATATAGAGAGAGAGAGAGAGAGAGAGAGAGGAGAGATAGGAGAGAGAGAGAGAGGAGGGGAGAGAGAGAGAGAGTATACCACTATCACAGAACTCCCCGAAGGCAGGGATAGAATTTATAATGACAAGAGCAACCCAGCGTCCCCCAGGGAGAAACCTGATTTCTTCCCTTCTCAATATCCAGAGGTCAGTGAACGTGCCCGCAGTCCCCTAAACCTTTTCACATATTTCTGCGTACTATGATCGCATAGTCCCCAGAACATGGTCACATACTTTTATGTACCATGATAGCATATGAGCCCCTGAACATGGTCGCATAGTTCTATGCACTTGATCGCATTGTCCCCTGAACATGGTTGCACAGTTCTATGCACTTTGATTGCATAATCCCCTGAACATGGTTGCACAGTTCTATGCACTTTGATCGCATTGTCCCCTGAACATGGTTGCATAGTTCTATGCACGTTGATTGCATAATCCCTGAACATGGTCGCATGAGTACCTGAAATGATTTATAATTTTATGAACAAAACTTACATGGTTCTATGGACATTGATCATGGCATTCTATTTAGGTCATTCTCTTACTTCTGTGAACATTGATTGCATAAATTTATGAACCTTGCTTGCATAGATCCTTGAACTTAGTGGTTTTAGTTCTGTAAACGTTGATCGCATAGCTGTGTGAATATGAACAGATGATCTCTGAACTGTGATTTCCTGCTTCTGAAACAGTTGATCGATCGCATAGTCTACTGAAACGCATCTTTCAATGCACGTTGATCGCATACAGCGTGAACATGATCGAGTAGATGTATGACTGCATATATCCGTGAAGTGATAGCAGGTTCACGTGATTGCAGAGTGATATTAACGTTAATTGCATACTTCTATGAACGCTGATGACGTAGTTCAGTGGTGTGGCTGGACAGAGTTACAGACATTGATGGCAGAGTTCTTTGAATATGATTGGACAGTTGAATGAAAATCTATGGCATAAGTCTGTGAATATAATTGGACAGTTCTATCTACGTCTGATCACAGTTATAAATTCTGTGAAAGTTCACTGTATAGTTCTGTCACCATTATTGGATAGCTCAATGGACATTAATGTCAAAGTTCTATGAATGTTGATGGCATAATTCTCTAACCATATTCGCATACTTCTATAAACATTGAAAGCATTGTTATGTGATTATGGATGCCATAATTCTTAGAATTCTGGAAATTGTAATAGCACGGTCTTATAAACAGGATTGCAGAGCTCTATAAATTTTGACAGCGTAGTCCTATAACACATTGATTCCATCGTTCTTTGAACGTTGAATGCATATTTTTGTGATCGTTGATAACAAACATTGATAGCCTAGTGTTATAAAGGTTGACAGTGTAAATTTGTGGACATTGATCTCATAGTTCAGTATGTTTGGATTGCCTTGCTGTGTGAATGTTTATTGTATAGTTAGTAACATGACCGTTGATAATTTAGATATGTGATTTTGGGATCAAATACGTACTTTGACGTGATACCTTTGCTTAATAATTTATTTAGAAACCATACAGTATTATGTATGTGAATAACATAGTTCTGTCAACGTTGATCGTAGGATTGTTTGAGTATTGATCCTCGAGGTGTCAGGTGTTGATAGCCATCACCATCCCTCTGTCTCTCTCTCTCTCTCCTCTCTCTCTCTCTCTCTCTCTCTCTCTCTCTCTCTCTCTCTTCACACACACACACACACACACACACACACACACACACAGACACACACACACACGCACGCACGCACGCACGCAACGCACGCACGCACGCACGCACGCACGCACGCACGCACGCACACACACACACCACACACACACACACACACACACACACACACACACACACACACATACTCTTTGCGTTATCAACCTATGCCATTTGCAATGCCTGTCTTCACCCATCCCTGCCTTCCTCTCACTCCCTACCCTACGTCTGTCCGTCTGGCTTAGTTGCATGCCGACACAATGATAAGACACGACTCTGACGACAATGTTGTAGAGCATGTTGACATAATCGTAACACAAATCACAAAATGCCTCCCCTTCAGCGCTCAGTCTAGCGTCCCAGATGAGGTTGCCGTTGTGCGCTCTCTTGGCTTGGCAGTTTGTTACATGAAACCTGTGAACCGTTCAGGTTGGTCGGTGCCACGTGAATCTTGCACGTGTATTGCACGCGGCGAATGACGGTACTTCGCACACACATTATAGGTTTAAATCTGTCACGATCTGAGAGCTTGTCATTTTCAGTCCAAACTGTTGTATTATGTCACACTGCACATTGTTGAGAGTCTCTGCCTCTTTAGATGGCTCCCCATCCCCCAAACCATACACCTCCATTCCATTCCACAATACATTCTGTTGGTTGTCATGTCCATTTGACAACCTGTCAATCAGACATACGTCAGAAATATGCCAATACCTGGAAAACATCTGTCAAGCAGATTTTTTTTGGGACCTTTGATTGTCCCAAATCCTTAGTACTAGGTGACTGTAATTACATATGTTCTTGGAGTGAGTGTATGCTAGTACCTAATCACATCATCCCAGTATTTGACTACTTTGAAAAATTACTTCACTTCAATTGTTAGATAGTTTCTGTCTCAGATCACTTGTTAAAATCCACTGAAATCCTGAATGAAGACATGAAAGCGAAGACAGACAGTTGAAGGTGACATACTTATGTTAGTCTCCTTTGTTGGCTGAGACTTCACACTTTACTGAGAATGTATCAAGTCGGAATCCTAGGCACTCGTCTACAAACCATTTTATAGTAATTCTAACAGCCCCAAGGAAAACAACCCTCTTTTGATGGCTACCACCCGGAAGCTGCTCCTTTCAGCAACAGTTAGAGAGAGGATGGGGGCGAAGTTTGATAGAAACACTAGTTATGATTTGAATAGAGAACACAGTCTGATTCCTTCCCCCAAAGGACCAAACCTTCTGCCCCTGGCATAGTGTTGTGAATCTTGATTGCATAGTTCCACAAACGTGGATTTAAAAGTTCCATAATATATTGCATAGTATGTGAATACTGATTTCATAGTTCTACGAAATTTGATTTTATAGTTCTATAAATGTTAAATGTACAGTTACGTGAGTTTTGATTGCATAGTTCTAGCCAGGTTGAATACATCAGTCTGTGAATAATGATCCTACCATTCTATAACTATTAACTGCACATTTCTGTCAATTTGATTGCACAGTTCTATGTACGTCGATTGCACAGTTCTAAAATGTTGATGGCATCAGTCTATGAACGTTGATGTCCAGCTCTGTAGATATTGATGGCATAGTTCTGTGAATGTTGATTACATAGTTCTATGAATATTGATCATGTTGTTCAATGTACATTGAAAGCACATTTTTATGAAAGCGAATTACATAGTTCTAGGCGTTTAAGTCACACAGTTTTATGAATACTGATGAGTTGACTCTGCGAACGTTGACTGCATGGTTCTATACATGGTGGCCACGTAGTTCTGCGACCGTTAACGGCAAATCAATGACGGTCAGTCGGACCCAAGCAGAGCATCAGAAATGAGAAGTCCCCTTGGGATTGACTAGACATCGTTAAAGCTTCACGACTGGAGATATAGGAGCCATAGTGCCATTGTCATGAGCGCTTCTGAAGAGCTGGTCTGCTGCTGGAGCATGAATTTGCGTTGATTGCTTTTGGATAGCTGTGATGTGGTACGTTGAGGCTGGACGTATTGGTCACCGAGTATTCTCTCACTGCGGGAGGTCCCTGCTTTGAACAGGTTGGCAGCTTTTGAGGGTTTCCCCTATCGTATATGGTTTTATATTACAGCCCCTATTCATAATTTTGGCTACGGAAATATCTAGGCAATAGGTCGGAATAGAAATTGTCACTGTTTGCTGTATGAAAAAAAAAACCTCCTGACATTGGTATGAATGATTTTTTTTTTTCCAAACTGGACACTGTTCAGAATGATCGTTGCAGATTTAATTCTGAAAGACATTGGTATAAAGTTTTGTAACAGTTTTATCCTGTCACCAAAAGTTACAATGTTGATGTAATTTGTCAGTAAAAACGTCTGTTAAAGAAAATCAGTAACGGTTGATACTGACTGAGATTATAGGATCTGGAGACCAAATAATTTCTGTGTCAAATATTAATTGCTCATGATGCCAGTGTTGTTGCTGACATCAGATTCTCTTTCACTCGGAATTTATTCATCACATGGTATTTGTTTCAACACAGAAGTCGCAGACAATCTGAGCAGCCACGACATAGTAAACAGGGAAGATGAAATTAGCACACACAGACAGTTCCTGAGTAATGCTGTTCAGGTAGCATGCATACGCACAAAAGACACACGACACAAACACAGAAATTGTCCTGAAAAAAAGGAAGCACCAAGATTGCCGCGTACCCCCCAGGGCAAACAGATGCACACTGCAGCGTGCTTCATGTTATCATAGAGACAGCAGATGAAGCAAACAGATGCACACTGCAGTGTGTTTCATGTTATGATAGAGACAGTAGACGGAGCAAACAGATGCACACTGCAGTGTGCTTCATGTTATGACAGAGACAGCAGAAGAAGCAAACACACGCAACTGAACACGTGCGACTCTGTGACTATTGGGGCACAACATTTCTTCTTCGGTATTGGTAAATTTTCATTTAATGAGGGAACCTACTCATGAACAGACATTATGAGAAACAGTTCAATTTGAATTGAAATTAAAGTTGATACATCATTAGTACTGAAAATAGGAGATAAAAAATGGCCCCGTGTACTTATTTGGTGGTGACGACCTAATGCACTACTTGTGGGTCGACAAACCGAAGTAATAATTACAATATGGTCAAATCCGTAAACAGACATGGATATGGTTTCTTCAATTCAAATGAACATTTAAAAAAAAATGTAAATCCCATAACGGAGGAAAATGTAAACAAGTCACGACAGAGTAATGAAAACGTTCTAAAACACATGATCATTTCCATGCTGGCCCACACTAAAAAGACACAGTCCAGAGCAGGACATGGAATGTGTGATGGTTACCACGTCTACGCCCTTCAACAGAAGAATATGACGCATTCTCTGTCGCTGCGACGTCCCACACACTGTAACTGTTGAGTCGTAGCTACACTTGTTCCAAAGACTCTTCATTTTCTTTGCTACTTTCCTCCTTCTGGCTATTTCTTCCTGACGTTTGAACTTTTTGTATATAATTCCGAGTGAATATATACGCTAAAAATGCTGTGGATGAAAAAAAAACTGCGAATTTTAACGCCCCCCCCCCCCCCCCCCCCCCCCCCCCCCCCCCCCCCCCCGTGTTGCGGCTTCTCAGAAACCTGCCCTCGGTTTGAAATTTGAAGAGCATGACTATTCAGACATGCCAGTGAGCATGAAAATGGTGTTTTGTGTAATACACGATAGCATATTAAAGTCCTGTTGCTACAGTAAATTAAAGTCCTGGCAGTAGGCTTTGTAAATTAATGACGTAATTGTGCGCATTAAACAGATGACCTGCCCTGAAATATGCGCAGACATCCTGTTTTCACAGGTAACCTCTTTCCCTCAGATTCTCAATCACTTCAAGCACTGAAAGGTTGCCTGTATGTGTTTCTTTTGTTTGCTCCAAGAGACAATTCTAAAGATGAAATATACTGTGCCTGTTTTGAAGAAATGTTAATTTGTATACTTTCCAACTCTCCACTATTGGTGATATGTCAATGTGGGAGCTCTGGTATCTGTCTATCTATTCTCACTCTTTGTCTG
>CM031602.1:27612265-27617265 GCA_018398815.1 Conus ventricosus
AATAAAACGGAACTGGCGTCCCAGGGTGTGACGGAGGTGCGCAGGGTGACAGTCAAAAAAGGGTGCAGAGAGAGTGGCCACCAACACCCTTTTTCTGACCTTCTGCACCCTGTGCTGCCTCCGGTCATCAAAGTTGGCTACCTGAACGTCCGTGTTCAGCTGTATGTCCCCGTCCCCATTGAGATGCTTCAGGTGCCAGGGGTTTGGACATGTCAGAGACCGCTGTTCTGGGCAGGAGGTGTGCAGTGTTTGCTGCAAGGCAATCCATGATGGGCCTTTGCAAAGATCCGGCACATTGTGCTAACTCGGTGGCGATATCCCTCCTCTTCAAGAAACTGTCCTCTTTGATTCAGGAATCCACCATTCAACGAATAAAAAACAGAAAAGAAGATCTCCTTTTTGAAGCCCGCAAGCAGGTTGGGGCAGTCAGACGCCCACAGCATCTTCTATGCTTCGGCCGTAAAGAAAGTATCCACTCGGTCAGTCTGCCACCAGACTGATGAATTTATCTTTTCAAAAACACTGCAAGGAAGAACTGTCGGCTCTGGTGGAAGCAGGTCCCCCACCTCCCAAACCACAGTGAATCCCCCTGGTGGAGGCAAAAATCCGCCACCCCTCAGATGCCCAGCATCTAAAAACATCTGTGCTGGGGCAGATTAAAAACCAGCAATCCCCTCGAACTCCTCTGTCCAGTGCCCGTGCGGGCAAGGGAGTTCCACCCCAGTGTGGAGAGGGTTTGGAGATGGAGGAAGAAACCTCCACCGTCTCCCAAATCCAGACCTTCTTCCCCTGTTGGCAAGTCTGCCAGCAGGTCTGAAGAACAACACAGTTCAGTGAAACTTCAAAATAATTCACTCCATTAGAAGCAGACGTTGAGGAGGAGATGACCTGATTTCTCCCTTTTCGCCCTCTGACACATGGATAGTACAATATCCCTTGGAATATCCGTGGACAAAATTTCCAACTTTGAGGAGTTACAAGCTTCTGTGTCGATTATAAAACCTTCTGTCGTGGCTCTCAGGAAACTCAAATTCAAAGCCAGAAGACCCTTTACTCTTTCTGGCTTAATTGTTCTTTCCAAACCTGCACAACCATCCACGTTGGGACTGTCGGGCGGTGTTGCCCTTCTCCTACACAAAACTCTGTTGTATAGTCTGTCGCTCTGTCTACCTCCCTTCAGGCTGTAAGCTGCGAGAGTCACTCTCCAAAGACTGTGCCCAATCTTTTCCCCTTTATCTACCTCCTTCTGTCCCGGTTTGTCGTCAGGACCTTGTCAGTCTGATAAGGAACTTCCGACCTTTTTTGTGTTGGGTGACTTTAACGGTCACAACCCTCTTTGGGGTTTAGTCCCGGTACGTCATCCAGAGGTCTCCCTGATTGAGGATGTCCTTTCGGATTTGGATTTGTGTTGTCTGAACGACGGATCTGCAACTTACCTCCACTTCCACGGGTTCATTTTTCGTTTTTTAGATTTGTCGGTTTGTGACCCCTCGCTGGTCCTGGACTATGAGGGGTCTGTCCATGACGATCTGCAGGGAAAGTGACCATTTCCCTGTCTTACTACAACCAGTCAAAATGAACACGTCTCTGTCTCTCAACATCTAAATTACAAGAAAGAAAACTGGGATCTATTTGCAACCACTATTTCTAAAGAATTTTCCAGGACACTGACTTTCTTCAGAGCCCGGGACCCAGCTGAATCACTGACTAACACTGTGATCAAGTGTGCTAAAGCTTGTTTTCCCAGTGTCTTCCATAAACTTCAAATGCCAAAAACACCCTGGTTTGATTCAGACTGCCAACAAATTTCCAAGTTAGAAAAAGGGCTCATCAGGTCTGTACCAAAACCTTTGGGTCCAACGCTCGAGCCCCCATCAAAAAACTCCGTGCTAAATCTAGACACACTTTTAAAATCAGTAAACGTCGGTCCTGGAGAAGCTTCTGCTCCAGGCTGACATCAAAAACTTCCAAGAAAAAAGTGTGGAACATCATTAAGAAAATCAAAGGGAAAGAACACCTGTCCCACTGTGAACCATCTCAAGTTTTCGGGTTCTTTAATAAAAGAGAAGAAAGCAGTTGCTAATCTGCTTGCTTCAAAACCCTTGAAAAGAATCCTCCCCTTCTAATAAATCTGCCACTTTTGTCAAATACAAAGCCCTAAAAGAAAAATCACCCTGCAACTTTTCGTCCGACAACATGGGAAGACTACAATCTTCCTTTCACGTTTAAACGAGCTGAAATCTGCCTTGCTTTCTTGCAGCGATTCCCTCTCCAGGAATAGATGAAACCATATCAGCTGTTGAAACATCTTTCCCTAGAAGGTCTGAACATACTGCTACAGGTCTACAACCATGTGTGGACTACAGGTTTTTTCCACCCTCTTGGCGGAAAAGCCCTCATTATTCCCATCCCCAACCTGGAAAAAAATCTTTCTAATCCTTCAAATTACCGCCCATAGCTTTGACCAGCTGTGTTTGTAAATTGATGGAAAAAATGGGCCAATGCTAGGCTCAGTGGAAACTTGAAACCGATGGCCTTTTGGCGAAAGAACAGTGTGGTTTCCGCAAACAAACGGACTACCGTTGACCATTTGATTCGTCTGGAATCTCACTTCGGAACGCCTTTTTGAACAAACAGCATTCAGTGGCAATTTTCTTTGACTTGGAGAAGGCCTACGATACCACCTGGAAATCGGGGATACTTCATGATCTCCACGATCTGGGGTTTTTGAGGTCATCTTCCCCCTTTTTATTCAAAATTTTTTGGGCAGAACACAGTTTCAGGTCGGGTTGGGACCCCTCTCTCTGATGTCCACGAGCAGGGTTGGGTGTTTTCCCCAGGGGAGCATACTATCTCCTGCCCTCTTTAGTATTAAGATCAACAACATTGTTCAATCAGTTCAGCAGGGTTCAGACTGCTCATTGTTTGTGGATGATTTTGCTGTCTACGCAAATGGAAGCCTGTACCCGAGTGTCCCGCGCAGGGTCCAGCTTTGCGTAGATAAAATCCATCTGTGGGCGGATGAAAACGGTTTCACCTTTTCTGCTACAAAAACCCAGTGTATTCACTTCCATATTTCCGTCAGTTTTTTCCAGATCCGGAACTTCAAGTAGGGAAATCCCCATTCCAGGGTGTTAAAGAGGCCAAATTTCTTTGGGGGTCATTTTTGACCAAAAACTTAACTTTCTCAGCCTATTTAAAAACCTCAAAACTGCTTGCCAAAAGGCACTGAATATTCTGCGGGTCGTAGCACACACCGACTGGGGCACTGATAAGAAAACTTTGTTTCACCTCTACAGGCCTGGTCCGTTCCAAACTGGACTATGGTTGTGCTGTGTACGGCTCCCCAAGATCATCTTACCTCAAACTCTTGGACCCTATCCACCATCAAGGGGTTCGTCTCTGTCTTGGAGCGTTCCGCACCACCCCCGTGTACAGCCTGTACGCAGAGGCGGGTGAACCTTCATGTCCAACCGCAGGCTTTAAACTGTCTTTGAATTATTACATCCGACTGTTCTCAGAACCGCAGAATCCTGCCTATGACTGTGTTTTTTTTACCCTCCGTTCCAAAGTAAGTTTGAAAATAACCAAATGTTATTCCGCCGTTTGGGCTTCGTATGCAGCCTCACGTGCGGAATGCAGGTATAGACCTGGGAGTAGTTTCCCATTTTCCAAGTTTCCGGATCAACCTCCATGGACCCTTTTTTACACCAGAGATTCGTTCGATCTTGCAGCTTTCCGTAAGGAGTCTACCAGCTCTCTGGCGTACAAGGCTTTGTATGCTGAGTCTGTTCCAAATTCCCATCCTATCAAAAAATTTTCACTGACGGTTCCAAGTCTGAGGATGGAGTGGCCTGGGGCAGCCTGCCCTGGGCTCCTTCTCAGATACTGTTGGAACATATCCATTCCGATGTTCTGTCTATTCTGCTGAACTTACTGCTTGGTATGGCTTTGAGATAATCTCACTTCTTCAAAGAGGACTTTTGGTTCTGTCGGATTCGCTGTCAGCTTTTGGAAGGCCAAGCTGGCCCCAACCTTCAGCATCCAGAAATTTTACTTTTTTTTAACTTTTTAGCAAGTTGAAGGCGGACGGTTACAACATTACTCTTGCTTGGGTTCCAGGTCCCTGTTGGCATCGGCGGGAACGAAATGGTTGTCGTTGCCAAGAACGCCACAAGAGAGAAACTGTCCAACATTTATATCCCCCTGTTCAGATGTGAAACCCAAAATTAACGATTATGTGAGAGACCTCTGGGAGGAGGATTGGACACACAGACGAGTAACAAACTCTTTCAGATCCGTCCAAACCTTAAGGACTTCCTCCCATCCACGTCGGGAGGTCTAAAGAGGAAACGGTTCTGTGCCGGCCACACCCCCGGCCATTCGTATTTTACCCTTTCTTACCTTTTAAAGAGTGAAGAACCCCCGTGGTGCATTCCATGTCATGCGCCACTCACAATGAAACATGTTCTTTTAGAGTGTTGGGACTTGCACGATGTGAGACACAAACATTTTACGGCGGAGTCCATGAAGATCCTGTTCAGGGATGTCCCGCCTGATGTGATCCTTGAGTTTTGAGAGAGATTGACATTTTCATCTGATTTAAGATTTTACGGAAGAAAGATTTTTAACGAAGTTTCTGGTACGTTTCTAGACGATGTCATTTAAAGAGATGTGTGAAAGTTTTTTTTTTTTTTTTTTTTTTTTTTTTTTTTTTTTTTTTTTTTTAATGACTGGTGAGTTGATTTTAACGTGGTGACAGCCCTGATGTGGCCCTTTGCGGTCGGCTGGGCTATAAGCAACATTATCCTTATCCTAGGTAAGTGTGTGTGTGTGTGTGTGTGTGTGTGTGTGTGTGTGTGTGTGTGTGTGTGTGTGTGTGTGTCTGTCTGTCTGTCTGTCTGTCTGTCTGTCTGTCTGTCTGTGTGTATGTGTATGTGTGTGTGCGGGGCGTGCGCGTACACGTGTGTGTGTGCGCGTACGTGAGCGTACACGTATGT
>CM031602.1:27622265-27624765 GCA_018398815.1 Conus ventricosus
AGTAGGAGAAGTAGTGGTAGAGTAGATTTATTCAAGATGTAAAGAAGTCATGCTAAAGTAGTGAACAAGAAAACAGTCCAAATTACAACAGATGAACTGGCAAGAGCAGGATGATGCACTAAATGACCAATAACAAACGTTTCAATTGTATTAAACCTGCCACTTGGCTGTACAAAACAATTGTTGGTCAGACACACTACAGTTGAATCGATCATTTCACCAAAAATACATGCCCAAAACATACACAATACAGAAAAATTAATGAGAAATACTAACACAAAAACGAGAAATACAAAACATTTGTCAAAAAAGAGTAAAAAGAGAGAAAAGGAAAGAAGTTACTTTTCAACGACAAACGCCGCAGGGAGCAAAGCTATACACGTGATTATTTTCCCGGACTGGACAGCTAAATATCGGAAATATCAGAACTTTTATTTTGACATTTTCACACACATACACACACACACACACACACACAGACACACACACACACACACACACACCACACACGCACACACGCACACGTCTAATATCACGTCTAATAACACGTCTAATATCACGATTAGTGGAAAGACGTTAATGAATGACACACACACACACGCGCGCGCGCGCGCGCGCGCACGCGCGCATGCACATACACACATTCACCCTCCACCCCAACACACGTACACTTCCACACACGCACACATGCACGCACATCAAGAAAAAGCATACAAACACGCATATACACACGGATCACATACACACACACACACGCACCCCCCCCCCCCTCCTACACACACACTCACACATAAACATACACGCACAGGTACACACGAACGGACGCTCACACACACATACCCTCTCCGACACTATACGAATCACCATTCCCACTTTGTGTGCATACATATGCATATATACATACAAACGTCTGATAACTTCAAGCCATCTTTCCAATCAAAGAGACAATCATGTAAGGTAGTTGTACAAAACGCAAATACTTGAACACTAAAGACTTTTCTTGCGGAACAATACTACATTATATGCCCCAAAGGAAAGACAAAGCCAAGTACTATACGCAAAAATACATGGACCCAAACACATAAATATCCACATTAAACATCGTTATTAGCCAACATAAATATTTCAAAAAAGCAATAAAACGAGCGTTACCCCTTCCCCCAAGTACAGAAAACTCATGTATAATTTTGACATATTCGTTGATGAAACACATCGTTGACAAACAGACAATCCCTCACCATCCCAAGGCCCCGCCAATCCTGGCGGTGACACAAGGCATCCCGCAGTTCTACACACACACACACACACACACACACACACCACACACACACACACACACACACACAACACACACACACACACACACAACACCTCTCTCCCTCTGCTCTCTCTCATTTCTCTATTTTCTCTCTCTCTCTCTCTCTCTCTCTCTCTCTCTCTCTCTCTTCTCTCTCTCTCTCTCTCTCTCTCTCTCTCTCTCTCTCTCTTTTGTCAACGATTTTACTTTTCCTCAACGTTGATCTGTCTTTCTTTCTGTCTGTCTGTCTGTCTGTCTGTCTGTCTGTCTCTCTCTCGTCCTGCTCATAGCATAGCGTATGGTTTAGGAAATGACTGATGTAACTCGATGTGACAGTATATGCAAAGTATATTCCGTTCAGTTCCAAATTTACAAACATCACATGATAACGATTAAGGAAAGAACATTTCAACTGCGCATTAATCTCAGAAGGAACAGATCATATGGTTTACTATTCTAGACATTTTTTTCTTCTTTCATTCCATACATTATCTCCATCTGCAGAATATTTCAAGTTCTAAGTTTAGTTTGAACACAAAGTGGATACAAACGCTAGACGTCCCCACCCTCCAGCCCTCTTTAGTTCAAATGTGATTTCTTTGTTCCCTACATTTTAAATAACGATGATACTGGAGTTCGGACACTTGAAGCAAGTAGGAGAAGTAGTGGTAGAGTAGATTTATTCAAGATGTAAAGAAGTCATGCTAAAGTTTAAAATAGATCTAGTTGCAAAGCGAGACGACTGCAGGCGGAAATCTAAACAAATCTTAAATAAATGTTAGCGAACCGCCCAGAGAAGATCCTGTCTCCCCCCCCCCCCCCCCCCCCCCCCCCCAATATTTTGACCATTATTAGTATTCCTATCAGTAATATTATTATCATCATTACGACTTTGACTCGCTCACTATTTCCCTTCCAACAGCCTCGTTCTCATTCAACGCCTTCTTCCTTGCGCTGAACCCTAAGCATCTGAAGCGATCAAAGCTAAGTGAATTTTCGTTGTTTTATTCGTTTATATATCACCTGACGAAGACCTAAGAGGTCGAAACGCGTTGTGTTTTGTCTTGTGACTCGTTTGTCCACGTTCTCTGGGCGGTTCGCTAACATTTATTTAAGATTTGTAAAGTTTAAAAGCCAAATTGCCTGTCGAGTCTTGTTCAAAAATGATGTTGGGGTTAAACTAGGATAAAAAGGGGTAAAGGG
>CM031602.1:27639765-27642265 GCA_018398815.1 Conus ventricosus
CATTATCATCTTGTGTAAGATCCAACTTTGAATTTTCAGACTTCTTTGACTGCCCAATGGGAGTCAGACAAGGGTGTGTGTTGAGTCCAACGCTATTTGAAATGTTTATTAACCAGTTAGCGAATCACTTATCTGAAAAAGGTAGACATGGCATTCAGTTGGTACCTGGCATGATGGAACTGTTTATTCTGCTGTTTGCAGATGACATTGTTCTATTAGCATCTACCCAGTTGGTCTGCAAAGCCAGCTAAACGTGCTTCAGACATGTTGCACAATATGAAAATGAAAGTTAACCACGGACAAAACTTAGGTCATGGTCTTTAGAAAAGGGGGTTTTCTGGATTAAAAGTGAACAATGGTTATTTGGCAATACATGTACTAAATTAGAAGTAGTAAACCAAATACTGTTATCTGGGTTTCATTTTTTCCACTAAAATCAGCCCGAGGATCGGCACTGAAACATTTGGTTGCCAAGGGGAAAAAAGCTATGTTTAATCTAGTAAGGGCTTTTTTAGAAAAATAGGATATTAGTTATCAGATCTACTTTAAGATTTTTGATGCCCAAAATTAAACCAATCTTATTATATTCATCTGAAGTTTGGGGCGTTAACCGTTTGGAATGCCTAGAAAAGATTCATTCGATTGCATGCAACGTTTCTTGGGTGTCCCAAGTAAGACACCAAACAAAATGGTATATGGGGAACTGGGAAGATATCCGTTATATATCAACTCCTGTATATGTGCTATGAGATATTGGTTTAAGCTGCTTAGAATGGACCAACAAAGGCTTCCTCGTCAAGCATACGAAATGCAGTTAACTCTAGATCAAAACGTAAAGAATGCTGGGTGACAAAAATAAGAGAATTGCTATGCGAGACTGGGTTTAACTTTGTATGGCTACAACAGGGTGTGGGTGATGTTCGCGGATTCTTGGCAATTTTTAGGCAAAGACTAGTTGATATGTTTACTCAAAGAATGGGCAGGATCTATAAGAGACAGGGAAAGGTACGCGTGTTACAAATCGTTCAAATCTATTTTTGAACGAGAAATGTACCTTTGTAACATTGATGTATATTGTTTTAGGGTTGCTCTGTCTCATGCTAGACTTAATGTTCTACCTCTGAACAATAATCTTCATAGGTTCAGTGATAATTCTTATGACAAAAATTGTCCCTATTGTGTTAACATAATAGAAGATGAATATCATTTGATATACGGTTGCCCACAGTATACAGATTTTCGTGCAGCACTTATATCTAATCTTCTTCATCTACCAATGTCCACTCTTCTTCAGGCACATCAGTATCAAAGAACCCTTCCACTTTCAAAATTTATATTTCTGTCAATTCGAAGGAGACAGAGCTTGACTGCTTAAAATGATAATACATGAAAACATGAGATAGTAAGATAATGATTTTTCCCATATAATTGTAAATGCATTCATGTTTACTAAAATCTATATTGATCGAATAGGAAGTTTCGAGGAGTTTATCATAATTATACTTATTTATGCTCTTGTTCTTTGTGGTTCGAATCTTATATTTATTTCTTGTTTCAAATTTGTAATGCGCAGGCTCATGTCCCGACCCGTTTCCTCGTCCCCTTGTCCCTTTCACCCCCCCCCCCCCCCTCCCCGCCCCCCTTCTTTCCACTTGAATGGTGGCCCGTGGCGATTTTCAATAAAACATTTTCGTTCGTTCGTTCGTTCGTTCTCTCTCTCTCTCTCTCTCTCTCTCTCTCTCTCTCTCTCTCTCTCTCTCTCTCTCTCTCTCTCTGTGTCCGTATTCATGTGTGTCTGTCTGTCTGTCTCTTTTTGAATGTGTGTGTGTGTGTGTGTGTGTGTGTGTGTGTGTGGTGTGTGTGTGTGTTGTGTGTGTGTGTGTGTGTGTGTGTACGTGTGTGTGTACGTGTGTGTGTGTGTGTGTGTGTGTGTGTGTGTGTGTGTGTGTGTGTTGTGTGTGTGTGTATGTGTGTGTGTACGTGTGTGTGTGTGTGTGTGTGTGGTGTGTTGTGTTGTGTGTGTGTGTGTGTGAGTGTGTGTGTGTGTGTGTGTGTGTGTGTGTGTGTGTGTTTGTGAGTGAGTGAGTGTGCGTGCGTGCGTGCGTGCGTGCGTGCGTGCGTGCGTGCGTGGCGTGCGTGCGTGCGTGTGTGTGTGTGTGTGTGTGGTGTGTGTGTGTGTGGTGTGTGTGTGTGTGTGTGTGTATGTGTGAAAAGAGGATTATGTGTGCGTGCATGTATGTGTGTGTGTGCATGCGTACGTGCGTGCGTGCATGCGGTGTGTATGTGTGTGTGTGTGTGTGTGTGTATGCGTGTGTGCGCGCGCGTGCGCCCGCGCGCGCGTGTGTGTGCATGTGTGTGTATGTGGTTGGGATGTTGAAGAAGGCAAAGAAAGAAAGAATGGACAGAGAAAGACAGAGACAGAGAGACGGAGGGACAATGTGGCAGTGAGACAGACATAGAGAAATCAGAAGACTGAATACATGAAATCAGGCCAAAATGA
>CM031602.1:27647265-27679765 GCA_018398815.1 Conus ventricosus
GACAGACAGGCAGAGAAACAGAGACAGAGCCAAAGACAGAGACAGAGCAACAGAAATAGAGAGACTGAAACACAGCAAAATCAATAGACGGAATGATGAAAGTAGAGTAGACTGAAAACAGTGGTATCAGTAGATAAACATACACTGAATTCGAACCGTGAACAACAAGTACCAATCTCAGAGGAAGTAAAGTTTGGTTAATATTAACAGTATGCGCGCCAATGTGTGTGTGTGTGTGTGTGTGTGTGTGTGTGTGTGTGTGTGTGTGTGTGTGTGTGTGTGTGTGTGTATGTGTGTGTGTGTGTGTGTGTGTGTATGTGCTGCGTGCTTGCGTGCGTGCGTGCTTGCATGCCGCGCGCGCGCGCGCGCGCGCGCGTTGTGTGTGTGTGTGTGTGTGTGTGTGTGTGTGTGTGTGTGTGTGTGTGTGTGTGTGTGTGTGTGTGTGTGCATGCGTGCGTGCGTGCGTGCGTGCGTGCGTGCCTGTATGTGTGATTTTTTCTTTCTTTTCTTTCTTCAAGAAATTACATGTTTTTGTCAACATGTAGTAACAGTCTTGAAAGCACCTTGTATGACTGGTTGGGATTTTTTTTAAATCAAAGTAAAACTAAAGCCATCCTGCTTCCCCATCCCAAAACGACCATTGCTGCAACAGACCTGCAGGCGTCCAGCGTGCAGATCACAGCATTTGGACTCGCCCTGAAGTGGGCACAAAAATAACGTCTATCAGTCTGAGACTTTCACGATGTCTTTTTCTTCTTTCTTTCTGTCTTTCTTTCTTTCTTTCTTTCTTTCCTTTCCTTTCCATGCTTGCCATCCACTTGCTAATGTATGGGCAGAAACTCTTTCAGACTTTAAGTCTTGGCTGCATTCATTTCATCTTTTCCACTGGCTGACCCGCGCATTGGGTTAATGCATAGGTCAGACATGTATGAAGTGTCGCCAGTGAGACCTTCTTCTTCACACTTTTCTTATTTATTCATGCATTCACTTCTCCATTCATGTAGCCGTGACTGACTTTTGCACAGTCTGGTCTCGCTGCCTGTCAGAGGTGGTGTAGCGTATACAGACAAGTCTTCACGCAGTGAAACATTCCATTTTTGGAATTCAAATGAAATCAGTGAAAGGCTGCTGAAGTTAAAAAGGCTTTCTCAATTAGAAAAAAAAAAAAAATCAGATCACCAGACCTATCACCATGGCGATGCGCGGAAAAGAGCCTTTTATCTGATTTCAGGTCAGTTTCGGAAAAGTCTAGGAAGGCATTGTACATCATACTTCAGTCATGTCTTCCCAGCAATTTTAAGTGTTCATGCATCAGTGAAAAAGTAATAAAGTAAACAGTGCAATCTAACAAACAACAAAAAAGAAGTTTGAAACAAATTTGAAACAAAATGAACAGAGGCAACTACCAAAAAAGAAAGGACAAGAAAAATAACGAATCTGACATTCAATGGAAAGAAGGTACACCAAATTGAAAGAAGAAAATCAGCTTTAAAATATGTTTATCGCAGACTGCGAGTTAAAAGAAAAATAACCAACAGAGCACATTCTCCGGCACCGCAAAGAAAGCAACTAAAATTCAACTCACCATAGGGCATGCTCTGTCTTATTCTAGACTTTTCAAAATGAGATTCTTTGATCAAGTCGGGTCAGATTCTACGCAGATGAGCATCTCATCCTTACCCTCACTGGGCTGTGCCCATGTCCTGATCCATGACCACGTATTCCTCTGCCTCGTCCTGTCCTGGGTTATCTCCCATCGTGAAGTTTACGTCGTGATCACTATCAATCCACCACACTCTTCTTCCCCTTCTCCCCCACGCGTTGCTCATCCTCCACGCTTCTCCTTCTGAAAAGGAAACAAACAAACAAACAAACAAGTCTTGTCTCACTTAACACCAGCAAACAATAACAGCAATTTCAAGAAATGTCAGCAACAACAGATACAACTGGGCGAAAAAATCACATCAGTAGCAGCAGCAGCATCAGCAGTAGCAGCAGCAGCAGCAACAGCAGCAGCACCAATAGTAGTAGTAGCAGTAGTAGCAGCAGCAGTAGTAGAAGCAGCAGCAGCAGCAGTAGTAGTTGTTGTTGTTGTTATAGGCGTTCTTGTTTTTGCATAACAACAGCCGCAACAAAAGAAGTTTACACAAAAAGCGGTGGTAGTGGTAGAAATAGTAACACTGGCAGCAGCAGCAACAGCAGCAGCAGTTATAGCAGTTGAAGTTAAAATAAACAACAACATGAAAACAACAGAGACTGCAGCAATTTCAAATGTAGCGGAAGAAGCCGCAACGATTAACATCAGTAACTGTATAGCAGCCGCAGCAGCAGCTGTAATAGTGGCAGACACAGCAGCAGCAGCAGTAGCAGCAGCAGCAGCCGTAGTAGTTTTAGACGCAATCAAGGGAAACAAGTTATGCTAGAGGAAAAAGACAAAGTGGGACTCTTCTTAAGTCACAGAGAAGTTCAAAATGATATTGAAGTTAAACTGTGTAAAAACAACGCAAAACCATTCAAACAGAACGAAACAAACACATCACCACTATGTCATGAGCTAGGACAGGCTGTTGGTTGTTTTGTTGTTGTTTTTTTTCCTTTTTCGCCTCACGTGTGAATGCACAAACACACACCACAGGGATTATGGGATGGCAGGATGATGAGCAAACGGGAGGCCAAATGGGAGGCAGATGAAGCATGCAGATTGTGTTTGCCTGACACAAATCAAGTAGCAACAGTGTCAGACCTCAAAGTGCCCAAGGAGCAGGAATGTGCCGGGAAAGGTTGGGGTGGGAAGGGGGTGGTTGAGGATAAGAAGGATGGGTGTAGGGGGTAAGGATGATAATGGCCCATTTACTGCAGCAGGCACAACAAAAAGAAAAAAGCAATGGAGGTTATAAAGCTTTAATTCTGGACTCTTTTCCAAGCGTTTGCGTGTGATTTCCTTTGTAATCAGTCATATTAGAAGTCGACTATCATTACAAATATAACATTTTTAGAGTCATATTTATCTAATTTCAGGTTTTCCAACAAGTACCTCATACTTGTTTTAATTGTGGCCTTTTAACCAAGTTTAATGTATATTCAGATTTGTTGTTGTTGGTGGTGGTGGTGGTGTTGGTGTTGGGATGGTGATGATGTGTAGGTCAGGGGGGGGGGGGGGGGAATGTGTGAGTGGTGGCATGTGTATGTGTTAAAATGCGCGCGCTAGTGTGTGTGTGTGTGTGTGTGTGTGTGTGTGTGTGTGTGTGTGTGTGTGTGTGTGTGTGTGTGTGTGTGTGTGTGTGTGTGTGTGTGTGTGTTGTGTGTGTGTGTGGTGTGTGTGTGTGTGTGTGTGTGTGTGTGTGTGTGTGTGTTGTGTGAAGATCTAATACTATGGAAACAAGTAAGTGCTCTCAATTTGCTGCTTTCATACAGCTTTATTTGCTTGAATTCTTAAAAAATATAAACTTATCAAGCATTGCCTGTTTATTATTTCGAATGATGTATTTGTGTATGACATATTTCAGTACTCTATTTGGTAAAAGTATTTGTATACGTCTGGCCAAGTGCATGGTAGGAATCACATCAAAGAATCTCCTTCTGGCAAAATATGATGAGTTCGAATGACTGATACTAATTAACATAGGTCTTTGGAAAACCAGTGGATCGGAATGTTGCCATTTTCTTTTCATTCAATCTGTTGTTCCGAATTTTCCTTTGTTGTTTTTACTTACTTGTTTAGATCCCTCCAATATTTGTGAATGTAAGCATTGAACATGGTGTTTATCGCAGAAAGATGTATTTAACTGTAACCGCGCACAGTGTATAGGAACGTAACAACGTGCCGATAGTAAAATAATGCTGAAAATAATGTTGATTGAAGATTTAGGTGACGTACGTATTTACATGATTGCTCCGCACGTCTCGTCAAACATAGATTGCTCTGACCACGTACACACCACACCAACCACACACACACACACCCCACAACCACACACCACACAACACACACACACACACACACACACACACACATACGCACGCACGCACGCACGCACGTACGCACGCAGCACCACGCAGCACAAGCACCCACACACACACACCACACACACACCACACACCCCCCCCCCCCTCCCCCGCCTGGGAAGCTGGCGTCTTGAAGGGTCTGTGTCGTCGGAAGATTGAGAGTGTGCGGATTTTTAGATGCTCTCTCTCTCTCTCCCTCTCTGAGGTCTGTCTCTCCCTGTCTTACTCTCGGTTTTTCTTTCTTCTCTCTCTCTCTCTCTCTCTCTCTCTCTCTCTCACTTCTCTCTCTCCTCTCTCTCTCTCTCTCTCTCTCTCTGTGTGAATGTGTTTGAAGACCCCCCCTCTCTCTCTTCTCTCTCTCTCTCTCTCTCTCTCTCTCTCTCTCTCTCTCTCTCTCTCTCTCTCTCTCTCTGTGTGTGTGTGTGTGTGTGTGTGTGTGTGTGTGTGTGTGTGTGGTGTGTGTGCGTGTGTCTCTTGTCTCCTGTACAATCCTCCAGAGAACGGAGAAATGCCGCTTCTAACTCAACCGGTCTCAACCAGTTTCGACCCGTTGACCCTAGAAGCGGCATTTTCTCCGTTCTCTGACAAGTAAGACTTCATATAACCAAAAAAATAACGATTATCTACAAACAAACATACTGTGTAGGGTTATCCGTTTTCAATACTAATTTACTAAACTTGTCAGATTTTAGTTTTGTTTAATCCTGCGTTTTTCTTGATCATTCTCAATAACATCATTTTCACGCATACATTCATTCAAATGCGTCTCTGTCTTTCATGTGAAATAAAACTACAGTCTTTAACTGTTCTCTAAAGTCTTTTAAAACGGAGTATATTTTTGACATAAAATCCACACACTTATCCCAGCATGTCTTCCACTGAAAGCCAGTTTTGACAAAGCGTTTCTTTTTTTTAACTATGTCTTTTTCTGCCGAGCAGTCATCTATAATAAATAGTGTTTGCGTTCCCTTAAAAAATTTATAAAAGTATTCTAAAACACTCACTTAGCTTATTGCTAGGATCAACTAATTATATGCCATCATCTGTCCATATGAACCTTCTATCATATATGCTTTGTTAAATTCAAGCGTTGGACAGAAAATCACAATATGAGCAAATTATAACGATAAACTGTTTGTAATAGGTTGAGGACAAATATTGTTTCCCACAACCGTTTGCCCACAAATTAATGAACAATGAGGGTTTTTGTCATAAAGTTTAACTGCTCCATAGTTTTATAACAGAACTTAATCTAATCCAGTTATTGTTTTTATCTGCTCTCTGTAAAAAACTTGTTCAGTATAATAAAATCCTATAAGGTCTAAATGTGTAAGATTATCCAATTCAGTTCTGTAAGATTGTTTCTATTTAGACTAATATTATTTTGTTGGTTGTTGTTATGACCTTAATATCCTCACCATTGTGAAGAATGATGACGGTAACTTTAAGTTTTTCAACGTCTAAGTTTTGCCAGCTAATTAGAATTCCTTTTAGAAGGACGTCACTGAGCCCACAGCCCCATTCCTCTTCACATCTTTTAAGACAGAAATTTCAAATATCATTGTGAACGTGTCTCCTATTTCATTTGCGGAATGAATTGTAATTTTGTAGAAGCATCTTTTAAAACCGTTTTCTTCTGTGGAGGATGTACTGTTTATTCCCATACGGCTTTATTCAATCTCTTTCCGCTATTGTCGTCTGGCATAAGACTTACATGTAAAGGGCCAGAGTTGAATGCTTTTCTAAACTTTTTTGACGGCTAAAAAATGTAAATGGGCTTATGAATTCAAATTTTATGTCCCATTCTAAATATGGTTCTAATGCCATTTGAGGTCAGGTTTTCGAACTATTTTATATTCATACTGACCAACATTATTTGCTTCTAGATTGCGCAGCTGTTCTAGTTTAGGAAACTTTTTGCTGTCGCCAACCTCTTTGCGCTTATAATCACCATCTTTAGTGTACTCAAAACCATACAAAGCGCCTATCTCACCGTTCTGTTCAAAGTCTACAACGTCTGCAAGGTCTTTTAATTCTAAAGTTATACACCTCACAGGTGCTAATGTAACTCCGGATTCATCTGGCCCGCGCGACATTTTTTAGTACAACTTATTATTTTATTTCCAAAACAATGTGCAGGTTATCACATTTACGACTTTCCTGTTTTGTCTTTGATTTTTATATTAAATGATCCGACCCTCCCACAAACTAATCTTTTAAACTGTAAATTAGGGAATTGTATAATTTCATAATCGCAATATGCAGCTTTCCCTGATGGAAGAGCTCTTAAAACAGTTGAGGGCCCTCCATCATATAAGTTTTCATCAGTGCTCAACTCATTCAAATGAACATAGAGTAATGAATGTAATGCAAGATTGAGCGGACTTTCTCCCTCATAAGTAGTTTTGTTTGGTGTAACACTAAAAATATGAATGGGTTGATTGTTAGTTGCAAAGCCTAACATTTTAGCTAGCTCTTTATTAAAAAGTAACTTACTTCTTCTTTTCGGGTTTGAATGCTAACATTGTTGTCAAATTTGCATTGTTAAGTTTGAGAGCAATGTCGAAGTTACTCATTTCTTCTTTTAGTGAGCAAAACCCGTAATAACCATCAGGTATGGTTAACTGGCTAACTAGTTTCCTCTATTATCAAATTTTTTAATCTTATTATTCTTCTTGGATTTAGTAATATTAAACCATACGACTTTGTAAAATATTTCATGAAGCGCAACCATTCTACTTCCGCAATCGTTATCAATAGCATGTTCTAAAGACGAAGGACTGTCTTGTGTTGTTATTGTTACAAACATTTTTTTAAACAAATAAAAATGAGCGCGTTTAAATATACTGATGCAAAATATTCTGTTGGGCCGCACTACCATCTTATAAATATAACAATGATACTCTTGTTCATTTCTGTGACCCAGACTGTCGCTTTTCATAAAAAGGTGAGTACTCCATTAAGCAGATATCTTAACCCTCCTATTAAAAAAGACTACATCGCAAAAGTGTGGTTTAGTCATCCGATGCAGTTTTATCAGAACCAGTTAAACTTTGCTGTGTTTTGTGCATCAACTGGTGTGGAGTGTCGTATGCTGATCACTTAAATCATCCTGATCCTTTGGTGAGGTCGGTGTACAGATTTCATTTTTATTACACCTTCAGACGTATTTTGACTGAACTGCGAGCGCCATACCAAATGACAAAACGTTTAATCCATTCAGCAACAGAATAGACATGAAGGCTTTTGAAAGGATTTGTAACGAATTCAATATTAACGTTAAGACAGACTTTAGACAACAGTTGGACCGCAATCATGGCTTAGGCACCCCTTATTTTTGGGGCGTGCACAGAAAGTATAACTATGACTGGAATCCTCCTTACACATCTTTCTCTTCAGGCACAGGCGTTCACCCTTGGGTCCATAGAGCAAGAGCATAAAACAGCATGGACAACATTTATCTTAGACACTTCTAATGGCCTAACTAGAGCGGGAATAGTACGATATAAACGACTCTATTCGTTACTTACGCTTGGTGTTTGCTAGGTTCGCAGCACAAACGAGATCGGCATAACTGATTCTTCTACTGGCTTGGATGCACATAACACAATACTTAGCAAATTTAGAGGACGCCATTAATTCGGCAGTTGATGTATCTTCAAGTATTAAAAGGTACCAAAATGTTTTACAATACGCAAGATCGAAAGTAGACTTTGCTGTTGGCACTGGTTTATACATGCTGCCTTCTGACCTCAGACTCCAGGTAGGAACAATAATAAACTACAACAATAAAATCATTAAGGCAGGCAATGAACAGAAGTCGGAAAAAACGACATAAATTCTGGGCCAGTAATATTACAAACATAAAAAACACTATGACCCCCCAAGATTAAGTCATCCAATCCCCGAGGTCCAAAGCCCAAAGACCGTTGAAGACCGCAAAAAAAGTAATGACCATGAATATGAAAAGATAGCGCTTGTTGTTGGATTAACTGGCCTAGGATTACTCGGCCTTTATCTTACTAAATATTAACCCAACTATTAAGAGAACTAATGCCCATAAGTGCTCGGCCATAAAGCCAACTACTTGCTTGCAGTAGACAAAAGCCAGCTAATAACACTCCCTAATATACCTGGTAAAGAGTCTATAGCTTTACGGCTAATTTTTTTTTAATAAACTCGCAAGATGATCAAGCTGTTTTTTTACCCTTGATTTATCAGGAGATGGTGATGGAGGCACATGAACTTTGACACCACCGCCTGTAATAGCCATCACCAGTGTACTTATTGCAAATCCTAAGGCCGTTAATAACGCTCGCTAATGTAACGCCTTGTTCCCTAAACAATGTTTCTATTCGTTCTGCTAGTGTTGTGTCTTCATATAAAATTCTTTGGATAGTTTCTCTTATTCTGCTTACTTGAGTTCGTAAGTCTTCTCGGTTAGTAGACAACGCTTCTAGTCTTGCTGGTCTTTCTTCTTTAAGTTCATGTAGTCTTTGTTCATTCTTTTAACATCGCTCCTTAAGTTGGCCTCGTTAGCCTCAGCGAGTTTTTTTTTCTTCTTTTTCTATATGCTTATCTAGTTCAGTCAGTTTTGCTAAATTGTTTAATAATTCCCCTCTGATGGTTCTTAAAGCACGATCAAGGGCTTTTAATTCTCTTATAGACGCCTTTATTTCTTGCGTGGGCGCGGCGGTTCGTACATAGTTTTTAATGCTGTTTCTTCTTCTTCAGTAAGTTCTGCTTCTATTGCTTGATTTATTTCGCCGCTGCTTGACCTTAAATCTTCAGGTTTCATGTTTTGCATTTGGTTATCTGTTGGGAGTACTTGTTGTATGTTTTTGAACTTTAGCAACTTTGTCCGGCCCTAATTTTGGTTCAGTAAAGCCAAGGCGATTCCACTCGCTTGCACTGAGCCTTTGATTAATTGTACCCATACGTACAAACTTTGATGAGTCTCGTTTAATCCGTAAGCGGGACACGTTCTCCTTTGTCGTTTCTAAAATACAAATGGTTATCTTTTACT
The DNA here is from genome assembly GCA_018398815.1 of Conus ventricosus. Classification (NCBI taxonomy): domain Eukaryota; kingdom Metazoa; phylum Mollusca; class Gastropoda; order Neogastropoda; family Conidae; genus Conus; species Conus ventricosus. Next base: position 27,656,297 of record CM031602.1, read on the forward strand.
TCAAAATCATCAGGGTATATAGTTTTAGGAGTTCTAGTTCTAAACTTTGGTATAATGATCTAACCTTACTTTCTGTTAATTCACGCCTTTGCTGCCCTTCTTCTAATTATCCCGCAATGAGGGTCCTAATTGATGCCGCTCCCAAGGAGAATCACTCATGTCGGTTCCAGATCACTAATATCATAATCTCCTTCACCTTCAATGCCTGCCATGTTTTTAAATATTAACTTTTTATTTTGTTTTATAAAAATGTCAGAAGTATATGGCTCGATTCTCGACCCGCATAGAAAACTGAAAAAGCCCCTTGCCGCGCAGGGAAATAAACGGAATATTACTGTTCCAAATAATCCATCTACTATTGATGCGGATCAAATTCTTACTGTCAGATTTCCAGACCTAGGAGCGGATGAAGTGATTGTGCCAGGCTCTGCACGGCTTACTTTCAAATAGAACTCGCATCAGAAACAGACCCAAACAGGACAGTTGTCCAGAATTTGGGACGGGCAATCGTTAAGAAAATTTCTGTAAACTTGAGGGGCAAGAAGTATTTTCTTTAAACAATGCAGACATATTTTTAACCTATTCTGATTTATGGCTAACCGGAATGAAAGGGCCGATCTTGCGTTTCAAGGAATCGAAATGAAGAAGCACTAAAACTTAGAATAGACGCCGAACTTGACCCAGATGCTAAAAGCAGCAAAAAGGCTTTAGCTGTAAGTTATGCGTATGGTAATCGCTTTTCCATTCCCTTAGATTTTGAGTTGTTAAAATCTCATGCGCCATACTTTCAAAGAGCATTAAAAGACGATTGTCATATGAACTAACTTTTAATGAATACAAACGCGTTATCAGATCATCAGACACCGAAGCAAAGTACAGCATTTCTGACATCTCGTTAGAGTTTGACGTTGTTAGCAACCCTGACTTAGCGGGGCTGATTGAGCAACAATATGAGTCAAAATTACATATATATTTCGACAGAGTGCATCATCATTCAACATATCCTAAAAGCAGGGCAGACACTATATGGAATTTTAGTTTTAGTGGCCCAGCAGAATCGCTTAAAAGGTATTTTATTGCTGTGCGAAGATGGAAGAACCATTCAAAAGACAAACTGAAAAGTTTTTTAATCCTAAAATAACGAAAGTACAATGTTCGATTGATGGTAGTCCTAACCAAATTTACGCTAGCGGGCTTAAACCTTATCACCATTTTGACGAAATAAGAAAATTGTTTGGGGGTGGGAGGTGTAGAAATCCAAAAGTTGACCTTGTGTCTAAAGATCTACACCTTCACAATGTTAGACTCGATGATTATTTAACAACGAAATACGCTTTATGGATTGACCTAAGGTCAACAGAGGATAATGAGTTACATGGAAGCGGGAGAAAGGTTAAAACGTAATAAACATTCAAATTGAGAAAGAAAAAGAGAGTGATAAACCACTTAATGCGCATTTGTTTTTAATATATGATGCGCAGCTGAATATTCAAGAAAGCAGAATTAAAAAGTATAGTATACTAAATTATGTTTTCATACTTTAAAAAAGCATGCTATGGATAATTATCCAAAAGTACCTAGAGAAGAGATAGTAGGCAATTCTGCTGCTATAGAAACCCCTGAAGTAAAAACCTTCAGATTAACAAACATTACACAAATGCAACAAAAACTAGAGCAAGACCTTTCAAAATACAGCAAAGCCAAACGAAGGTATTCTGCTGCCTTTAATGCTGTTACCTATGTTAATACTGGAGCATCGACTATAAGCGCCGCATCAGCAGGAACGAGTGTTGGTCTCTTAGCAACGGGCATAGGCACACCCGCAGCTTTACCTCTAGGCGGTTTGTCTTTAGCTCTTGGCTTATGCTCATTAGCTGTAGGTGCGCTAGCAAAAAAAATAAAACTAAACTCCAAAAGCACACGGCCATGGTTCAACTAATAACAGCTAAACTTAGCTCCTTTAATCTGATAATAAATAAAGCACTAGATGACTCAAACATCACGGATGAAGAATTTAGCCGTTTACAGGCTGATTTTAATGACTAAAAAGACAAAAGTTTGATCTTCAAAGAAAGGCAAGGACAAGTTTTTCTCAACAGCCAGACACTGAACAGATAAAAAAAGGAATGTTTAAAAAAAGTAAACGAAACATTAAACTCTGCTCTAAACAGCTCACATTAACAACGCCAAAGGGTGTTTATACTTTAGTTTATGAGTCTAAACACAAAAAGACCATCGATATTGATTAATTATTTTTTTTGATTTAAATAAATATTTGAGTTAGAAAAGAAACTCAGCATGGATAAGATATATGAAGGACCGGACGAATTGTTTGAAGGAATGCTTAAGGAAGAGCGTTGTCAAGAGCACTAAATGATATTGATTTAGAAGTCATTAATCCAGCAAACGTACAGGTAAGCGTTGCTCATGCTATTTCTCAAGTTCCAGGTAAACTAACAATAGACCCGCCAGTTAAAGTAATGTTAGCTGTTTTAATCGACTATATAACAATAAATGAAGAAAATCTAGAAGTCTGGGTCTCGACTAAACAACAGACTATTCTTTCTCATAATGACTTAACACCCGTTGGGCAGACCAACTGCTTACACAGTTTGATGTGGCCGCCGAAGAAGCCAAAATGAGAGGCTCTGGTTGGTCAGAGGGTGAAGTCTTAGAGATCAGATTAAAACAGTCTAAGTATGCACCGATTGTAGGCAAGGCTTACATTCCACTACCCCCAGCATTGGTAGCGAAAAGAGCAGTTCTAAACATAAAGAATACAGACAACAAATGTTTTATGTGGTGTGTTCTCGCAAGGCTGCATCACGCCCGCAAAAACGCAGAGAGAGTGTCTAACTATCACCCTTACATTAATGATCTTAACTTCGATGGAATATCCTTTCCTGTTAGCGTAGATCAAATTGATCAGTTTGAAGAACAAAACAAACCAATAACTGTTAATATTTACACATGGGATGAGGAAACAAATTACAGCCCATTAAGTGTCTAAGAACAGCCCAACGATTGGCGAACCAGACAAAAATCATGTTGACTTACTACTGATGCATTTCACAGCGGAGCTACCGCATTACACATTGATACGAACAATGAGTAGATTATTGCGGCATACTTCAAAGCATTACCATCAACAAGAATTCTGCAGAAAATGTTTAACAAGAATTCCATCTGTTCAAGCCGCGAGCGAACATAAGAAACATTGTATTAAACCCAGTTGACTGTAATACAGAACTAAATTACGCCCCCAGAAGGCAGTAAAGTTAGTTTTAAGAACTGGAAACGGATGCAAAAATTCCCCATATGGTTTTTACGCAGACTTCGAATCACTCATTGTTCCTTATGAGGGGCCAACCCCACAGAAACTTCCAAAAACAGCCTTTGTGAGTAATCATCAGATTTGTTCATTTGCCTTCATTATTGTCAGGTCGGATGGCGCTCATTCAACGCCAGAATTATACAGAGGACCAAATGCGGCTAGAAGATTTTTACAGCGCATGCAGCAAGTGCGTAACGCCTGTCTAATAATCTGAATTTATCTGAAATCATAATGACGCCTGAAGATCAACAACAGTATGACTCAGCCACACATTGTTGGATTTGCGGTTTAGGCCTCTCATCAGACGCAGCGAATCCAACAGTAAGGACCATGATCACATTAGTGGGAAAGTTCAGAGGAGCGGCGCACAGTAAATGCAATCTTCAACTAAAGTTGAACCAAAGACATGGAAGCTGCCTATATTCTTTCACAACTTGCGAGGTTACGACTCTCATCTTATAATGAAAGCAGTAGACCAACGCCTTCAGGGTAACATGCATGCACAGTCATCAGAAAAGTACATGTGTTTCACTTTAAATAACATGTCTTTTTATGACTCTATGCAGCACATGATGGGATCATTAGAGTCGCTGGCTATGTCCTTAAAGTCCTGCCCAATAACGGAAGAATATTTTGACCAACTCTCGTTAGAAAGGGTGTTTACCCTTATGAATACATGAACAGCTGGGAAAGGTTTGATGAAGACTCACTTCCCCCTAAAGGCGCGTTCTTTTCTAGTCTTAGAGGAAAGGAAATCAGTGATTCCGATTACCAGCATGCTCAAGATGCGTGGCAGAAGTTAGAGTGTAAAACGATGGGAGACTATCATGATTCATACTTGATGGCTGATGTTTGTTTGTTGGCGGACGTTTTTGAAAATTACAGAAAGACCTGCATGAAACATTATAGCTTGGATCCTGCGCATTACATTTCTGCGCCCGGGATGAGTTGGGATGCTTTCTTAAAGTTTACTGGAGTACAGATTGATTTATTGTCTGACCTACCAATGATTCAGATGATTGAAAACGGATTGCGTGGGGAATTAGTATGGCGTCGCATCATTACTGTAAAGCAAACAACAAATACTTAGACAACTATGATCCGAGTAAAAGGTCTAACTATCTTATGTATTTAGACGCAAACAATTCGTATGGATGGGCTATGGCGCAATCGCTTCCATTACGCAACTTTAAAATGTACACAGAAGACAATCCGAAAAATATTCAAAAGGCATTAAAGTGGTTGAGCAGTTTGACGCCGGGTCAACAGCGTGGATACATTCTAGAAGTTGACTTAGAAATATCCTAATGAACTCCATGACCTGCATAATGACTATCCGTTAGCGGCAGAAAGTCTAAAGATGGCAAAAACAGAACCGCCTAAACTTGTGCCTAATCTTCGAGGCAAAAAAAATTATGTCTGTCAATTACAGACTTCTACAATTTTATTTAAGACATGGTTTGAAGTTGACAGCTGTTCATCGTGTAATTGCTTTTGATCAAGAACAGTTCATGAAACCATACATTATGAAGAACACTGATCTCAGAACTAAATCCACAGATGCTTCAGAAAAAGACTTTTTCAAGCTGATGAACACAGCTGTTTTGGAAAGACTATGGAAAATCCGCACAAGCGCAAAGATGTCAGATTGGTCACCAAGAGAACGAAGCAATTAAGCTGACTTCTAAACCTAATTATCAGGACTTCAGAGATTTCATGATCAGCTTTTTGGCATAATGATGAAAAAAAAAGAAAGTCAAATTAGACAAGCCTGTATTTATTGGGTTTACTGTTTTAGAATTATATCAAGCTTTTGATGTTAGAATTTCTTTATGACTACTTTAAGCCCCTATATCCTGAGTCCAGAGTACTTTACACAGATACAATGTTCTGTTATAAATATCCCTACTGAAGACATCTATAAAAGACATGGAAATAGAAGTAGCTAAACGGCATGCGGGATGGTACGACACATCCGATTACCCTAAAGATTCGCCTTTGCATTCAATTACTAACAAGAAGGTTTTAGGAAAGATGAAGGATGAATTATCTGGAAAGGTGATTAAGGAGTTTGTTGGGTTAAGGTAAAAAATGTACAGTATTTCGAGCCAGGAGAAAACCATTAAGAAAGCAAAGGGAATATCTCGCAGTGTTGTGCAGTCAAACATAATCGCATGACAACTATAAAGAAGCATTGTTTGACAATAAGACTTTCATCATGACAACGTAAAACTACGATCTAATCTACATGAGATCAACACAACGGTTGTAACAAAGAAGTCATTAGATAGAACAAACACAAAACGTGTGTTTGTTAATCCAGATTTTCATATGCATATGGACATTGGAGAACAGTATAAACAGGGGGTTTACATTTTCCAATCATCTTTAAACGAAAGTTTAATTATAGCTTCATCCAATTCATCAAAATCTTTTCTCATGTTTGCTTGATGTGCTTGAATTTTTTCTATTATTTCAAGATATCCTTTTTCCCAATTTGGGATTTTGGATTTTATGTGATCTAGATAGATGACCATGTATTGATTAATCTCCGTAAATGTTTCCCTAATAGCAGAATTTTTTTCAAATAATTCCTGTATCAATTCTGCGGTCTCTTTCTTTATCATACCTGTTTCGTTCTGCGCTTCCTTCTGAGCTTCCATTTAGACTTAAATATATTTATGTAAATTTAAAATTAATTAAAGCGGAACTGTGTCTGGGGGTATATATTTGCAGTTCTTCCTTTACAAAAGATCTTTGAGGAGCCGGTTGTTTGTTGTGTCAGTTCTCGTAAATAATACACGGGCGGATTCATCTTTACAATTCTTTTTATTTCGTATGGATCAACACTCCAAACTGGATCGGTTGCCCTGATGCGAGTATCCCTTCTGCTTCCCCCGGTAAATAAAGGTACACTTACTTTTAAACCAAACGGTAATAGTTTGCTGGATGAACTGGAGTCTTCAGCAACATTTATTGTTTGTTTTTTGATTGCTTGTACTGGTTTTAGCCCTTTAAATTCTTCATTATTCATTGCGCGCAAAACTGAGGGCAGTCTTTTAACCCATTCTGTGTTGCGAGAATTGTCAATCAGCTCTCTGTGATACTGGTAGGAAAACAGTCTTTCAGCTAACTGTTTGTTAAAGTTTTCAACTAAAGCCTGTGATCTGTGAACTCCCGGAATGCCTCTTTTAATGGTAACTCTATGTTTTAACAATAATTGATTCACTCGACCTTTAAATTCTTTTCCATCATCGACTTGAATCATGCGAGGGTAAGTTAAAGGACCTCGTTGATATATTAGTTGTATAGCAACAGCAACAGCAGAAGCACTCTTTTGTGTTAATGGTTCCGCATCTTTGTATCTTGAAGCTACGTCAATGACTGTGAGTGCGTACTTAAATCTTTTTCGTCTAATCGTATCATGGGGTAAATATAGAAGATCCATTTGATGGGTGTCGTTCGGTATTGTATTCACAAAGTGTGGTCTCTGTATTCGTTTAGGCGCTGGTAAATAAATTTGCCAGATTGCTTGTTTAGATAACCATTCCTTCGCTGTTTGTTCACTGACTCCCGCTGCTTGGCTTAGCTTTTTAATTGCTGTTATTCCCTTCCAATATCCTTTTGGCGAATAATAGATTTTGTTCATTTTTATTCATCCAATATTATGGCAATAAAATACACGATGGTCATGCCAAAGACAATAAACGTGATTTCTTGCATCTTTTGTTTTTCTGATGGATGATAAAGTCGCTGAATTTTGGTGGGGGCAATGTCTCGATTGGCTTGCCTGTTACAAGATAATTTCTTTTATCGCTTGATCAACATCTTTAAACGTGTAAGCTGCATGCCCTGTTTTTTCAGTGTGTTATTAATAAAATCTAACTGCTCAATTCTCTGCTTTCATAGTGATCTTGTGCTGCAGCTAGTTGCTCCATAGCTTTGTTATGTCTTTTTCTCTCTCCGTCATCCCGTAGTTTACTAAACGCGTAATTACTTCCGCTAAAAGCAAGCGCATTAACCACAGCGCTGCCTATCATCATTACGAGTGAAGCCATTTTTTATAAATATATTTTTTTTACATATTTATATTCTCTGGAATTATTTTTGATTAACTAGAAAATCTTTCGTTGCTAATGAAGCTGCAATAATAGCAATCAGTTTTGCTGAATCCTCAAAGCTAGTTTGCCAAGATCTGCCGGTTTTATTTTTAAACAGGCTTTTACCGAGCATTGTGTATCCTACACTTAGACCTCCAATAACAGCAGAATGGTATACAAGGTTGGCGACAGTTTTTTCGGCGCTCAATTTTAAAAATAAAATAATATAATTAATAAAAAACATGAACAGTGATGATCTACTACAGCTACAGGGCGGCCTAAACCTTCCTGAACTTATGAATGACCAAGTTGATGACCAAGCTATTATGCCCAAAAAGGAAAGGCTGTATTCTTTGGTAGCATGTGGAAAAACAAAACAGTTCCTCGGAACTGAATTCAGCATAGAACAGATTCAACAGATGTCGCCACAAGACATTATAAAGTATCACAACAGGTATGAAGCGCAGCTGGGGTCTAGAATGGTGAAAAGCGTCGGGCAACGGTTCTAGTTTGTACACTAAACTAGTCAGTAGATTTGCTCCCATTGATTCTGAACAAGATCTTACGTATGATTTAACGCAAGATCCAGTTTTAACAAAGTCATTAGAGTCTCTAAGCTGTGATCTATATTACAGATTTGGAACATTGTTATTCACCATTAATCATGGGATTAAATTACTTTTAATCATATAGATTTTATTTCCCTTCAAAATGACCGAGCCAGAAAATCAGCAGAATCAGAAAACACTGAATCAGGTGGAGAAAGTAACCAAGCCAGAAAATCAGCAGTAAACACTAAATCAGGTGGAGACCAGTGAAAAGCATCCTGGGCGTGTTAAAGCAGGAAGAAAATTAGCAGAGTGGAACAGACAAAAAAAATTACAGTTACAGAATATAACTCATAATGAAAACATAACACCGCCAACGCCAGAACAAGTTGATTCAATGCCAGCTATAAAAACTCCATGTGATTCAAGACCTACAGCACCAAAGTCTTCATGAATATTGAACTTAAAAACTGTTGCCATTTTTGGCGCCCTTGCTGCTGCTGGAGGCGGTTATTACTGTTATAAAATATATAAACAATGGCAACAAGAACCAAAGCAGTCAAAACAACCTGAACCGCTAAATTCAGAGACAACAACATGCCAAACCCGCCAACAACAAAAGATCGTTTTGATCCATTTTGAAATGTAATAATATTTTAAGAACTTAATTTTTTGTTTTTTTTGATAAAAATAGATCATGGCGGATTATTATTGTTTAAAATGATGAAGTCAATAAATAAGACATGGAGTCTATAAAAGACATTTCCATAGACCAGAATTGTAATCAATGCGGTTGCTTAGGATGTAAGAACTTCATTAAGATTTATGCTGACCGATTTCGCGCAGAGAACGCTGAGCAAGATATTCTCAGCGATGACGCGTTTTTTGAGGCGTGTGTGTACTTATATTAGACATCTACTATTTAAGATAAAAACATAGATTGTATTTTTTGATAATTATAAGATAACTGAATAAGAACTTGGTTGTACTTAAAGGATGACTTGAGGATGACTTGAGGACGACTTGAGGTGACTTGATCAAGAACTTATTAAGAACTTGATGTAACTTAATTAAGAACTTAATTAAGAACTTAATTAAGAACTTGGGGTGATTTGATTAAAAACTTAATTAAGGACTTGGGGTAACTTAATCAAGAACTTAATTAAGGACTTAGGGTGACTTGGGGTGACTTGGGGTGACTTGGGGTGAAGGTGTCAAGTGTCTCAAAGTGGAACTGGGGCCACTTGCTTTGAGACTGAAGACCAGCAAACTAAGACAAACGACCCTACTGTGATCACTTGACCCAGTTTACTGCTGCGCTTTGCAGGTCAAGTGATCACAGTAGGGTCGTTTGCCGCTGTGCTCCTCTTTTCTCAACCAGGCTTGCAACTGCTTTGGCAGAGTTACAGCAGTTATTGCTGTAGCCGAGCTTTTATGGCGGCTCTAATCGCCAGTAGTAGTACATCCGTTGTTGTATATTTGGAGCATTTATATGAAGATAGTGCTGGCTACACACTACTACCCTCTCCGTACTGGTAGATGTACTAAGGCCTGCCTAACCCTATCTAATTTGTTTGCCAGAACCTCCGAAAATCGTTATTCCTGTGCATAAGCCTAATAATGGTTGGCGTTTGCTACACAGTTCATTTATACTGATTCCTGCTTGTGAAATCTAGGATAGTTATAAAAACACACAGAAAGTTGAATAAGTTTTCTAGCATACGAATCAGCCATGTTCACCTCCGCCTTAAGAAATGAACGCCATGTTTGATGCGTTTTTTGTTTTTTAAACATGACTTTAGCTGTCTCAAGCCAGCGACCAACAATCAACGCGTGATGGATTGTTTTGCTTCGGCCAACTTTCAACAATGCAGCGCCATTTCTTAGATAAGGAGCCATCTCATCGATAGTCAAAAACGTATTGAAATTGTCTATATCTTGGTCAACAATATTGCCTTCAACGTTTTCATTTTCTTGAACCAACAAACCTTTAAGATAGTCGTGCATTTCCAAAGCAGTCGGTTCACTTTTTTCTTTTTTCTCCGCCTTCTAGAAAAGCAATGCTTCTTTTCGGTTTCACTGGCAGAGAACATGCTTCGCCTAGTTCCTTTTTGACAAATACTCTAACATGCTAGTGAAGTAAACCTTGTGATCTTGAATAGCACAAGCCTGTTCTCGGTAAACATGTTAGCCATTTTAAAATAAAACACAACTAAACCACAGTGGTCACACCGGAGCACAGCCAAAAAACAACCTTCTTGTGCGGCAGTCCGGGAAAGAATGGCGAAACCGGTCTTGCGACGTAGCAGCCTCGACGTGGTAGTGTCGACGTGGCAGTCTATCATTCGCCCAAGAATGTTCAAGAACATTTGCTGATGCAATAATGTTGCAAGTTAACCTAGCCAAAGTGCGCCCCGAGCCGATAAAGAAGAAACGCAGTAGGCTCGCGAGGCGTGTTTTATTGATTTTTGGTCACAACATAGGGTGGCACACAGTTTGACGGGTCGCTTGGCCTGCGCTGTGTTCTATGTGAACGAAGGCCTCTTGTCTGCGCCAGCCGTGCCCTAGCATAAATTAAGTGATCAGGTTTCAATGGCGGGTCTCTATAACACCCACCGCCTCGTGTCTGCCTGTCTGTTATACAAAGTTTTGTAGGTAGAAATTAGTCAGAATAAGTGTGCGGATTTTATGTCAAAAATATAACTCGGTTTTAAAAGACAAGCAAGTTTAGTAAATTAGTATTAAAAACGGATAACCCTACACAGTATGTTTGTTTGTAGATAATCGTTATTTTTTGGTTATTGAAGTCTTACTTGTCAGAGAACGGAGAAATGCCGCTTCTAGGGTCAACCGGTCGAAACTGGTTGAGACGGTTGAGTTAGAAGCGGCATTTCTCCGTTCTCATCCTCCTATTCTTTTTCACTATTTGTGGTGGCTCCAATTTTTTGTGTGGGTGCATGACTGTGTTTCATGTAAGCTTTTTTCCCGGCATTGTATCCTACACTTAGACCTCCAATAACAGCAGAATGGTATACAAGGTTGGCGACAGTTTTTTCGGCGCTCATTTTAAAAATAAAATAATTATAATTAATAAAAAACATGAACAGTGATGATCTATACAGCTACAGGGCGCCTAAACTTCCTGAACTTATGAATGACAAGTTGATGACAAGCTATTATGCCCAAAAAGGAAAGGCTGTATTCTTTGGTAGCATGTGGAAAAACAAACAGTTCCTCGGAACTGAATTCAGCATAGAACAGATTCAACAGATGTCGCCACAAGACATTATAAAGTATCACAACAGGTATGAAGCGCAGCTGGGGTCTAGATGGTGAAAAGCGTCGGGCAAAACGGTTCTTAGTTTGTACACTAAACTAGTCAGTAGATTTGCTCCCATTGATTCTGAACAAGATCTTACGTATGATTTAACGCAAGATCCAGTTTTAACAAAGTCATTTAGAGTCTCTAAGCTGTGATCTTATTTACAGATTTGGAACATTGTTATCACCATTAATCATGGATTAATTACTTTTAATCATATAGATTTTATTTCCCTTCAAAATGACCGAGCCAGAAAATCAGCAGAATCAGAAAAACTGAATCAGGTGGAGAAAGTAACCAGCCAGAAAATCAGCAGTAAACACTAAATCAGGTGGAGACCAGTGAAAAAGCATCCTGGGCGTGTTAAAGCAGGAAGAAAATTAGCAGAGTGGAACAGACAAAAAAAAATTACAGTTACAGAATATAACTCATAATGAAAACATAACACCGCCAACGCCAGAACAAGTTGATTCAATGCCAGCCTATAAAAACTCCATGTGATTCAAGCCTACAGCACCAAAGTCTTCATGGAATATTGAACTTAAAACTGTTGCATTTTTGGCGCCCTTGCTGCTGCTGGAGGCGGTTATTACTGTTATAAATATATAACAATGGCAACAAGAACCAAAGCAGTCAAAACAACCTGAACCGCTAAATTCAGAAGACAACAACATGCCAAACCCGCCAACAACAAAAGATCGTTTTGATCCATTTTGAAATGTAATAATTTTTAAGAAACTTAATTTTTGTTTTTTTGATAAAAATAGATCATGGGGATTATTATTTGTTTAAAATGATGAAGTCAATAAATAAAGACATGGAGTCTATAAAAGACATTTCCATAGACCAGAATTGTAATCAATGCGGTTGCTTAGGATGTAAGAACTTCATTAAGATTTATGCTGACCGATTTCGCGCAGAGAACGCTGAGCAAGATATTCTCAGCGATTGACGCGTTTTTTTGAGGCGTGTGTGTACTATATTAGACATTACTATTTAAGATAAAAACATAGATTGTATTTTTTTGATAATTATAAGATAACTTGAATAAGAACTTGGTTGTACTTAAAGGATGACTGAGGATGACTTGTAGGACGACTTGAGGTGACTTGATCAAGAACTTATTAAGAACTTGATGTAACTTAATTAAGAACTTAATTAAGAACTTAATTAAGAACTTGGGGTGATTTGATTAAAAACTTAATTAAGGACTTGGGGTAACTTAATCAAGAACTTAATTAAGGACTTAGGGTGACTTGGGGTGACTTGGGGTGACTTGGGGTGAAGGTGTCAAGTGTCTCAAAGTGGAACTGGGGCCACTTGCTTTGAGATGAAGACCAGCAATAAGACAAACGACCTACTGTGATCACTTGACCCAGTTTACTGCTGCGCTTTGCAGGTCAAGTGATCACTGTAGGGTCGTTTGCCGCTGTGCTCCTCTTTTCTCAACCAGGCTTGCAACTGGCTTGGCAGAGTTACAGCAGTTATTGCTGTAGCCGAGCTTTTATGGCGGCTCTAATCGCCAGTAGTAGTACATCCGTTGTTGTATATTTGGAGCATTTATATGAAGATAGTGCTGGCTACACACTACTCCTCTCCGTACTGGTAGATGTACTAAGGCCTGCCTAACCCTATCTAATTTGTTTGCCAGAACCTCCGAAAATCGTTATTCTGTTGCATAAGCCTAATAATGGTTTGGCGTTTGCTACACAGTTCATTTATACTGATTCCTAGCTTGTGAAATCTAGGATAGTTATAAAAACACACAGAATGTTGAATAAGTTTTCTAGCATACGAATCAGCCATGTTCACCTCCGCCTTAAGAAATGAACGCCATGTTTGATGCGTTTTTTGTTTTTTTTAAACATGACTTTACTGTCTCAAGCCAGCGACCAACAATCAACGCGTGATGGATTGTTTTGCTTCGGCAACTTTCACAATGCAGCGCCATTTCTTAGATAAGGAGCCATCTCATCGATAGTCAAAAACGTATTGAAATTGTCTATATCTTGGTCAACAATATTGCCTTCAACGTTTTCATTTTCATTGAACCAACAACCTTTAAGATAGTCGTGCATTTCCAAAGCTGTCGGTTCACTTTTTTCTTTTTCTCGCCTTCTAGAAAAGCAATGTTCTTTTCGGTTTCACTGGCAGAGAACATGCTTCGCCTAGTTCCTTTTTTGACAAATACTCTAACATGCTAGTGAAGTAAACCTTGTGATCTTGAATAGCACAAGCCTGTTCTTCGGTAAACATGTTAGCCATTTTAAAATAAAACACAACTAAACCACAGTGGTCACACCGGAGCACAGCCAAAAACAACCTTCTTGTGCGGCAGTCCGGGAAAGAATGGCGAAACCGGTCTTGCCGACGTAGCAGCCTCGACGTGGTAGTGTCGACGTGGCAGTCTATCATTCGCCCAAGAATGTTCAAGAACATTTGCTGATGCAATAATGTTGCAAGTTAACCTAGCCAAAGTGCGCCCCGAAGCCCGATAAAAGAAGAAACGCAGTGGCTCGCGAGGCGTGTTTTTATTGATTTTTTTGGTCACAACATAGGGTGGCACACAGTTTGACGGGTCGCTGGCCTGCGCTGTGTTCTATGTGAACGAAGGCCTCTTGTCTGCGCCAGCCGTTGCCCTAGCATATAATTAAGTGATCAGGTTTCAATGGCGGGTCTCTATAACACCCACCGCCTCGTGTCTGCCTGTCTGTTATACAAAGTTTTGTAGGTAGAAATTAGTCAGAATAAGTGTGCGGATTTTATGTCAAAAATATAACTCGGTTTTAAAAGACAAGCAAGTTTAGTAAATTAGTATTAAAAACGGATAACCCTACACAGTATGTTTGTTTGTAGATAATCGTTATTTTTTGGTTATTGAAGTCTTACTTGTCAGAGAACGGAGAAATGCCGCTTCTAGGGTCAACCGGTCGAAACTGGTTGAGACCGGTTGAGTTAGAAGCGGCATTTCTCCGTTCTCTCCTCCTATTCTTTTACACTATTTGTGGTGCTCCATATTTGTGTGTGTGTGTGCATGACTGTGTTCATGTAAGCTTTGTGTGTGTGTGTGTGTGTGTGTGTGTGTGTGTGTGTGTGTGTGTGTGTGTGTGTGTGTGTGTGTGTGTGTGTGTGTGTGTGTGTGTGTGTGTGTGTGTTGTGTGTGTGTGTGTGTGTGTGTGTGTGTGTGTGTGTGTGTGTGTGTGTGTGTGTGTCTGCTCGAGCTCATGAGTGCACATGCTTGTACAGAGGAGAATATATGCATGCACGTGTACACATGCACGCGCATGCGCGCGCGGGCACACACACACACACACACACACACACACACACACACACACACACACACACACACACACATACACCACACACACACACGCACGCACGCACGCACGCACGCACGCACGCACGCACGCACGCACGCACGCACGCACGCACGCACGCACGCACACACACACACACACACACACACACACACACGAAGTAAAATGCAAATTGCTATCAGCAGACAAAAAAAAAGGCAAGCACTGACTACGCTAAGTGAGGAACAGGAATGACCATGTCAGGCATTTTGCCAATTCACTGTGGATCTGGAAGAGGTTGGCGGCGGAACGAAAGGACGGATCGAAGTCAGTGGAACATTTACAGGAACAAAAACAACATCGACGCAATCAATAGTCTGGGTGATAAGGATTCCCGATCACAGAGCCGTCAACGCTGTAAACACAAGACTCGGAACGTACAGTCACCGCAGGAAAAATATTTTCTCAAAGTGTGTGTATTCGCGCGCGCGTGCGTGCGCGCGTGCGTGCGCGCGTGCGTCCGCGCGTGCGTGCGCGCGTGCGTGCGTGCGTGCGCGCGCGCGCGCGCGCGCGCGCGTGTGTGTGTGTGTGTGTGTGTGTGTGTGTGTGTGTGTGTGTGTGTGTGGTGTATTTGTGTGTGTGTGTGTATTTGTGTGTGTGTATGTGTGTGTGTGCGTGCGTGCGTGCGTGCGTGCGTGTGTGTGTGTGTGGTGTGTGTTTGTGTGTGTGTGTGTGTGTGTGTGACTGTGTGTTTGTGTGTGAGAGAGAGAGAGAGAGAGAGAGAGAGAGAGATATATATATATATATATAGAGAGAGAGAGAGAGAGAGAGAGAGAGAGAGAGAGAGAGAGAGAGAGAGAGAGAGATCTATACTTTGAAGGAAAGAAGACTCATCGGAACAGAACGACCTGATCTGTTGACAAAGAAATTACTGAACGCAAACCATTACCTACAGGTTAATATCTAACAACGCCAAAGGATGACTAAATGTTATCTAGGTGCTTGATATAGGTGAAAGACCAATTCCCTTGTCACTTCCACCGCTCCGCGCCTTATCCCTATAGACAGTTTTAAAAGACGTATATGACCAGGTGAATATGTACCTTAGCATCTGCTAATTCCCATCTGCAAATCTGCACCATGTTCCAATACTCTCGTTCGTTGTTCCAATCCGAATGTTCTCCCTTTCATCATTTTATTGACATATTCATATATATCCCTTACCCGCTCCTGGAGATCTCATAGCACAGCCTATGTAGCATGTATGGATATTTCGCATGACAGTAATGTCTTCATGAGCGTTCCGAAATAAAGCTGGATAGTTTTCTTTTTTTTCTTTAAAGTTTCTAGGTTTATCCATAGATAAGTGTCATGTGTTTATAACAAAGCACGTTTTGTTTTGAAGTATCTTTGGTCACATTCTTGGGCCAAAGGTGATTTCTATATTGCTATTTGTGTTTTGGTGAACTATGAGCAAGTTTTATTGTGTTTTGACCTCTGTTCACGGCATGGTGAATATAATAAAATGGAAACGTTAAAACAGACAGTATATACTACTGAACTCCCGTCGTAGTGAGCAATGAAAATGGTTATAAAACAAGAAGCGACTAACTCCACAAAGGAAAGAAACAAACAAAAAATGCAGAGCGTCAGTAATAAACTAGCAAGAAAAGCTTTCCATGTTTGATAACACAGACACAGAAACACACACAAACACACTCAAACGCGAACGCGAGCGCGCGCGCGTGCACGCACACGTTTTTGCACGCACGCACACACACACACACACACACACACACACACACACACACACACACACACACACACACACAACACACACACACACACACACACACGCACGCACGCACGCACGCACGCACGCGCGCACACACGCACGCGCGCACACACACACACACACACACACACACACACACACACACACACACACACACACACACACACATAGACACACACACACACGCACGCACACTCAGTGCGCGCGCGCAAACACACACACACACACACACACACACACACACACACACACACACACACCACACACACACATGCACATGCACACGCACATACACACACACACACACACACACACACACACACACACACACACACACACACACACACACACACACACGTCACACACACACACACACACACACACACACACACACACACACACACACACACACACACACACACAACGAATGCGCGCACACACAAGCATACACACGCACGCACGCATTCACGCACGCACGCGCGCACAAATACACACACACACACACACACACACACACACACACACACACACACACACACACACACACACACACCACACACTCCCCCCCCCCCCCCCCACACACACACACACACAGGAGATAGAATTTTCCAATCACAAAAAAAAAGAAAAAAAAGAAAGAGCCTTCTTTCAAATGAATCGTATTGTGAATACTGCAATAATAATTGATAATCAGTGACATGATATTCTAATTGGGAAGAGTGCTAAACGCCGTGTCGTAATACCTTTCGTCAGAAAAGCGCTGACGTCAGTGACATAATACACCAGATCACAAGAACGTTAACGTCAGTGACGCAATGTTTTATTTGAGAAGACCACTGATACCAGTAACCTTATATTCCTTCTAACAAGTTACAGGCTTAAAATCGAGGGCGACAATAATCAACGTCGTAACGCTCACTTTGGAATAATTCTATCCGCAGAAGAAAGAAAGTGTCGTCATGTCGATGAAAAACGGAGCTAATAAGGAATTAATTTGTAATCCATAAGATCTTGTGGGTCTGTCTGTTTGCATGTATGCAAAGGAAACGGGAGAATGGTAAACTTACAGAAAGACAAAAAGCGTGAACAAATAAAAGTAACAGTTGATGTTAGGAAAACTGGCCGATGTCTATGAGCATTAAATGACTCATCTTGACTTTATGAATATGTTGGCTGACACTAGAATGGTCAACGATTGTCAATCCTTCATAGTTTTCAATAAGTGAAATCGGACCGATCAATATTTGGTGCACCACTCGTCGAGTGGCACTAATAATTATAATCAATAGTTCAGCTAAGATAAATCTGCAGAACAATATCAACGACTTTTGTTCAACAAGTACACATTCTTGCAAACCTTTTTCTTAATTACAGCGTCATTGCAGAGGTCAAGGAAAAGTTTAGGCAAGTGCAGTCATCAAAATGCCGTGTAAGTGCATTAATTCTAAGAACACTAAAGAATGCTCTTCAGTCAAGATGCAGTTATCATAGAATACATTAGAACGTGAAGATGAAGTCCACACCTTAACAGCAATGAAGACAATTCCCAACATACACGCTGATTAAAGTCCACAAATTCTTGTCAATGAATTACATCCATATGATTCATATCACATTGATGATGTCGAAATGGTATCAAATTCTAGCAGAACAGCTCTGAAAAAAGAACATAAAAGCTACAAATCGTAACCTAAGACACTATGGTGGAGGAGAAACCTAAGACACTATGGTGGAGGGAGAAACCTAAGACACTATGGTGGAGGGAGAAACCTAAGACACTATGGTGGAGGGAGAAACCTAAGACACTATGGTGGAGGGAGAAACCTAAGACACTATGGTGGAGGGAGAAAAATTCGCACGAGGCTGTAAAGCAATGAACACGTAAAACCGGTAAAAAAAATAAATAATCTGGAGATAATCCAAACATTATCTGGGAAGCCAGAATCGTAGAACAGCTTGACAAAAACATTTGAGGCAATTCAAACATTGCTGAAAAAGATCTAGTTGCAAAGCGAGACGACTGCAGGCGGAAATCTAAACAAATCTTAAATAAATGTTAGCGAACCGCCCAGAGAACGTGGACAAACGAGTCACAAGACAAAACACAGCGCGTTTCGACCTCTAAGGTCTTCTTCAGGTGAGACATAAACGAAGAAAACAACGAAAATTCACTTAGCTTTGATCGCTTCAGATCGTTTCAGAGTTCAGCGTAAGGAACTTATTGCTGAAAAAGCCTGAAGACTGAGTTTCCATACTTGATCTTAGAACATCCCTCTAGGAATCATTACATCAATGAGTTCTAGATCCATCACCTGAAACATAAAACCAATGGTTTACAATGGAGTATATATGATACCCATCTACACCATGACCCTTTAAGGGTCCCCAGCAGTCTGTGAATTAAAGTATAAGTAAATCAACAGAGGCGCGCTGACGTCAGTTACGCAATTCAACTAGTTCAAATGAGTACTGACGAAAGAGACATACTAAAACCTTAACGTGACATAGAAGAGCGCCCACATCAGTGACGTCACGCCTAGTTTCTTTTTTTTTTTACGACAAGGATGTCATCACTGACGTCATACGCTTCCCTTCTTTCAGATGAGCGCTGCCGGTGCTGACGTCATTGAGGACGTAATGCCATGGCGGCGAGCAGCCAGTCGCAGGACCAGCTGACGGCGTGTGGGCCGGCCCCACAAGAGGAGCTGGACGTGGTGGAGAACGGGGGCCTCAGCCCCCAGCCCTCGGTCCGCACGGACGAGGACGCCTGCTCCGAGATCATCCGCATCGAGCAGCAAGATGCCCAGGAGGAGAAGTACCGCAACACCACTATGGGCCGGATCGTCCGCTCCCTGCAGGTGAGGGGAGGGCGTGCAGGGATGGGTTGGTTGGGCTGCGTCTTTCTTCGCCTCTTTCTGTTTCTCGCTCTGTCTGTCTGTCTGTCTGTCTGTCTGTTTGTCTATTTGTTTGCCTCTTTGTATCTTTGTCTGTTTGGGCTCTCTCTCTCTCTCTCTCTCTCTCTCTCTCTCTCTCTCTCTCTCTCTCTCTCTCTCTCTCTCTCTCTCCGTGTCTTCGTCTGTCTGTTTCTCTGTGCGCCTCACTTTGTCTCTTTTTGTGTCTGTATCTCTATGTGTGTCTTCCCCACCCCCCACCTCTCTCTCTCTCTCTCTCTCTCTCTCTCTCTCTCTCTCTCTCTCTCTCTCTCTCTCTCTCTCTCTCTCTCTGTCTCTGTCTCTCTGCCCCTGTCTGTCTCTATGTCTTTGTCTGTCAGACTGTCTCTGGCTATCTGTCTGTCTCTGTCTGTGTCTATCTGTGTCTTTGCCTGTGTGTGTGTTGTGTGTGTGTGTGTGTGTGTGTGTGTGTGTGTGTGTGTGTGTGTGTGTGGGGCGTGTGTCTGTGTGTCTGTGTCTGTCTGTTTGTCTGTCTGTCTGTCTCTCTCTCTCTCTCTCTCTCTCTCTCTCTCTCTCTCTCTCTCTCTCTCTCTCTCTCCCTCTCTCTCTCTCTCTCTCTCTCTCTCTCTCCTTCCCTATCTCTCCTTTTCTTTAATACCAACTCTTTGTCTTTCTCTCTGAGCCTGCAATCATCTCTAATGCCCCCCCCCCCCCCCAATCTGTCTGTGTGTCTGTCTGTGTGTCTGTCTGTCTGTCTGCCTGTCTCTCTGTCTGTCTGTTCCTGTCTCTGTCTGTCTGTCTATCCGCCTGTCTGTCTGTCTGAATCTCTCTCTCTCTCTCTCTCTCTCTCCTCTCTCTCTTCTCTCTCTCTCTTCTCTCTCTCTCTCTCTCTCTTCTCCCCCCCTCTCTCTCTCTTCCCACCTCATCTCTGTCCCACTTCATTCCTTGTACCTTCACCCCCTCCCTCCTCCTTGGTCCCCCCCCCCCCCCCCAGCATCCCTTTCTCCTTACCCTCCAAACCCAATGGATAGAGAAAAAGTCAGAGAATTAGTACAACATGGCAGTCTTCCTGTCTTTAGGCCAACGAGTCGAGGTGCGTCAATCTGGCCCTACTTTTCCTCCAGATCTGCCTGTCATTCCCATGTCTAAAGCAGTCAGTCACGTAAAACTGTTGTCTGCCATCAACGCACGCTGTGCATTCAGCGATGCACGTGCTAGCTGGATACAAACTGTGGTATGTCTGGAGTCGGCTCCTAGTTAATGCTTTTACACAACGTCGACTCTTTCTGTCCAGATCTGGGAGTGGAGCGGGGGGAGGGGGGGGGGGTGTCTCAGAACCATGTGTGCTGTTGATGCCATCGTGTCATGCGATTGTCTTGTTCCACACTCTTATGATTTTCCAAACTTTTCATCTGCATATATGTGTGATGGTGTACTGGCAAATCGACTCCCATGCCCCGTTCCTTATACACACCCGCGAGCACGCACGGAGCGGGTAAAATGAGTGTTACCTGAACAGACATGCGGTAAAAACAGAAAGAGGTTAAATTCGTGTTGCTTGAAGGATATATGTAGTTAAAAGGAGTAAAAAAATCAATGTTGGTTGAACGACGCATGTTGTGGAAAAATAGGGGGAAATTGATGTTAGCTGAATAATACATGCGATAAAAAGGAGGTAAAATAATGTTGGATGAACGATGCATGCAGTGAAAAGAGGTTGGGGGGGGGGGGGGGGGGGGGTACTGTTAGCTGAATAATACATGTGATGAAAAGGAGGTAAAATTAATGTTGGCGAATCGATACACGTAGTGAAAAGAAGGGAAAATTAATGTTAGCTGAATTATACATGTGATAAAAAGGAGGTAAAATTCATTTTTGGCTGAACAACACATTAGAGGAAAAAGAAGGCAAATGAGTGTTCGGTGAAACATACCAAGAGGAAGAGTAGTACTGACTGAACGACACATAATGGTAAAGTGAAAGTACGGTAATGTTTGCTGAAAGATACACACAAGTGCAAGTAGTGTTTGTTGGACAATTATATCACAGCAAAACGAAGACAGCTTAGTGTTTTCTAAACAAAACAAGTAGTAAAAGTAGGAAGACGTAGTGTAGTCTGAATGATACACAATGATACATTATAGCAGAAAGAAGGCATATTTGTGTTTTCTAAACATTACACGAGGTAAAATTAGTGAAAATTGTGTCGGTTGAACAATGCACCGTAGTCTAAAGAGGGAGAGAATAGTGTCATCTAAACAATACCAATAGAAAAAGTTGGAACAAGCAGAGTTGGCTGACTCATCATCTACAAAAAAATGCAGAATACAGTGTTTTTGTTAACAACATAATTAGCAAAGATAGAAAGAATTAGTTTAGATGGTAAAAGTCGGGGAAAACTAGTAGTGATTTAACAATACATGCAGCAGAAAAGAATAATAGAGCTAACTTAAATGACACATGCAAAATAAGTAGATATGACATAAAGTAGATTTTGAAAAAAAAATACAGGTAGTACTGGTTGAATGACAGTAACCAAAAGTAAACATAAATAGTGCTCGTCGAATGCATGTGGTAAAAATGGAGAAAAAAAAGTAGCGCTGGTTGAACAACGTGTTACAAGAAGTAGATATAAATAGCGCAGGAAAAAGACGTGACCAAAAAAAAAAAAAAAAATGAAAAGTGTTCGTTGAATGACATGTAATAAACAGCAGAAACAAACAGCACTGGCTTCAGTGATGTTTAGCAAAATGTAAGTATCAATAGTGTTAGTTAAACATGTGGCAAAAAAGTGATCGACATGTACCAAAACGAACACACACAAAACAATAGAATAAACAAACACACACAAACAAACAAACAATGAAACAATTAAAAAAAAAATGTGCTGATTGAATGATATGAGACAAATTATTCAGACAGATGATACTGCTTCTACCACAGGCAGTGACAAAAGTAGGGAAAAGAACTGCTGGCTGAACGAAGCCTACCACAAGCAGGAAAAAGTAGTCTGTGACTGAACGTATCCCCAGCTGTCCGCCTCTGCTGGCACGTGATTGCTGATCTAATTTGTCCACTGTTTGACTTTCGGCCTTCTACAATCAAAGAGCCATTCGTGTGTGTGTGTGTGTGTGGGGGGGGGGGGGGGGGGGGGGGGGGGTGCTTGCGAGCGTGTGTGTGTGTGGGGAGGGGGAGGCAGGGGGGGTTGCTTGCGAGCGTGTTGTGTGTGTGTGTGTGTGTGTGTGTGTGTGTGTGTGTGTGTGTGTGTGTGTGTGTTTAGTGTGTGTGTGTGTGGGGGGGGGGGGGGGGGGGGCGTGTACAAGTACGCGTTTTTTGTGTATTTGCTCGCGACTGAGCACGCGCGCGCGTGCATGTGTGTGTGTGTTGTGTGTGTGTGTGTGTGTGTGTGTGTGTGTGTGTGTGTGTGTGTGTGTGTGTGTGTGTGTGTGTGTGGGTGGGTGGGTGGGTGGGTGGGTGGGTGGGTGCGTGCGTGCGTGCGTGCGTGCGTGCGTGCGTGCGTGCGTGTGTGTGTGAGTGCGCGTTTTTTGTGTATGTGCTCGCGAGGGAGCGCGCGCGCGCGCGTGTGTGTGTGTGTGTGTGTGAGTGTGTGTGTGTGTGTGTGTGTGTGTGTGTGTGTGTGTGTGTGTGTGTGTGTGTGTGTTTTGTGAGTGCGCGTTTTTTGTGTATGTGCTCGCGAGGGAGCGCGCGCGCGCGCGCGTGTGTGTGTGTGTGTGTGTGCGCGCGCGTGCGCGCGTGCGTGTGTGTGTGTGTATACGTGCGTGCGTGCGTGCGTGCGTACATGAGTGTGTGTGTGTATGTGTGAGTGTGCGTGTGCGTGCGTGCCTACATGCACGTGCATGTGTGTGTGTGTGTGTGTGTGTGTGTGTGTGTGTGTGTGTGTGTCTGTGTCTGTGTCTGTGTCTGTGTGTCTGTGTGTGAGTCTGTGTGTACACGTGTGTGCGTGCGTGCATGTGTGCTTTTGTTATGTTTTTTTTTCTGATACATTATGCTGAATTGGGCTCTGTAGAAAATGTTTATTCTCTTGTATAAGAATGGCATGCTATTCTCCGCTTCTGTTCATGGAAATAGATTGTCCAATTACATGTCAAGCACAACGAAATTTATTTGTTCCTTCATTATTTACGCAGGTAGTTTGTTTAGATTAGATTCGCTCCAATTC
>CM031602.1:27692265-27694765 GCA_018398815.1 Conus ventricosus
TCCACCTGTCTGTCAACTGTACCTGTCCTCCTCCCTGTTGTACCGTACCTGTCGTCCTCTCTGTCATACTGTACCTGTCGTCCTCTCTGTCATACTGTGCCTGTTCTCCTCTCTGTCGTACCGTACCTGTCGTCCTCTCTGTCATATACTGTACCTTTCCTCCTCCCTGTTGTACCGTACCTGTCGTCCTCTCTGTCATACTGTACCTGTCCTCCTCTCTGTCATACTGTACCTGTCCTCCTCTCTGTCATACTGTACCTGTCGTCCTCTCTGTCATACTGTACCTGTCCTCCTCTCTGTCATACTGTACCTGTCCTCCTCTCTGTCATACTGTACCTGTCCTCCTCTCTGTCATACTGTACCTGTCGTCCTCTCTGTCATGCTGTACCTGTCCTCTCTGTCATACTGTACCTGTCCTCCTCTATGTTGTAAAGTACCTGTTCTCCTCTCTGTCATACTGTACCTGTTCTCCTCTCTGTTGTACCGTACCTGTCGTCCTTTCTGTCATACTGTACCTGTCCTCCTTTCTGTTGTAAAGTACCTGTACTCCTCTCTGTCATACTCTACCTGTCCTCCTCTCTGTCATACTGTACCTGTCCTCCTCTCTGTTGTACCGTACCTGTCCTTCTCTCTGTCATACTGTACCTGTCCTCCTCTCTCTCATACTGTACCTGTCTTCCTCTCTGTCATAATGTACCTGTCCTCCTCTCTGTCATAATGTACCTGTCCTCCTCTCTGTCATACTGTACCTGTCCTCCTCTCTGTCATAATGTACCTGTCCTCCTCTCTGTCGTACCGCACCTATCCTCCTCTCTGTCATGCTGTACCTGTCCGCTCTGTCATACTGTACCTGTCCTCCTCTCTGTTGTAAAGTACCTGTCCTCCTCTCTGTCATACTGTACCTGTCCTCCTCTCTGTTGTACCGTACCTGTCCTCCTCTCTGTCATACTGTACCTGTCCTCCTCTCTGTTGTAAAGTATCTGTCCTCCTCTCTGTCATACTGTACCTGTCCTCCTCTCTGTCATACTGTACCTGTCCTCCTCTCTGTTGTACCGTGCCTGTCCTTCTCTCTGTCATACTGTACCTGTCCTTCTCTCTGTCATACTGTACCTGTCCTCCTCTCTGTCATACTGTACCTGTCCTCCTCTCTGTCATACTGTACCTGTCCTCCTCTCTGTCATACTGTACCTGTCCTCCTGTCTGTCATACTGTACCTATCCTCCTCTCTGTCATACTGTACCTGTCCTCCTCTCTGTCATACTGTACCTGTCCTCCTCTCTGTCATACTGTACCTGTCCTCCTCTCTGTTGTACTGTACCTGTCCTCCTCTCTGTCGTAGTGTACCTGTCCTCCTCTCTGTCATACTGTGCCTGTCCTCCTCTCTGTCATACTGTGCCTGTCCTCCTCTCTGCCATACTGTACCTGTCCTCCTCTTTGTCATACTGTACCTGTCCTCCTCTCTGTCATACTGTATCTGACCTCCGTGCTGTCATAGTATGTCATCGTCTCTGAACTTAGTGTCTCTCTTCTCCTCTCTGTCATACTATACCTGTCCTCTCTATCATAGTGCAACTGACCTCCTTTCTGCCATACTATGTCCTCCTCTCTGTCATAATGTTCCTGACCTACTCTTTGACATACTGTGCCTCATCTTCTTTCCGTCTTGTTACGCCTGACCGCCGGTCTGTCATGATGCATCTGTTCTCAGATTGTCACACACACACACACACACACACACACACACACACACACACACACACACACACACACACACACACACACACACACACACCCCTCGTGTTCCCCTCTCTTTCATGCCTAACCTGACATCACTTCTGTTAAGGTGGACTGTCTGTCCGCTGCTCTGCCTGGTCCATCGAGGGAGCAATGCACGTCGGTCGGTGTGTGCCAACCTACCAGCGGAGACCCGGCAATAGTACAATGCTTCTACATCGTTTTGGAGGTCTTCCGTTGTGTGTTCTAATTCAACATACTCAGAACCCGTATACTTACCCCCCCCCCCCCCCCCCCTCCCCCGCCCACTTCTCTTCCCGACCTACCTCTCTGTTTAAGACAAACAATACCTTGATTATTTCGTCAACGTGCGTGAGTGTCCTCGTCTAAAGGACGACACCAAGGTCATCCAACGACAGTCCTCTGTCACTTTTTAGAAAGAGAGGGTGTTAGTTACCGCCAATGACATTGACAAACAAAGCACATGACAAGACACGATGCATTTCAACCTCTTGGGTCTTCTTCAGGCAAAAACATAAATCACATTTAACATTTAGGACAGTACAAACAAAGAACGAATACTGACTCATCTGTTGTTGTCCATGTGGTAGGGAGAATAGCCGCTAGGCGGATGTGACAGGGAGGATTATGGGAGAGGAAAAGAAGGGGGGAGGGTTGCGTGGGGGGAGGGGGGAGGGGGGTGATACAATAGGGTTGTGTGTCTAGTTTAGTGGGGTGGTGTGGTATCTTTGTGACGGTTGTGGTA
>CM031602.1:27699765-27707265 GCA_018398815.1 Conus ventricosus
CACACAAACACACACGCGCGCGCGCGCGCACGCACGCACGCATGCACGCACACACACATACACACGCACGACGTACGCACGCGTGCATGTACATGCGTACATGTGCTTATACACTCACACACACGAACGCGAACGCGCATACACATACGCACATGCGTATACGCCCACATACAAAGCCACACATACACACACATATATGTACACATACATACGCAGATACGTGCGTATGTTCACACAGGCCCACACATCACATACATGTATGCATATGCACTTCTGCATACACACACACACACACACACACACACACACACACCACACGCACGCACACACACACACACACACACACACACACACATGCGCGTGCCCACACATACAAACACAAGTGCGCACACGTGCATGCGCGCACACACACATACTCATGCACACGCATACACGCACATCATGCACACACACACATACGTTCGTACACACACACACACACACACACACACACGTGCGCGCGCGCGTGGGCCCGGGCCCACACATCCATATACACATGTGTACACTCACTAGACAAACATACAAAATGATAAAAATGGCACAACCAATGTTAGGTAGGTACTCAAGGTCTGACCAGCGTACGTAGGTCAGACATCTGCAAAGTCGTAACCATGAGACCTTTTTCTTAGATTCTCTTGCCTTCGTTAATAATTGATTTATCCAACAGTTTTAAATCATGCTCAGTGTGGTCTCAAAAGTTAGCGGATGTGGTGAATCGTATATGGACTAATCCGCACGCAGTGACGCCTCCTTGATGAAACTGAAACTGTCTGTCTGTTTGTCTGTCTGTCTGTCTGTTTGTCCGTCTGTCTGTCTCTGTCTCTGTCCTCTCTCTCTCTCCTCTCTCCGATTTGCATTTCAGCGTAAGAAAAAAAGGTTATATTTTCCGTTCCCTGTTTGTCCATTACGTTGCCATAGCAACATCAGAGAGGTGATAAAAATGGAGGGGGAAAAAGAAAGAAAAACGGAAAAACTGGGTGTTTTTTTTCAAACATACAAACACATAAAAAGAAAGTTGGTAGATGATTTGTGGTGAGAAGGCGAAAGGGCAGGGAAAATGATGGGACATGGGTTAGGGTGGACGTGTAGAGAGAGACAGAGAGAGTATATATATATATATATATAACAAACTAATAAATTCCAAGGATAAGTACCGCGCACCGTTCCAGCAACTTACAGAGCAGCTTGGTGTTGCAATGACTGCAAGAAATATTAAATTATAAACAAAGCTTGCTCTTATGTCTTAGATTGAAGAAATAGGGGGAGATAAGCATTCATATCTGCAGTGGTAGATGATTCTGCCTAACTAACAGTATGTGCTTGAGTGGGTGAATGGGGGAAAAATAAAATAAAATAAATGCTTCTCACAATGAACCTTCAGCAAGCTTATAGTCTCCAAGGGGGAGACACCCTCCAATAGGGAGGGAAACTCACTAACATATAACTCCTGGTCATATACCGATATTTCGAAACTTGGTGGTTTCTCCTCAGTGACCGCGGAAAGTGGTAATTTGACTCCTCTGCCTTTTCAGTTTTAAGAAGAATGCAATCCCAGAAAAGGCTGGTGTGCAATACCGTAGTATGTTTGTTGAGTTTTTCAAAAAACAAACCAAAGAAGCCACCTAAGAAGCAAAAGAAAATCATGAAAGAGCAAAACAAGCTACATTTTCTTGTGAAAAGTAGAACATATAAAAAGATATCCTCTTAAGACATACTGTTAGTTAGGCAGAATCATCTACCACTGCAGATATGAATGCTTATCTCCCCCTATTTCTTCAATCTAAGACATAAGAGCAAGCTTTGTTTATATATATATATATATATATATATATATATATATATATATATATATATATATATATATATATATATATAATATATATATATATATGTGTGTGTGTGTGTGTGTGTGTGTGTGTGTGTGTGTGTGTGTGTGTGTGTGTGTGTGTGTGTGTCTGTGTGTGTGTGTCTGTGTGTGTGTGTGTGTCTGTGTGTGAGGGAGAGAGAGAGAGAGAGAGAGAGAGAGAGAGAGAGAGAGTGTATGTGTGTGTGGGTGGGTGGGTGGGTGGGTGGGTGGGTGTGATGGAGAGAGAGAGAGAGAGAGAGAGAGAGAGAGAGAGAGGTGTGTGTGTGTGTGTGTGTGTGTGTGTGTGTGCGTGCGTGCGTGCGTGCGTGCGTGCGTGCGTGCGTGCGTGCGTGCGCGCGCGCGCGTCTGCGTATTAGAGAGAGAGAGAGAGAGAGGGGGGGGGGCGAAGGGGTACAGCAGGAAAGGAGGGAGTGACGGAAGGTATTTAATCACCTTTTCGCCACATACAGCCACTTGTTCCGGGAAGCCTGACCGACTCAGCTGGCCAGATCACCGAGCTCGCATTGTCGTTTTCGAGTTCCAATCACCTTCCACCCCCAACATCAAAAACTGCCATTTTCGCTGCCCGGTTTGAAGTGTTGTGTTTCTGAGGGTTCAGTGTTACTTAGAATAGATCCACTTTTTTCTATACACGCGACCACCCGTTAATAAATATACCATTTTCGATGCCCCTCTTAGTGTGTTGTTGTGGTTCTGGTGGTTCAATGTAGGATAGGATAGATCCACTTTTCCCACTCTCCGTGTCTGGTTGTTTAGGTGCTCTAGTTTAGAGAGGGCTTTTGGCCATCGGGAAGTTTTTCACACATGCCGCAATTGTGGGCTCGCGCCATCTTTGGCCTGTGCACTACGTGTGTGTGTGTGTCATAGCTCTCGCTCGTGCGCATATGCACGCGCGAGTGTTCACAGACAAACACACACATACACATACGCACGCGCACACACACACACACACACACACACACACACACACACACACACACACACACACACACACACACACACACGGTTACTTTAAAATATGGGCTTTATTCTTTCGATGCTTCATTTTAAATAAAATATTTGGTCTTTCGTCTTTGCTTCACTTTGAAAGACATTGGTCACTCTTTCAGTGGTCTATTAGCAGTTCTACTTCCAGTTATTCTTTCGTCACTTTAAATGGTGATCTTCGTTTGTTTGTTGTTGTTGTTTAACGCTACTGTACATTCATCGTCAGTCTTTGATTCTAAAACTTGTTCTACTGTAATACTAGTTTTACTGTCCTGGTCTTGCCCTATTAGTCTTTTCTCTTCTTTCCACCTTCTACTTAAAATGTTATTTTTCAGTTGTCTTCACTTTTTTTTTTCCGTCTTAAATATTAACCATTGCTCTTATTCTTCTGTTGTTCTCTCTCTTTTGCCTTCTACAATTGTTAGTTTTTCCTCGTCTTCATTTGGTCTAAATGAATGTTTTTTGTTTTGTTTTTGTTTTTTACCTGTGCTGTCGTGTACGTTGAACGCTTTATTTTCCTGTTCTGCTTTCATGTTTCGGTGCGCCTTTCGTTTCCTTTTCCTTTGTTTCCATTCTTCTCCATTGATCTCATGTAAACAACAGTAGTTCGCTCTCCCTCTGACGCCAAGAGAAGTCAGACAGCCATTGGCTCCCGAGAATGAACTGGTGGTCAGACACAAAGGCTGATGAACTGAAAGGCGTTTCTAAGCAACAGGAGCCGGGTCCTGCGAATTCGTAGAGTCTGTCGTTTCCACCAGATGTCTGACAACAGTTCTCCTTACGAAGAGCTGCACAGAGAAAGACACTGTTAGTATACCGACGACATGTATGACGACTCTGCTTAAGATTTAGCCGAGGTGTGACGTTTTCTTCTCAGTTGTTGGGATTTTTTTTTAAAACCACCATTCGATTATTTGATCAGATTCTACGCAGAAGCATCATTCTTACAGACGGCACCGAGAAGAGATTTAAACAAAAGTATCCTAATTCGTAACATCCGTTGCAAGAAGTGCGTGAGAAAGCAGCCTGAAAATTCAGCTTTGAGTCTTAACGTCATTTTATCTCTGAACGCCAGAAGCAAGAATACGGACATGCCTAGCATAGTGAAAACACTCTTGCTCACTTTTCTGTATCTTGGCATTTTTCTAGCGTTCGTCTTTTGCGTTCTGGTGCCCCTCTTTGTTAGATATTTGGTACAGAGAAAGTTAAGCCAGTTTTAATGTAGAGCGAGGATGATAGTAAGTGGTTCAGTGGGCATCACTTGTGGGCTCAAAGCTGAACTTTCATCTCCGTTGTCTTTTTCCTTTGATGTTAATACACCTTTGTAGCACTTTTTTTTATGAGTATCACTTCCAACGATGCAATTTCCGTTTCACCTTTGATCTTAGTTTCTGCATCTACATCAGTGGCGGCTGCCTTATCTGCATCTCTTTTGTGCTGGAAAATGTAACTTCGGCCAAAAAAGCGACTGTGGATGTTATTACATTATA
This sequence comes from Conus ventricosus, assembly GCA_018398815.1. Taxonomy (NCBI): domain Eukaryota; kingdom Metazoa; phylum Mollusca; class Gastropoda; order Neogastropoda; family Conidae; genus Conus; species Conus ventricosus. The sequence goes on from CM031602.1 coordinate 27,704,149, forward strand.
CATCTGTGCCACCTTTGTCTTTTCTCTGCCGAACAAAGACCAAGAGCTTGATACGTGTTTATGGTTCTCCAAGATTTCACGGGAAGAAAACAGAGTGCCAAAGAGGCAGGATACTGAAAAACATCTCCACAACCCGAATGGACGACAGGTATAAGAATACCATAAATAAAAGCAGTTGACGTTTGAGACAAGTACAGTAACTGGAGAGAAAAATCAAACTAACATTTCTTTTATGCTCTGAGGTACAAGGCAGCTTGCAGAAATGCTGAAAAGAATACACATTAAGAACAGTTTTACCACATTGTAAAGCTCATACTGGTTGGACAGATGCTTTTCAACTAGCATCGACCACTTACTTCAGTGTCATCCGGCCTAAATCTTCTCCTGCGCTCGTGGGTTTTGGATAATACAGGCCAGCCTGTCAGGCAGCCACGAGAAAATGAATCCTCCGGCTTCCCCCAGACCCTCCATTGTCATTTTGAACGAGCAGAACACCCTCGTGCAACGTATCCCATCGCCTTCTTGTTCCTGCTCAACACAGACTCTCCCTCCCTATCAACCGCCCAAAGAGGCCATCACTCCTCGGGCAAATTCTGTGGGTTTCAGAGGCCAACATAAAAACAGTGATCATTCTCTACAGTCTAGTGTGGGTCTTGACGAGTTTTTAGAGCTCAGCGTCTCTTCCATACCATCCCTCTGGCGCGTGCAAGACGACGACGACGAGGAGGAGGAGGAGGAGGAGGAGGAGGAGGAGGAGAAGGAGAAGGAGGATGATCAAAGTGATGGCTATCTACATACTCAAACCTTTTTCACCGGCGATGTCTTGACAGGCAGAGAGTCAGTCTGGACGCTGTACCTCTCCGGACCTCCAGCAAGGTCGCCATAGAGAAGCGGGACAACGAATGGAGCTCGGAAGCGTCGTCTCTCGCCAGTTTGCCCATTCCTCCGAAGACGGTCGCTGCTGTGGTGGCGGCGCCCACCACCGCATCCCTCTGCGTCGTTCCCAAGACCCCCAAGCCCATGGAAGGTGACCGCCTGCACGGCTACATCCAAGTAAGGAACTGGAGGTGTTGTGCTCTCTGTCTGCTGGTGTTGATTCCCACCGTGAGTAAGATGCCTGTTTTAATCATCTCCTTATTGGTTGATGCGACGTAGGGGCCCCGCGATGCAAGCAGGGACCTTAACAGCTCTCTCCACCCGCAAAACGTACGCAACTCTCCCCTCACGGCGTACGGGGTCCAGTTTAAAAGTCGATGCTGTCACCCCCGTCATGATCAGCTGGGTAGAAGTACTGTGACTGTCCGGTCTTTTCTGTTGTACGCTCTGTACGGTTCCATCTGCCTTCCACTGTGCACTGTACTGTAGACAGAACTGTGTGTCTGGAGTCATGCTGAGCCAGACAGAGGCCCGTATCAGGCGCGGTTACGTCCCTTGAAGAGAGGATCTTTTCTACCCGCTGTTGGGGCTGACTTTGCTGCGTGAGAGAGAGAGAGAGAGAGAGAGAGAGAGAGAGAGAGAGAGAGAGAGACAGACAGACAGACAGACAGACACACACACAGACACACAGACACACAGACAGACACACAGACAGATAAATAGACAAGCAGAGCGCAATGGACGAGCAAGGGGTGCAAAGTAGGTCTCACTTCAAATATCTACATATGAAATGAGTTATGAAAGCCATGTGCACGAACACGAACGAGAGAGAAAGGTATGGGGGCAAGGGGTAGGAGTGGGTAGGAAAGGAGTATCAAAACACACACACACAAAGGTATGGGGGCAAGGGGGTAGGAGTGGGTAGGAAAGGAGTATCAAAACACACACACACAAAGGTATGGGGGCAAGGGGGTAGGAGTGGGTAGAAAAGGAGTATCAAAACACACACACACAAAGGTATGGGGGCAAGGGGGTAGGAGTGGGTAGGAAAGGAGTATCAAAACACACACACTCAAAGGTATGGGGGCAAGGGGGTAGGAGTGGGTAGGAAAGGAGTATCAAAACACACACACACAAAGGTATGGGGGCAAGGGGGTAGGAGTGGGTAGGAAAGGAGTATCAAAACACACACACACAAAGGTATGGGGGCAAGGGGTAGAGTGGGTAGGAAAGGAGTATCAAAACACACACACACAAAGGTATGGGGGCAAGGGGGTAGGAGTGGGTAGGAAAGGAGTATCAAAACACAACACACAAAGGTATGGGGGCAAGGGGGTAGGAGTGGGTAGGAAAGGAGTATCAAAAAACACACACACAAAGGTATGGGGGCAAGGGGGTAGGAGTGGGTAGGAAAGGAGTATCAAAACAACACACACACAAAGGTATGGGGGCAAGGGGGTAGGAGTGGGTAGGAAAGGAGTATCAAAAACACACACACACAAAGGTATGGGGGCAAGAGGGGTAGGATGGTAGGAAGGATATCAAAACACACACACCAAAGGTATGGGGGCAAGGGGGTAGGAGTGGGTAGGAAAGGAGTATCAAAACACACACACACAAAGGTATGGGGGCAAGGGGGTAGGAGTGGGTAGGAAAGGAGTATCAAAACACACACACACAAAGGTATGGGGCAAGGGGGTAGGAGTGGGTAGAAAGGAGTATAAAAAAAAACACACACAAAGGTATGGGGCAAGGGGGTAGGAGTGGGTAGGAAAGGAGTATAAAACACACACACACAAAGGTATGGGGCAAGGGGGTAGGAGTGGTAGGAAAGGAGTATCAAAACACACACACACAAAGGTATGGGGGCAAGGGGGTAGGAGTGGGTAGGAAAGGAGTATCAAAACACACACACACAAAGGTATGGGGCAAGGGGGTAGGAGTGGGTAGGAAAGGAGTATCAAAAAACACACACACACAAAGGTATGGGGGCAAGGGGGTAGGAGTGGGTAGAAAGGAGTATCAAAACACACACACACACAAAGGTATGGGGGCAAGGGGGTAGGAGTGTAGGAAAGGAGTATCAAAACACACACACACAAAGGTATGGGGCAAGGGGGTAGGAGTGGGTAGGAAAGGAGTATCAAAACACACACACACAAAGGTATGGGGCAAGGGGTAGGAGTGGGTAGGAAAGGAGTATCAAAACCCCACCACACACAAAGGTATGGGGGCAAGGGG
>CM031602.1:27724765-27727265 GCA_018398815.1 Conus ventricosus
ACAAGTAGTTGGATTCTTTGGATATGTTTCCCTTCTGTTTTTTTTGTTGTTTCTTTGTTAATTTGTTTGTCTTCTCTCCTACACTAAAATTTCAATACTGAAATACTTTTTTTTCTCTCTCTCTTTGTTTCATTCCTTCCTTCTTTCTTCTTTTTCCTTTTTTGCCTTTTCTTTTCTTTTTTTTTTTTTTTTTGTTTACAGAAGGGGTCTCCTATGCGACATGTAATGAAAGCACGAAAAGAACACACGGCAACGAGTGAGTTGGCCCTGGCAAAATGTTGTGAAAATTCTGTCACACACACACACACACACACACACACACACACACACACACACACAGACACACACACACACACACACACACACACACACACACACACACACACACACACACACACACACACACACACACACACACATCTCATCTCCAATTTCCGTATTGTTGCATAGCCCCTGTCGACAAGCTCATTGTCTGCACTCTGAAAAAAAAAGATCACTAGTGAAATCCTGTCTAACAACCAAAGACATTAGTGAATGAACAAAGCAGGTATACTGGAGATAGTAATGGAGCCTGCACATTTGATTGAAAGGCAAAATATAGAAGAAAAACAGATAGATAAATGGACCGAGCAGTTGTGTCAAGCGATAGAACAAACTTGTACTTGAAACCCTTCAAAACAGCTTACGCACATAGCGAATTATATTTATTTGACATCGTGCATCGCAAAAAGGTTACGTAGCGAACTCAGTATTTTCCAAACTCATGAATCACAGTATGTAAAACATCTACATGTTAGGGTGTTTCTCTCTCTCTCTCTCTCTCTCTCTCTCTCTCTCTCTCTCTCTCTCTCTCTCTCTCTCTCTCTCTCTCTCTCTCTCTCTCTCTCTCTCTCTCTCTCTCTCTCTGTGTTCCTGACACTCTCCCTCTTTTTCTGTCCCTTTCCTCACGATTCCTCTTCCTCTGTCTTCATCCCCTTCTTTCTCTGTTCTTATTTCTTGTCGCTGTTGCTGTCTATTCTTTTTTCAACAAAGACAATCTGACAACGAAATGTAACAACATAGTTATACTTGCCTTGGTAGACAAAAGAAAGCGTCCATCCTTTCAAACGATCCCCTAGTTGTCTCTTTTACTGAGTCTTTGCGATTATATTTGGATTGAGAGAAGCTTAGAGTAGGCACTGATTTAGTGAAGAAAAACGATACACTCGAATGTGCCAGTAAAACCCAGTGAAGTACTGTTCTCAACTGCCGAACCAACCAGAAGGGAGCAGTCCTTCACCACCTCTGAAAGCCTGCGCTGGGATGTTGACATAGGCTGAAAGTACGCACAGGGCATTCCATTAAGAGGTCGAGAGACATACCTGCTCCCTGGCTGATGCCATATAGCGTGATGGTCACTGTATGTAACACAAGAGAATCTCCACAGATGCGTCCCCATGTGTGTATCAGCACGTGTGTCATACCTACAGAGCCCTCAGGGAAAAGACGCCAACACCAAGCAAACTGTAGCGGGCATCCCGCAGTCTCACGTCTTGCTGTTTGGTTGACCATGGAATCAGTACTATTCCAGACACAGCAAGTTTTTGGTGCTGGATCTTACGTACCCATTGTAGAGGACCAGTCTTCCCTGTTGTCAGCAGGACTTCCCCAGTGGTCAGTGGATCTTTCCTCTCGGTCATTTGGCCTTGCTCCAGAGTCGAACAAAAGGCAGATAAGAAAAAAAAGATACACTCGAAGGAACCAGCAAAACTCAGAAAAGTCCTGTCCTCAGCTGCCGAAGCAACCAGCCAGGAGCAATTCAGCATCACTGTAGGAAGCCTGCTCTGTGTTGTCATAGGGTGGAGGTACCCACGGGCATGCCATTAAGATGCCAAGGGACATAACTGCTCTCTCTGGTAGATCCTTCGTGTAATGACCACTGGACGTGACTGGTCACTAGTTTATGCAAATAAAAGAGTTTAAAAAGCGTCTAATTATGATTTCACTGTTTATAACGTGACCTCGAATCACTTCGAAGTGTTGTTTCGGAATTTTTTTGTAATAAAACCTTCGAAACGCATCACCGCTTGTCAAAGCATCATTGATATACCCAAAGAACAAAGCTGCTGTTTTCTTTGTCTTTTTTCTCTGATTGAAAATCACAGCACAACAGGTTCCCAAAGCTGCCATTGACAGTGGAGGCCAGAGAGGGGATTGAACAGGAAGACATGATGGGGAATATAAATTACACACTCACCCATTTCGCACAAAGCCCGAATTACTGGAACGAGGTGGGACACGATTCGCAGGCACGGAGACAGAGATGGAAACTTGTCACGTTATTTTCTCTTGATGGTGTTTGTATTTCAGAGAGAGAGAGAGAGAGAGAGAGAGAGAGAGAGAGAGAGAGAGAGGCAGACAGACAGACAGACAGACAGGCAGGCAGGCAGACGGACAGACGGACAGACAGATAAGCAGACAAACAGAAACATACAGAGAGAGAGAGAGAAAGAGAGAGAGA
>CM031602.1:27734765-27737265 GCA_018398815.1 Conus ventricosus
GTTAGGGTCAGGGTTAGGGTTAGGGTTAGGGTTAGGGTCAGGGTCAGGGTTAGGGTCAGGGTTAGGGTCAGGGTTAGGGTCAGGGTCAGGGTTAGGGTTAGGGTCAGGGTTAGGGTTAGGGTCAGGGTTAGGGTCAGGGTTAGGGTCAGGGTCAGGGTCAGGGTCAGGGTTAGGGTCAGGGTCAGGGTTAGGGTTAGGGTTAGGGTTAGGAAATCTTTAAGGATGAGAAGGCGAGGAAAGAGCACCATAAACTATGACTTTTCACAAACTAGAACCCGCGGAAACAAAAACGAGAGAAACATCACACACTGACAGTTGGCTGCCACAAACTGGGAACTATTGAGCTGCTAGAGCCAGGGAACGGTTCAAACAAACTGAGAGTCTAGGGATAGCAAACAGTGGGGAGCAGCACACATCAGCTATAAGCTCTGACACACTTCAATGTTTGTTGAACAATGTAGTGGTGGGCAAAAGCAAGTGCAGGTTAACGACTCCTCCATCTTGACATTAATGACTTGGCAAAGATTAAAACAGGAGGCCTAGGGAGGGGGGGGGGGGGGGAGAGAAAATAAGAGTGAAAAATAGGGAAATATATCATGAATATAAAATTCTACACTGGCAGTATATGTAGTTCATCTTTTAGACAGAATCATTTTGCCTGCCCCGAGACCTTTCGTCCGCTGGAACGGACTGGTCGGGGTGGCACGACTGACGGTGTCTGTGCTCCCTTGACAACAAATGGAGATATACCACAACTTGTGCTTCTGTGGTATTGTCACCACCCAGGGTTCTGAAACGGAATCCAACAGCACCCCAAAGCAGCCAGTGAAGGGTAGAACAGTACAACGACAAGAAAGCGTGGTAAGGAAATATGTTATTGAAAAACTTACATGTTTGGAGATAACAGATAAAAGGAACAACAGAAAGGAATTTTAAATACAAAGATAACAGATCGAGAGAGACACACAAACAAACAAAGAGCTTTCATAAACTGTAAAGTTTGGGGGGCAAGAGACCAAAGGAACCGCCCAGCGGAACTGGACAATTTTTTACCAGCAGGAATGCAAAGAGGTAAAAGAGACAATAAAAACAGTAAGAGCTTTTATGAATGGGGATATGCGGATACAAAAGATCGATGGAGCAAAGCAAAGAAATGATTAGCTTTTACATCTGGAATCTATTGAAATAGCAGATCTAGGAATCGGTACAAAGGAACAAAAAGATATCACAGACTGAAAGCTATAGTGTAACGAGAACAAGAGAGCGGCACACAAGAACTTGGAACTTTTGATAAACTGTCATCTGTCAAGAGAAGAGAACGATGGAACAGGACAAACGAAGGCTGAACATTAAATAAATAAAAAGAAAGAGAAAAGAGAACTCAGTCTGTGGAGGTAACGGAACAATACAACAGCAGAAAGGATCTGAAAGGTTTGTACAGGACCATTCCTCAAGGTACTTTGGAGGGAGGATGTTTCAGGGGCAGACTAAAGAATAAGTAACATAAAGAACGTGACTCCACTCTTTTACATGATCGAGAACAGGGGCAAGGGGAGTCCTACGATTGTCCAAGCTTTCGTCCGTCATAGTATTTCTTCGTCTGCCCTCTCCTTGTGTTTCCCTGTAATTGCGGTGTGTGTGTGTGTGTGTGTGTGTGTGTGTGTGTGTGTGAGTGTGAGTGGTGTGTGTGTGTGTGTGTGTGTGTGTGTGTGTGTGTGTGTGTGAAGAGCAGGAGAAGGAAGGACGAGAGGAAGGAAATGGTTTCATAGTGGATGCAGAGTGCTGTGAACAAATCAGGAACGTAATGACACCATGAATTAGTCAATGCACGGACTCTAAGGATGGGTGTAATGAACAGACTTTGGTGACTGCACGCTACTTGCTTATTTTTGTCTAAGACCGTGCTGCCGAACGGAAGATTTAGTGCAATGTCGTCATCATCATCATCATCATCATCATCATCATCATCATCATCATCATCACCATCATCATCATCATCATTACTGTCATCATCATCATCACCATCATCATCAGCATCATCATCATCATCATCATCATCATCATCATCATCATCATCATCATCATCATTATCATCAACAATCGTTATAATCCTGATCATCATCACCACCACCACCACCACCATCACCAGTACCAACGCCACCACAATCACAACGACGACGATAATTTTAGCGATGATGACCACAACGACGTTGATGAAGATGATGATGGAAGTACCATGCATTGTACGAAAACGGATCATAAACATATGGCACAAGAGAGAGAGAGAAAGGGAGAGAGAGAAAGACAGACAGACAGACGGCTAGACGGCCAGACGGCCAGCCAGTCAGACAGACAGACAATCGACTAATAGACAGACAGACAGGCAGGCAGGCAGGCAGACAGACAGACAGACAGACAATCGGACTAATAGACAGACAGACAGACAGATTTCAACAGACCAAAATTCAAAACAGTATGAGGTATTATACCAGATTAGCAC
>CM031602.1:27757265-27759765 GCA_018398815.1 Conus ventricosus
ATGCCCGATGTTTTAGTTTACCGTTATAACCGTTACTAACGGCTGTAACGGCCTGTAACGGTTTTTCTTCTTTATGGAATATCTCAGAAAGTACTTGGCCGACCTTTATGAAAATTAGCAGGTATGTTCATTATGGGTCACGGATGATGCCTGATGTTTTAGTTTGCCCCGTTATAGCCGTTACTAACGGTTGTAACAGCCTGTAAACGGTTTTTCTTCTTTATGGAATATCTCAGAAAGTACTTGGCCAATTTATAAGCGATTTGGATGATCTTGTGACAAATCGGATCCTCTGTCCATAGTGATGTAATGCTGAAAATGGATTAAACAACCGTTAAAAAACGTTATTCTGCCGTTATTTCTTATATATAGGTAGATTGTAATGAAATTTGGTATATAGAAAGGTTATCACACACAAATGGCACTTCTTTTTAGTGTTTTAAAATTTGACCGTTAAAAACCGTTATTCTTGACATATTGTCCGATTTGGATTAAAATTGATATGTACACAGGCTTTAGCCCAGTGAGGACTAAAATACCGGTTTCAAAAGTGCATATCGGTTATATAACCGTTAAAACCGTTATTTTGCCGTTTTTTTTATATATATTGGTGGTTTTAATGAAATTTTGTATATAGAAAGGTTATCACACACAAATGGCACTTCCATGTAGTGTTTCAAAATCTGGCCGTTAGAAACCGTTATTCTTGACATATTGTCCGATTTGGATGAAATTTGGTATGTACACAAGCTTTAGCCCAGTGAGGACTAAAATACCGGTTTCAAAAGTGTATATCGGTTATATAACCGATAAACCGTTATTTGCCGTTATTTTTTATATATTGGTGGATTTTAATGCAATTTTGTATATAGAAAGGTCATCACGCACAAATGGCACTTCCATACAGTGTTTCAAAATCTGACCGTTAAAAACCGTTATTCTTGACATATTGTCCGATTTGGATGAAATTTGGTAGGTACACAGGCTTTAGCCCAGGGAGGACTAAAATACCAGTTTCAAAAGTGTACATCGGTTAAATAACCGTTAAAACCGTTATTTTGCCTTTTTTTCTTATCTCACAAAGCACTTGGCCGATTTATAAGCGGTTTGGAAAATTGGGAGTATGTTTATATGCTTCGCATCTTGTTTTCCTTACTTTCATTCTTATTTCTTTCTTTTCTTTCTTTCTTTCTTTGATTCATTCTTCACTCTTTCTTTCTACCTTCATCTCTGAGTTTCACACGTTTTTTTTCTCTTTCTTTTTCTTTCTTACTTTCTTTCTCTTTTTTTTCTCCTCTTTTCTTTTCTTTCTTTTCTTTTTGTTTCTTTCTCTCTTTTTTTCCCGCCTTCTTTCTTCCTGGTTGTTCTTCTCGTCTCGTCTTCCACGCTAGCGCACTCCACCCCCATCAGTCGCATACGTCAGGACCAGGTCTGAAGGACAAGAGGGGCGAACAGGCTCTTCATCACCAGCTGTGGTCTCTGGACTCTGTGCCGATTTTCTCCCTGGCTATTATCTTGTCAGCATGGTCAGCGCCGTGGAAGAAGTTGGGGCCCAAATGAAATGAATATCCGTGATGGATTTCATTGATTTGTTTGTGAAGCTGTTGATGGTGTTGTTGTTGTTGCTGTTGTTGTTGTTGTTGTTGTTGGTTGTTGTTGTTGCTGTTGTGGCTGTTGTTGTTAATAATCTTGTTTGAATGTGTGAATGTATGCATGTGTTCATAGCTGTGTGCGTGTGCGTGTGTGTATGTGTGTGTGTGTGTGTGTGTGTGTGTGTGTGTGTGTGTGTGTGTGTGTGTGTGTGTGTGTGTGTGTGTGATGTGATGTGATGTGATGTGATGTGATGTGATGTGATGTGATGTGTGTGTGTTGTGTGTGTGTGTGTGTGTGTGTGTGTGTGGTGTGTGTGTGTGTGTGTGTGTGGTGTGAGGAAAGGGAAGGAAGGGGAGAAGGGTGTGCGAGCGCTCGAGGGTCATTTTGTGTTTTTCTTTTACGTTGGCATTATGTCTACGAAATGACTGAATTAGAAGATCTTTAGATGCAACAGTCACGGAACCGAGTAAAAACAACTAAGACAACGAAACAAAAAGCCCCAGCACACACACACACACACACACACACACACACACACACACACACACACACACACACACACACACACACACACACACACACACACACGTGCGCGCACGCACGTAATGCACACACACACACACACACACACGCACGCACGCGTGCGCATGTACACGCGCCACACACACACACACACACGCAAACATACACACTAACACGCGCGCGCGCGCACGCACGCACGCACGCACACACACACACACACACACACACACACACACACACACACACACACACACACACACACACGCACACACACACACACCACAACACACACACACACCCACACACACACACGCACACACACGAGAGCGCTCGCGCGCGTGCACACACGCTCCCACGCACCTAAAAATCCTCCCTTCGCCCTTCC
>CM031602.1:27769765-27779765 GCA_018398815.1 Conus ventricosus
AGGTGTGCGACTGGTCAAATTCGGGGAGACGAGTGGTGGTGCTATGGTGATGGCCAGGCACAGAGAGAGAGAGAGAGAGAGAGAGAGAGAGAGAGAGAGAGAGAGAGAGAGAGAGAGAGAGAGAGAGAGAGAGAGAGAGAGAGAGAGAATGGAAAAATAGAAAAGTAAATTAGAGCTGTATTTGTTGTTCCATTAATAAAGGGGGAAAGGGGGGGGGGGGGGGGGTATATGTTGGGAGGGGACACGTATTATCGTAAGGAATTATAAACACAAACAAAAACAGCAGCAGAACAAATAAGAAAAAAAAAATAAAGGTGGTGTTTTGGTTTATTTGCTTATTTCTTTGTTTTTAATGGATAAGAAATGTACAACATAGGGAAAAAAAGTAACAACCATAAACAACCATAAACAAACACACGAACGCAAATATCCCAATGGCCTACTTTCTCCACAAAAACAGGTCGGCAGAAATATAACGGGAGCAAGGGAGAACTAACAGTAAATTGATACAGCCTGAGGGATTTGTGTGGCTGCCAGGTCGATCGATATTCACCCACAACATTCTTTTGCAATGAACCATAAACACTATGCACTGTTCTCACGGCTACTACTTTTCATTTTATAGCTGCCTTTGGGGATTCTCTCCCAACCATCACCCTTCGTTGTTCATCACAAGATTGTTCTCCCTCATACACACCAACCCCACCCCACCCCCTCCTTTACACCCAACTCATGTGTGTGTGTGTGTGTGTGTGTGTGTATGTGTGTGTGTGTGTGTTCGGGGACAGGGAAGTGTATATTACAAATGACAAAATCCTTCGCTAGCAGCAAATCGGGACCACCGTAACTCATCTTGAAAATAGAACGTCATATTTCCTGCTCCTAGGCCTTTCGTCCGCTGGATTGGACTTCTCAGAGAGACATGGGTGAGTGCACGTGTGTTCCCTTGGCATCAAATACAAATACACGACAATTTACAATTACGTATCTGGTGTTCTCACTACAAAGGGTTTAAAAACAGAATCCAATAGCATCCCAAAGCAGACAGCGAAGGGTAGAGAAGGAGAACAAAAAGACAGTGTGGTAAGGAAATAAGTTGCGGAAAAAACTACAATCATAAAGTAAACAGTTTAAATATAGTGGGTAATCTTTGAGCCTATGCTTGAGGATCCATGTAAGGATGCAAGGGAGATTAAAAGTGTCAAGACTCAAAGTGGTCAGGTTTACTGTTTAATAACCTAATCAGTCACGGACGTGTTGATAGCAGCTTAGAACAGTACAGAGCAGCTTAAATTGGATCTCCAAAGAGATGCAATCTCCTACTGACCAAACAATATGTTGAACAATTTAGTAGAGGGATAAAACACGTGAAGGCAAACAATTCCTCCATCATTACGTTAATGCTTGGCAAAAATTGAGAACGAAAAAAAGGGGAGGGGGGGGGGGATATATGGAGGGGGCGGGACCGGGAAATATATATAATGGCTTACTGTATATTTACACACACACAGAGAGACACGCACGCACGCACACACACATATATGTAACAGAAATAGAACAGAAATAGAAATATAACAGAAATAGTAAACAACTGCAGGCACAAATGGAAATCGTTGTTAGTGAACACCCCCAAACAACACCTGAAAACCATTAAAAACAAAACAAACAAAACGTGCAACCAACCCACAGTGAAAACACTGCAATCGGGCCCCACACGCTATATAACACGGCGGGTGGGCAACTCAAACATCATCCTGAAGATAGCACCAGCTTGAAACAAATTTGTAGAGTATTTTAATATTCCTTTTAAACTTATTTAAGCAAATCTTGCTCCCCAAGGGGTTCGAGCGCTTTAGAACGTTTAGGCTGTGCAATACATTGATTATAGAAATAAATAGTAGGGTAGATAGTATAGAAGATGGGTGAGATATATATATATAATGCTTACTATATATTATACACAACAACTATAAATTCCAGGATAGTACGCCACCGATTCAGCAACATTAAAGAGCAACTTGGGTAGCAATGACTGCAGAAATATTGATTTAAACAAACTGCTCTTATGTTTAGATTGAAGAAATGGGGAGATACGCATCTTTGCCGTGGTAGATATACTGCCCTAACTAACATATGTGCAGAGTGGGTGATGGGGAAAAATAAAATAAATGCTTTCAAAATGACCTTCAGCAACGCTTAATTCTCCAAGGGTGAAGACACTCAATAGGCGCAAACGTCACTAATATAACACGCTGGTGCATATACCGATATTTCGAACTTGGTGTTTCTCCTCAGTGACCCGGAAAGTGGGTATTTTGACTCCTTCTTTCCATTTTTTAAACAGAATGCATCCCAGAAAAGGTGGTGTGCATACCGTAGTATTGTATTGAATTCGAGTTTCAAACTTACAACAAAGGTGCCATCTAAGAAGCATAGAAGAAATCATAAAAGAGCAAAACAAGTACATTTTTGTGAAAGATAAAATATAAAAGATATCTAAGACCAATCTGGCAAGTTTTGATAATCGCAAGGACTAAACAACAAACTAATAAATTCCAAGGATAAGTACCGCACCGTTCCAGCAACTTACAGAGCAGCTTGGTGTTGCAATGACTGCAAGAAATATTGATTTATAAACAAAGCTTGCTCTTATGTCTTAGATTGAAGAAATAGGGGGAAAATACGCACATATCTGCCGTGGTAGAGATTCGCCTAACAAACAGTATTGCGAGTGGGTGAATGGGGAAAAAATAAAATAAATGTTTTCTCAAAAGACCCTTCAGAAAGTTATATTCTCCAAGGGGGGAGACATCCCCCAAAATGGAAGGGAAACTCACAAACATAAATCCTGGTCAATACCGATAATTTCGAACTTGGTGGTTTCCCCTCTGACCGGGGGAAAGGGGTTTAATTTGACTCCTCGCCTTTCCTTTTTTTAAAAAAGAATCAATCCAAAAAATTTTGGGGGAAACGTAGTATGTTTGTTGAGTTTTAAAAAACCCCAACCAAAGGTGCCACTAAAAGCAAAAGAAAATCAAAAAGAGAAAAACAACACATTTTTTTTGTAAAGAAAAATAAAAAAGTACCTCTAAACAAAAGTGCTGGGGGCAATTTCGGGAAAAATCCGCAGGGACAAAAAACCAAAAAAAAATTTCCCAAGATAAGTACCGCCCTTTCCACAATTACAGAGCAGTTTGGTGTTGCAATGACTCAAGAAATTTTGATTTAAAACAAAGCTTGCTTTTAGTCTAATTTAAAAATGGGGGGAATACGTTTCAACTGCGTGGTAGATGTTTCTGCCTAACTAACAGTAGTCATGAGGGGTAATGGGAAAAATAAAATAAATGCTTCTAAAATACCTTCACAAGCTTATATTCCCCAAAGGGGGGAGACATCCTCCAAAGGGAGGGAAATCACTAACAAAACTCCGGTCAATCCCGATATTTCAAAACTTGGTTTTTTCCCTCGTGACGCGGAAAGGTAATTTGACTCCTCGCCTTTCCCAGTTTTAAAAAAAAATGCAACCCAAAAAAAGGTTGGTGTGCAATCCCTGTATGTTTTTTTGAGTTTTTCAAAAAACCAAACCCAAGGTGCCACTAAGAAGAAAAAGAAAATCATAAAAAGCAAAACAAGAAAACATTTTCTTGGGTGAAAAGTAAAAAAATATAAAAAGATTCCTCAAGACAAAAAGTGCTGAGGGAAAAGTTCGGAATGAACCGCGGGGGACTAAAAACAACAAACTAAAAAATTTAAGGATAATACCGCACCGTTTCCCAACTACAGAGCACTTGGGGGAAATGCGCAAGAAATATTGTTTTATAAAAAAAGCTTGTTTTAGGTCTTAGATTGAAAAATGGGGGAGATCGATTAAATTTTCCCCGTGGTAGATGATTTGCCTAACAACATATTGCATAGGGGTAAAGGGGGGAAAAATAAAAAAAAAAATCTTCTAAAAAGACCCTTTCGAAAGCTTATATTCCCAAGGGGGAGCATCCCCCAATAGGGGGGGAAACTCACAAACATATAACCCTGTCATAACGTTTTTCGAAACTTGGGGTTTTCTCCCAGGACCGCGGAAAGTGGAAATTTTTGACTCCGCCCTTTCCATTTTAAAAAAGAATAAATCCCAGAAAAGGTTGGTGTGAAATACCGAGTTGTTGTTGGTTTTCAAAAAACCAACCAAAAGGGTCCTCTAAGAACCCAAAAGAAAATAAAAAAGAAAAAACAAGCTACATTTCTTGTAAAAAAGAAAAAATATAAAAAGAATCCTCTAAGAACAAGTGCTGAGGGCAAGTTTTGGGAATGAATCCGCAAGGGACTAAAAACAAAAAACTAAAAAATTTCCAGGATAAGTCCCGCACCGTTCCAGCAACTTACAGAGCACTGGTTTTGCAATGACTGCAAGAAATTTGATTTATAAACAAAGCTTCCTTTTATGTCTTAGTTTGAAGAATAGGGGAGTACCATTCATATCTCCCGTGGTAGATGATTCTCCCAAAAATAACAGTATGTCAGAGTGGGTAAAAAAAGGGGGAAAAAAATAAAAAAAATGCTTTCAAAATGAGCCTTCAGCAAGTTATATTCTCCAAGGGGGAGCATCCCCAAATAGGGGGGGGAAATCACTAACAAATAACTCCTGAAAACCCGATTTTTCGAAACTTGGGGGTTTCCCCAGGCCCGGGGGAAAGTGTAATTTTACTCCCTGCCTTTCCATTTAAAAAAAGAATGCAACCCCCAAAAAAGGTTGTGTGAAATACCGTAGTATGTTTGTTGATTTTTAAAAAAAACCCAAACCCAAAAGGTCCCATCAAGAAGCAAAAGAAAACCCAAAAAAGAGCAAAACAAGACATTTTTTGTGAAAAGTAAAAAAAAAAAAGATATCCTTAAACCAATGCTGGGGGCAAGTTTTTTGGGAATGAACCCCAAGGGGACTAAAATCAAAAAACTAAAAAATTTTCCAAGGATAATTACCGCCCCTTCCAGCAACTTCAGAGCACTTGGGTGTTGCAATATGCAAAAAAATATTGTTTTTAAAAAACAAAGCTTCTCTAGTTTAATTGAAGAAATAGGGGAATACGCTTCATATCTGCCTGTAGTATTCTCCCAATAACAGTATGGCATGAGTGGGTGAATGGGGAAAAAAAAATAAATGCTTTCAAAGACCTTCAGCAAGTTTAAAATTTCCCAAAGGGGGGAGACACCTCCAATGGGGAGGGAAACTACTAACAAAAAAACCCGGTCATATACCGATATTCGAAACTTGGGGGTTTCTCCTCAGTGACCGGGGGAAAGTGGAATTTGATCCTCGCCTTTCCATTTTTAAAAAAGAATGCAACCCCAAAAAGGTTGGTGGCAATCCCGTAGTAGTTGTTGTTTTTTTTAAAAAAAACCCCCCCCAAAGGGTCCATCTAAGAAGCAAAAAAAAATCAAAAAAGACAAAACAAGCAACATTTTTTTGGGAAAAAATAGAAAAATAAAAAGATATCCTCTAAGACCAAGTGCTGAGGGCAGTTTTTGGGAATGAATCCGCAAGGGACAAAATACAACAAACAAATAAATTCCAAGGGAAAGTCCCGACCTTCCCACAACTTACAGAGCAGTTTGGTGTTGAAATGACTGCAAGAAATATTGATTTAAAACAAAGCTTGCCCTTAAATTTTTTAATTGAAGAAATAGGGGAGATACGCATTCATATCTGCCGTAGTAGATGATTCTCCCCTAAAAAACAGTATGTCAGAGTGGGTGAATGGGAAAAAAAAAAAAATGCTCTCAAAATGAGCCTTCACAAGCTTTATCCCAAGGGGGAGACATCCCCCCAAATAGGAGGGAAACTCACTAACATAAACTCCGGGCATATACCGATATTTCGAAACTTGGGGGTTTTTTCCCAGTGACCGGGGAAAAGGGGGGTAATTTGCCCCTTCTGCCTTTCCAGTTTTAAAAAGAAGTTTTAAAACTGGAAAGGCAGGGGGTAAAATTACCACTTTCCGCGGTCACTGGGGGGAAAACCAAAATTTTCAATATGGGATATACCAGGAGTTTTTTTAGTAGTTTCCCCCCCTTGGAGGTTTCCCCCCTTTTGGAAAATATAAGCTGCAAAGGGCTCTTTTTGAAAGCATTTATTTTTTTTTTTCCCCATTCACCCACTATGACATACGTTAATTAGGCAATCATCTACCAGGGCGATTTAATGCGAACCCCCTATTCTTCAATTAAAATAAACCCACTTTGTTTAAAAATCAATTTTTCTTGCAGTCTGCAACACCAAGCTGCTCTGAAATTGCTGGAAGGGTGGGGTTTTACCCTTGGAATTTTTAGTTTTTTGTTTTTGTCCCTTGCGGATTCATTCCAAAAACTTGCCCCAGCACTTGTGTTTTAGGGATACTTTTTATATTTTTTTTTTCACAAGAAAATGTAGTTGTTTGCTCTTTTATGTTTTTCTTTTGTTTTAGATGGACCTTTGGTTTTTTTTTGAAAACTCAAAAAACATACTACGGTATTGCACACCCCCTTTTTTGGGGATTGCATTCTTTTTAAAAACTGGAAAGGCAGAGGGTAAAATTACCATTTCCGCGTCATGAGGAGAAACCCCAATTTTCGAAATATGGGTATATCCAGGAGTTATATGTTAGTGATTTTCCCCCTCCCTAGGAGGATGTCCCCCCCTTGGAGAATATAAGTTTGCTGAAGGCTCTTTTTGAAAGCTTTATTTATTTTTCCCTTTCACCCACTCATGCACATACTGTTAGTTAGGCAGAATATCTCCCACGGCAGATATAAATGCGTATCTCCCCTATTTTTTTCAATCAAAGACATAAGAGAAAGCTTTTTTTATAAATCAATATTTTTTGCTCATTGAAACACCAATGCTCTGAAAGTTGCGGGAAGGGTGCGGTACTTACCCTTGGAATTTTTAGTTTTTTGTATTTTAGTCCCTTGGGGTTTCATTCCAAAAACTTGCCCCACATTTTTGTCTTAGAGGAACTTTTTAATTTTCTACTTTTCAAAAGAAAATGTGCTTTTTTGCTCTTTTTATGATTTTCTTTTGTTCTTAGAGGCCCCTTTTGGGTTTGGTTTTTTGAAACTCAAAAAACATACACGGTATTGCACCCCAACCCTTTTGGGATTGCTTCTTTTTAAAACTGAAGGCGGGGATAAAATTACCCCTTTCCGCGGTCATGAGGAAAAACCACCAATTTTTCGAAATATGGTATAGACCGGGGTTTTATGTTAGTGATTTTCCCCCCCAATTGGAGGATGTCCCCCCCTGGGAATAAAGCTTGCTGAAGGCTCATTTGAGAAGATTTTTTTTATTTTTCCCATTCCCATCATGCACTCTGTTAGTTGGCAAAACATCCCACGCAAATAAATGCGTATCTCCCCCTATTTCTTCAATCAAAGACATAAACAAGCTTTGTTTAAAATAAATATTCTTGCGTCATTCACACCAAGCGCTCTGTAATTGCGAAGGGTGCGGTACTTATCCTTGGAATTTTTATTTTGTTGTATTTTATCCCTTGCGGATTCATTCCAAGAACTTCCCCTCAGCACTTGTTCTTAGGGAATCTTTTTTTATTTTCTACTTTTCACAAAAAAATGTGCTTGTTTGCTCTTTATTTTCTTTTGCTTTTTAGAGGGCCTTTGGTTTTTTTTTTTAAAAACTAAACAAACATACTACGGTTTTGCACCCCAACCCTTTTTCTGGGATTGCTTTTTTTTAAAACTAAAAAGGGCAGAGGAGTCAAATTACCACTTTCCGGGGGTACTGAGGAAAAAACCCCCAATTTTTCAAAAATATCGGTATAGCCGGGGTTATTTTTTTGTGATTTCCCTCCCTATGGAGGATGTTCCCCCGGGAAAATAAAGCTTCTGAGGTCTTTTTGAGAAGCATTTTTTTTATTTTTCCCCATTCCCCCACCATGCACATACTTTAGTTAGGCAAATTCCCCACGGAGAAGAAGGGGTATCTCCCCCTTTTTTCTTCAATCTAAGACTAAAAAAGCTTTTTTTTATAATTAAATATTTCTTGCAGTCTTGAACACCAAGTGTTTTTGTAAGTTGCTGGAAGGGTTGGGGTCTTATCCTGGAATTTTTAGTTTGTTTTTTTTTTAGTCCTTGGGATTCATTCCAAGAAGGGCCCTCAGCACTTGTGTCTTAGAGGAATTTTTTTATTTTTTTTCTATTTTCCAAGAAAATGAGTTGTTTTTGCTCTTTATATTTTCTTTTGTTTCCGAGGGGCCCTTTGGTTGTTTTTTGAAAACTCAACAAAATACTACGGTTTTGCACCCCAACCTTTTCTGGGATTGCATTCTTTTAAAAAGGGAAAGGCAGAGGAATCAAATACCACTTTCCGCGGTCACTGGGAAAACCACCAATTTTCGAAATATCGGTATAGACCGGAGTTAATGTTAGGGGTTTCCCCCCAATTGGGGGATGTTCCCCCTTGGGATAAACTTGCGAAGGCTCATTTTGAGAAGATTTTTTTTATTTTTCCCCATTCCCCCACTATGCAATACTGTTATTAGCAGAATCATCTCCCAGGGCAATAGAATGCGTATCCCCCCTATTTTTTCAACAAGACAAAGGCAAGCTTTGTTTATAAATAAATATTATATAATAAATATATTTAGAGAGAGGGAGAGAGAGAGAGAGAGAGAGAGGAGAGAGAGAGGAGAGAGTTAGACATATAGATGTATGTGTTTTTGGTGGTGGTGTGGGGGGTTGGGTGGCTTCGCACACGAGACGAGCAGGTTTAAAGTAAAAAGGACGACTAATAGGACTCCGGGTAAACGAGAAGCTTTTTGTCTTACATTCCTTTTTTTAATCTCCCTTGCATCTTTTCCCCCGCCAAAAATGGGTGGTTTTAGTGTCGCGCATTCCATATTTTCCTTGTCGTCTTACAACATCTTTCAGAGACACGGAACCGATTTCCAAAAATGGGGGAAAGAGGGGCTGTAAAAGGGAAATCATTAAGTTCTAGTAGGGTCGTGGTGCGAATCTTAAGAAAGTGTCGGGTTTGCCTGAGGGGTTTAACTCTCCCGAGTTCTCTTCTAGTTTTGGGTTTCAAGTGGCCTAAGATTGGGGAGCCTCCACTTTTTTTGCCCCCCCCCCCCCCCCCCCCCCCCCCCCCCCCCCACCACCTCCCACACACACCCCCTTTTTCTTCTTCTTCGCACCCACCACACACAAACCACACACACGCAAACCACACCCCCCACAACACAACACACACCACAACACACACACACCAAAACACCACACCACACACACACTATTTGCAGGGGGTGGGGTACAACTGATACTGTAACCCTTTCCCTGCCCCCACAACCCCCTCCATCCCCCCACATTCCCCTGGGTGACAAAATGTGATGAAGTAAAAAGGTAGCAACAGAATGACGCATTTTGACAATGAAAAATGGATGTGACCAGAGATTTGGAAAAATGCCGATAAAATAAAATTCGAAACTTTCTGTTTGGTTAAACTAGTGAATGTAATTTAAAATCGAGTGAAACCTAGTAACCGTTTTGTGGGGTGTGTGTGTGTGTGTTGGTGGTGGTGTGTGTGGTGTGGGGGTGTGTGTGGTGTTGTTGTTGTTGTGGTGTGTGTGTGGTTTGTGGTGTTTTGTGGTGTGTGTGTGTTGTAGTGTGTGTGTATTGGTTTTGTTTGGGTTTGTGTGAGTGGTGTGCGTGCGTGTTGTGAGTGTGGTGGTGTGTGTGTGTGTGTGGTGTGTGTGGTGTGTTGTTGGTGTGTGTGTGGTGGGTTTGTGCGCCGCGCGCGCACGCGTGCGGTGTGTCTGTTTGGGGTATGTTCTAAAAAAAAAAGGGGGGGGGGGGGGGGGTAGAGGTAAGAAAACCTAAAGAATAGAAATACAAAAACAACCCCAAAACAAATAAGAAAAAAACAAAATTTTTCTAAATTTTTAGTTTTTAAATTGTTTTAAAAAAAGAAATACACACAAGAAAGAAGAACAAATTATAAAGACAAAACCCGCAAAACCCA
>CM031602.1:27787265-27809765 GCA_018398815.1 Conus ventricosus
TGTCTTCTGTTCCAAGTATTGTGAGCGGGTCCGAAAATCGGTTCTTAAAAACGGGGAAAAAAGTGACAATAATTACTTTCAAACTTCAAGCACTTCCAGAAAAACTTTGTATTGACAAGTCTTGTTGAAGATACACCCCTATTGTGCGCCAATAAAAAGGTGTACGTGTTGTCAGCGTCTGCATCACACCAAGAAACACTGTTTAAGTAAAGTACAGATATGCAGCAGATGTGGTCAGTCATCACACCCCCGAGAGAACTGTACCTTGGACAGATTCTGTGTTAACTGCAAAGGTGACCACTCATCAGCTTTTCATGGATGTCTGCTAAAACGATGGCCAAAGAAGTTAATGTTTTGAAATCAAAGAAAATATATTTCGTTTCAAGAGGCTATTCGTCAAGCAAAGCTGAAGCTGAAACAGAAAGAGTCCGTTAATCAAAAATCTTATGCGGTTTGTTGTAATATTGATTGCAAATCTACACAATACTGCTGTAAAGTTCTTTTCCGTTTCAACTCAAACTGAAGGCTATTATGAAATTCCCTATCACTGTCCCCTGAAGACCCATCAGCTGATCAACATAGCGACCAGCAGTCATCTCCCTCTATGAAGTCATCAGTTGGTCAACATTGGGACCAACAGTATCTCCCTCCATGAAGTCATCTGTGGTCAACATTCCGACCAGCAGTCAATTCCCTCTAAGAAGTCATCCGCTGGTCATCAAGGCGACCAGCAGTCATCTCCCTTCAAGAAATCAACTGCTGGTCAACATGGCGACCAGCATCATCTCCTTCAGAAGTCATCCGCTGGTCAACATGGCGACAGCACTCATTCTCCCTTCAAGAAGTCATCCGCTGGTCAACATGGCAACCAGCATTCATCTTCCCTGAAGTCATCAGTCGGTCAACATGGCGACCAGCAGTCATCTTCCTGAGTCATCAGTTGGGGCAACATGGTGAGCAGCAGTCATTTCCTGAAGTCTCAGTCGGTCAACATGGTGAGCAGCAGTCATCTTCCCTGAAGTCATCAGTCGGTCAACATGGCGACCAGCAGTCATCTTCCCTGAAGTCATCCGCTGGTCAACATGGCGACCAGCACTCTCTCCTTCAAGAAGTCATCGCTGGTCAACATGGCAACGCTTCATCTCCTGAAGTCATCAGTCGGTCAACATGGACAAGTCAATGTTTTTAAAAAGGGCAGGGTTTGTGTGTGTGTGTGTGTTGGTGTGTGTGTGTGTGTGTGTGTGTGCATGTGGTGTGTGTGTGTGGTGTGTGTGTGGTGCGTGCGTGCGTGCGTGGTGCGTGCTGCCTACATGCGTATAATGTGTGTATGTGTGTGTGTGTGTGCGTGTAGGCGCGGAGGCGTGTGTGTTGTATTTGGTATGTGTGTGTTTGTGTGCGTTGGGTGTGTGTGTGTTGTGTGTAAAATGGGGGTTATGTCCTGAGGGCCCAAAGGAATAAAAGGAAAATCACCCCATCCCCAACCCCCCATTACCAACAACACAAAAACAACAACACCCAAAACAGTAGAAAGAAACTGTGGAGGGCGGGGGCAGCAGAGAGTCCTCAAAAAGAGAAGCCCCCTTAAGAAAGTGTTTCGGCCTTATCTCCGCACTTGGGGGGTTGGGGCCAAACCCCCGGTTCTGATCCGGATGTCCCTTGCTGCCCCTTTTTTTTTTTCCCCCCCCTCTTAGGACGGCCATGGCTGGGTTCAAAACCATGACCCTCTGGACTGTCTTTTTACTTAATGATCGCGCTTTAACCCCTGAGCACGGGCCCTTTATGTAGAGCAGCAGCAGCAACAACAACAAAAAAAAAAAGGCAGTAAAAAAAAACCAAAAAAAATGTAAAATTTTTTCTTGGCAAACCCGCAAAGAACAATGATTTAAAAAACCAAAAAACACACACCACACAAACCTCTCTCTCTCTCTCTCTCTCTCTCTCTCTCTCTTTCCTCCTTAAACACCCTTTAAAAAATCCCCCGGGTTTATTAAGCGCAGGTCTAACAGTTTTTCCATTTTTTAGTTTTCCGGTGTAAGATTTTTTACGGCTTTTTTAAAAAAGAATGTTTCTCCGGTGTTTTGGTGATCTGCAATAAGTTGGTTTTGGTTGATCACAGCTGGAATGTGCGTCCAGTTCCTTTTTTTTGAGTGTGCAGTGTTGATGGCATTTTTGCTACTGAACCGGCGACCTTTTGGAGCGGCAATTCAATTAATGGAATTCCATTGATTGATCATCCCGTAACTTTTATGTTTAAAGGTCATCAATTGTTTTCTTCAATTCTTTTATTTGATTTTCATTTTTATTAAGTGGATTAGAGTGGTTTTCTTTTTCAATTTTTTTTTTCTATTGTTTTGTTTTGTTCTAAGGGAATCAGCAATGCGTGATAGAATGTCGTAACTTAGGTCACGGAGGGGGTGTCATTTTGTTTGACTATTTGACAGGGAATTTAAAACTGGAAAAACAATCCATCCTGATGGTGACAACTCCCTTAAAGCAAGTTAATTTAATTTATTTTTAAAATTTCTTTCGTCCCAAAAAGTGTTGAACAAAAAAAGTTTTAAAATGTTATTTTTAAAGTTTCAGGTGACGGTTCTGCCCCTGCAAAATCTATATCCTCTTATAAAAAAAAGGCAATAGAGTGTTTTTGGGTTTTGAAGTTGTGTTGTAAAAAAATTTTAAGGTGAGTTTTTATTTCAGTGCAAAAATGAGAGACAAAGAAAGAAGCTGATGCGAACAAAGTTTTGCGGATGCTTTTTGAACTCAAACCCCCAAGTAAAAAATTGGTATTTTTTTCAAGGACCGGTGGAGTTTTCTGTCTTCTGTTCCAAGTATTGTGGCGGGGTCCAAAAATCGGTTTTCTTAAAAAGGGGGAAAAAAAGTGCAATAATTATTTAAATTCAAGCACTTCCAGAAAAATTGTATTGACAATGTCTTGTTGAAGTAACCCCATTTTGGCCCCTTTAAAAAAAGGTGTACGTGTTGTCAGGTCTGCATACACCAAGAAACATGTTTATTAAAGTCAGATATGGCAGATGTGGTCAGTCATCAACCCGAGAGAACTGTACCTTGGACAGATTCGTGTTAACGCAAAGGTGACCCTCATCGCTTTCATGGTTGTCTGCTAAAACGGGGCCCAAGAATTTTAATGTTTTGAAATCAAAGAACTTTATTTCTTTTCAAGGGCTTTTCGTCAAGCAAAGCTGAAGTTTGAAAAGAAAGAGTTTTAAATCAAAATCTTTGGGGTCTTGTTTTTTATTGTTTGAAAATTTCACAAAAATTGCTTAAAAAGTTCTTTTCCGTTTCAACTCAAACTGAAGGTATTTTGAAATTCCTAACTGCCCCCTAAGACCATAGTGTAACTTAGCGCCCAGAGTCTTCCCTTTTTAAAGTTTTCCGTTGGTCACATGGCGAAAACGTATCCCCCTCCTGAAGTCATCTGGGTAAAACTTTCCCGACCGCAGTCAATTCCCTCAAAGGGAAGTATCCGCTGGTCTCAAGGCGCCCGCGTCTCCCCCTTCAAGAATAAAATGTGGTAAACTGGCGACCAGCATCATTCCTTCAAAAAGTAATCCGTGGTCAACATGGGACCGCATTTCCCTTCAAAAAGTCCCCGCTGGTCAAATGGAAACCGCATTATTTCCTAAAAGTCATCAGCGGAAACATGGCGCCAGCGTCATTTCCTGAAGAAAAGTTGGTAAAACAGGGTGAGCAGCAGTCATTTCCCCTGAAGTCTCGTCGGTAAACATGGTGAGCGCGTTCTTCCTGTTTCTCGTGGTCAACTGGCGCCCAGAGTCTTTTTTCCCTGAATTTCCCCGCTGGTCAACATGGCGCCCAGCACTTTTTCCTTTCAAGAAGTCACGGGGTCAACATGGAACCAGATTCATTTCCCTGAAGTCATCGTCGGTCAACATGGGACAGCGTCATTTCCCCTGAAGATCGTTGGTCAACATGGTGACCAGCGTATTTTCCCCTGAATCATCAGTCGGTCAACATGGCGCCCACGTTTTTCCCTGGCGGGGGCTAGTAAACAAAATGTCCAGCAATTCTTCTTGCTGACGCCTAGGTGTTAAACAGCGCACCATTCCCATTGCAACTCTTCTCTGCGGACGCCTACGGATTTTAAACAGCAAAAACCATTGCCATTGAAATCATCTTCTCTGCTGACGCCTACGGATGTTAAAAGGAAACCCTTCCCTTTTCCGCTCGGGCGTCTTTGTTTGTTAGATCGGGCCCTCTAATTGTGTGAAGCATTTTCGTGGAGGTCTTTGGGGAAAAACCTGTCTCCCCAAATCAACATTTAAAAGAGTTCGAAGTTACGTATTCCTGATCACCCCGGGGAAAAAAAAAATCTCCAAAGCACCCCCCCCCCCCCCACCCCCCCCCTCCCCCCCCCATTTCTCGGGTTTTAACGCCCTGCGTTTAGCAGTTTTGACCCGGGTTATTGTACTGCGTCCCATTGTACTTATCCCCCCCGTTAAAATTAGGTTAAAATATGCCCGGAAGAAAAAGAAAAAACACATATGTAATTTGTCGGTTTTCATGGAACGCATTTCCCTTGTCAACTAATATTGATAATTTGTGTGGGGCCTCTTTCGGGTAAATTTTCATATGATTTTCCCCTTCGCCCCAAAAGTCACTCAACAAGTTGCCAAAGTTCAAGGTTTATTCTATCCCAGGTTTTTCATATATGAAAGGTTGATAATTTTGTACAGCTATCTTGTACAAGTGGTTTAGATTAAATCGTTGTCCTCTTTTTTACAAAGATACGGTTTAGTGTCGGCCCCTTTATAAAACTAAAAGTTTCAGAAAATAAAATTTTACATTTGCATCAGTTTTTTTCCCAAAGGGCCCTGAGGGGCAAAAACAATTGGTTACGTTTTTTAAAACTGTTCTAAAGAAAAATGGTCATTGGTGGGATTTCAATTCTCATGTCCTTTCTGGGATAAAGGTTGTCAATAGTTTCTCGCCCTGATTTTCTAAAAAAAACTGTGGGGATTCATCTTTGTTTTGCTTAACGACGGGGAAAAAAACGCGCATCCCAGACATATCTCATCATAGAGCATCGGCGCTTGACTTCCTTTTTTTACCTGTTTTAGCATTAACAGCAAAGGGTACACCCAAATGACCCATGGTGTGCCATGGCCATACTTTTATTTTAAAGAACCCGTTGGATTAAAGTTTGGGGTTTGAAATGTTACCCCCAAAATTTTAAAATTTTAAAGGCTTTGGAAAAACTTTTAAAAATTTCCTACTGGAAGATGGAGTGAATTTATTTGTGGGATGTTAACTTTTTTTTGATACTTTCGAAAGCAGATTTTGAGGCTGCTCTTTGCTTTTTAAAAAAAAAGGACCAAAAAGGTGGGGAAACATTCTCATGGAATGTCGGGTGGAATCAGGCTTGCGAGGAGGCTTTAAAGAAAAAAATTAGCTTATTTTAAATTTTTTAAAGTTAAAAAAGTTCCTGTGAAAAGAGATAAAAGATGCACCAAAAAAAATGTGCAGACAAAAATAAAAAAAACAGAGTTACAGCGCAAGCAAAAGAATATACTGGTCCTTCTGTCTAAATGAAGATTGACTGTAAGATTAAAAAAGATGTGGGATAAGGTGAAAAAATGAAATCGGGATTAAACCCCAGATTCCCCAATAAAAAACAAAAGTAAAAAATTTTATCCCCCAAAAAAAAGGGTGGGGAAATTTGATCTATGTCTTTTAAAACATGTTGTATGGAATGTTTGCCAAATGGAAAAAAGTCGTTTGATTGAAGAAAAAAATATGATAACTATAGAGACCCTTCCCAAAAAACAATATACTAAAAGTATCAATACTTTCGGAAGTGGAATGCTTCCGTATTTGGGGAAATAAAAAGGGTTTCGGTTGGTTTGGTTTGGGATTTCTTACTTTAGTTAAACCATTTACCAGAAAAAGGGGTAGTCATTTTCATAAATTTTTTAACAATTTGGGATGTGGAAAAACCCGATTTGGAAGACTTTTCTTTTGGGGACTCTTTCAAAAGCGGGAAAACCCTCGGTCTGGATTTAGCTATAGCCCCTTTCAGTCACGTTTACTGGAAAAGTCATGGAAAAATGAAAAATTTCAGCATGGCCTATTACTGTGATAAAAATAATTATTTTCTTCCCTCAATTGGATTTTAGAAAAGGACGAAGTCATTGATCACCGACACGATAACTACTCAAATTAAAAAAAAGTTTTCTAAAGTTTAAAAGTGTCCTTTCTTCTTCTTTTATCTTACTGAAGCTTACGTTTGAGTGTGGCACAGCCCATTATTATATAATTAAAACAAATTTGGGCTTTTTGGCCCTTACAAATTTTGTGAAATCTTTTTAAGTGGGAGAAACCTAATGACCCAAGTTGGGGTGACTTTTTATCCCCAAGATTTAAATTTGGGAAATTCCCAATGGGTTTATAATTCCCCCTTGTTATTCAAGTAATGCATGTGACTTATATACATGTTTTTCATATATACCAAGGTGCTCAATATGCTGATGACATTTCATATGGATTAATGTATCTTTAAAAAAAAGAAACAAATTTGTCCATTTAAATTATATTCAGAAGCTCTTTCAGTACGGCTGGATAAATCAAATAGTTATTTGATTTTAATGGCTTTAAATTTTCTGTTTTAAAAAAACATTTTGGGTTTCTTTAACAAAAGGATTTAACCCCAAATAACCCGCTTTTTTCTTTCTGGGAGGACGGGAATTTTTTTTAAACTTTAAGGGAAAATTTTTGGGTCCCACTTACACCCCAAACTAAACTGGAAAAAACTTGATCAATTTTTTAAAGCAGTTAAAAATTTGAAATTTTTTAAAAAATTTTCTCATTCTCCGTGGGGACAGGTCCCAAAATTTTTTTTGCATTTGCAACCAGTCTTGTACGATCAAGTTGCTTCGGCAGGGTATTTTTTTTGCTTTCCGATGCATTTAAAGAAACTTCAAAGAATGACAGTAAAGCTGTAAAATTGGCCCTGGGTGTACCCGTGACACTAAGTATCTGAAGGTAATAAGATAGCAGGCCTTTTGCCACTTGTGAAAAAAGGAAAATAAGTTTGTAAAAATTTTTGTAGGAAAGGATTGCGGTGGACGACCTGAGAGTAAATACACGATCCCACATTGTTTTTTTTAAAATGCACAGAAAATTCAAATTTTGAGCGCTTCGTTGATTGTTTTTAGCGTTTTTAATTCATCAAAGATTGACCACACGAGGTGGCCTCGCGTACTGGTTCCGCCGGTACCCCCCTTTGGGAACTAAGGAAAATTAAAAGTTAATTTTTTTTCTGATCTAAAAAAAGCGATTTCGCCGCATGTGTTACAGCATCTGTTAAAATTGACTTTTGGGAAAGGGAAAATTTACTGACTTTTGAAAGTATCACTGCGGTCAGTTCTTGTGTGGTTTTTTTGGGGGGTCTGCTTTGTAATTCCAGATTTTTTAAAACTGAAAAAATATATTATTTGGTAAGGGTCATTCCCTTTTACAGTTGACTAGTTGGTCCTGAAGCATTATATTATTTAATTTCCTTGCCGTCTCAAAATTTAAATTTTCCCGTTTTGTGTTGATTCCAGTCAGTATTTTAAAAAAGTTTGATGTTTGAAATTTCTAGAGAGGGAATTTTTATTTTAGATTAATAATATTACACTGTCTTTCAGAAAAATATAATGTTGTATTTTTTGGGTTCCATCGCAACCTCCCTTTGTTTTTTTTTCAAGCAGATGAGCGCAAAAAGGGGAGCAAAGAATTTTTTGGTAGTTTAAAGGGTTTTTTGTCCTTTGTCTACAAGGAAATTTTGTTATAATCGAGAGGGATTTTTTTTGGCAATACAGTTTCCCCATCAAATTCGTCAGCAAACTCTGTCAAATTTTGTGTTTGTTTGCCGACCCCGGGTTTTAAACCGACTTTAGACTTTTTGTAATTCCTTACGAACCAAGTTTGCCGATGTTAAGTGCGTATGTCTGGGGATCTTTTTCAATGTGATTTTTGATTGGAATAAAGAAAACCTTTTTTTAATGGTTTTATTCCCAAATGTGACCTGGGCATGCTAATGTGTTTGACTTTTTTGATTCGTTGCAGTTGTTTCTCTTGTTAAATTAACGAGTACCCTTTTTGGGGAAATCCTTTTTTGGAAAATTTTATAATCATATCGTAAGTTAGATTACTTTAGTTATTTTTCTCTAATTTTTCATAGTTACTGTCTCAATTCATCTATCCTTTATTTTTTTTCTAGTAAACCCCTGTCTCTTTTTTTTTAGATGTAGTTAAAATTGTAAAAACCCATGTTATTTGACGTCTGCAATTACCTATATGTGTGACGAGACGTTAAAAAAGAATTCCTTCTTTTGCTTTCACCACACCACAAACCCCACTCTCTTCTCTCTCTCTCTTCTCTCTCTTTCTCTTCTCTCTTCTCTCTCTCTTCAACGCACGCACGCCACACACACACACACACACACACACACAACACCCACAACCCCAAAACACACACCCCACCTACAACAAACAACACACACTTTATCCTTATGCCCCTTTTTTTTTAAAAAAAAAAAAAAAAAAAAGAAAAAGGTTTAGCAGAAAAAAAAAAAAGGGATAACAAGAGAAATACTTTTGATTTAAAGGCCTGAGGGTGTTGGGTGGTGCCAGGCCTGATATTCACTCATAACGATCTCTTGCTATGAACTGAGTTTGTTCTAGGGTGTTTGGTACCCCTTTTGGTTAAAAAACGCCGGGGTTCCCCTTGGGATCCCCCCCCCTGCCCCTCCCCCCCTGCATCCACCGAATTTGTTCTCCCCTTTGCATACCCTTTCCCCCCAAAGATAAAATTTTGTAGTAACATTCCCAGGGGGGCATTGGTTTTTTGTTATCTTTCATTTTAGACAAAGTTGAGAGAGGAGAGAGAGAGAAAGGGAGAGAGAGGGGAAGAGGAGGTGTGTGTGTGGGTGTGTGGTTGTGTGTGTGTTGTGTGGTGTGCGTGGTGCGTGCGTGCGTGGGGTGCGTGCGTGCGTGCGTGGTGCGTGCGTGGGTTTTTGTGCGTGGGTGCGTTGTGTTTTCGTGCGTGATAGAAAGAGGGGAGAAAAGAGGAGAGAGGTGCATGCGTATGTGTGTATTTTTGTGTGTGTGTGTGTGTGTGTAGCACGTTTCACGAGAGAGGTATAAAACCAGTGGGTTGTCAAATTGGACCCAGTAAAACGTAAAGGAGTTGTCTTCCTTTTCCTTTCTTCATCCACACCCCACTTCTTCCCCTACAGAAAATTAACTTAGACTTGTTTCTTTGTCTCTCTTCCGAACATTTCGTAGAAACCGTAGCTGAAGGATGGCGTGAAAAAATGGCCCGGGGCCCGGGAGCGAACTCTGAAATTCTGGCGCGGTCGGTGGGGCGGTTCCAGGGAATGGTTTGGGCCTTGTCAGGGTTCCCCTCTCCATGTGTTGTCTTCTAGTTCCGTTATTTGTGTGGGTTGATGCTTTCGGGGAGTTTTTTGGGGGCCGTTCTTCACCGGCTGGCCTTCTTTTCCTTCCCTTTCCCTTTTCTTCCTTCCTTTTCTCCTTCCTTTCCTTTTCCCTTTTTCCTTCCTTCCTTCCCGTACACCCAAAACACTCCTTGTCTGTCTGGTGGGGTGGTGACTGGCTTCTGGCTGTTGGCTGGCTAGTGTCGCCCGTCTGTTGTTCTGCCTTCCCATCTGTCTTTATCTTTCTGGCTCTTCCCTGTGTCTCTCTGTTCTGAAAAACTGTCGTCTGTTCCCCTCTCTCTCTCTCTCTCTCTTTCTTCCTCTTCTCTCTTCTCTCTCTCTCTTCTCTCTCTTCTCATAAAATGGTATGGAGAAACGGGTAGTTACCCCTTTGCAAATACGTTCCAAAAATAAATGTGTCAAGTTTTGGCTACGTCTTGTAAAACTTCCCCAAAGCAGAATTAAAACAAGCATTTTTATTGTTAAATTAAAAAACATGAGAATGGAAGACAAAAATGGGGTTTTGGAGAAAAATCTGCTTTTTCGAAAAAGGATTGGTTTTGTATGGAAAACCCGGGGTTTAGAACGCAAACTTTTTATTCTAGAATTTAAAAAAGGCGTTTGAAAATTTCCCAACAACAGATTGGCACTCTGAATTAGAAAAAAGTGAGGTTTTTTGGTTCTTGCGCTTTTAATGTGATTACAGCCCGAAAAGTATTTTTTCGGTTGTAACGCGAAAAAGGCATAGGGATTTTTTAGCCGCTTCCCAAAAAGGACCCCTTTGGGTTTATGCTAAAAGAAAAACGGTATGTGAGGGGGTATTGCTAAATTTATTTCAGAAGCAAATATCTTAAAAAAGGAAGCTTTTCAATACTTGAGTCGAATTTTAAAGTTTTTCCCGTTAAATCTGTTGTCCTCCAATTATTACTAGGCCTGCGGCGCTTGCTATTTAAAGGGTTTAGAATTTCTATTTGCTTTTGATTTTCTTTTAAATTTTTTTTTTTTAATTTTGTTTCAAGCGTGCTCCCTGTCAAATAACGGTTTTTGCGAGACTTAAACGTATTCTTGTTGTCTTTCTCTCTCTTCTCTTCTCCTCTTCTCTTCTCTCTCTTTTCTTCTCTTTTCTCTCTCTCTCTCTCTCTCTCTTCTCTCTCTCTTCCTCTGGTTTGTTGCCTGTTTTTGGGTTTCCTGCCTGTCTGCTGTCCGCCAGTCTGGGGGCCCTTTTTTTTTCAGTTTGCCTGTTGTCCGTCCTCCCTTTCTTTCCTCTTCCCTCCCTTCACTCCTTTCTCTCTACTCCCTCTTCTTCTCCTCCCTCTCTTTCTCTCTCCTCTCTTCCAACGTGTTGTAAATGGGTTTAGTCATCATTTTTGAGATCAAGCCCTTTTCCGTTTTGGTGACGGGGTGGGATATCCGCCAATGTCCTGGGTCACAGTCAAAAGGTTTGATTTAAAAAAACTTTTTTAAAATTTTTAAATTTTAAAAAAGGGCGGGGGAACTACTCTCAGGGTCTTTTATGCCCCCACCCACATTATTCAAGGGAAATTTTTCACGACATTTTTTTTAGGGCAATATAACGACCAGAGGGGCTGTGTTAATTTGAAAAGGCTCGCTAAATTGTCCTATTTCGATAAGCATATTGTGTTGCTGCAATTTTTTCAAAGTGTTTTTTTCTCTCTTTGTTTTTTCTTCTTTTTTTTCCATCAAATTTTATCAAATGATGTAACAACATTCTTTTTTTAAAAAAATTTTAGGTAGGTTTGTAGAATATTTCCATTGCTACCATCGAGTTTTTTTTTGGTGAATATAAATTTATATTTTTTGGTTTGAATGTTCACACACACCCACACAACACACACCACACACACACAACCCCACACACCCCCCAACCCCCACCACACCACCCAAAATTACAAAAAAAGCTGTTTTGGGTTTGTCTTCCCCCGAACGACCTGGGAAGAAAAAGCTATTGAAAAATAGGGGAAACTAGGAGGAAACGTTGTGGCCTACAACTGGAGGATGCATGCATTGTGGCCGCCACCCCGGCAATTCATTACAGTTTGTTGAGAAAAACTTTTCAAAATAAATATGTAGAATTCCTATGCTCACCATTTTGCGATTCCCAAGTGCCTTCTCCCCCAGAAAATGTATCTCTGCCCCCCCCACTCCCACCCCCTTTTGCGTATCCCAAGTGGGTCGATTTCCCCTTTTCTTTTAAATTGGAAGAAAACCCCACCCATTCTCTCTCTCTCTCTCTTGTGTGTGTGTGTGTGTGTGTGGTTGTGTGTGTGTGTGTGTGTGTGGGTGGTTGTTGTGTGTGGAGAGGAAGGAGAGAGAGAGGGAGAGGAAAAGAAGAGAAGAGGGGGGGGAGTTGTGTTGTGTGTGTGGTTGGTGTGTTTGTGTGTGTGTTGTGTGTGTGTGTTGTGTGTGTTGTGGGTTTTTGGAGGAGGCAGAAGAGAGAGAGAGAGGGGGGAAGAGAGGGGAGGAGGGGGAAGAGAGAGGGGAAGAGAGAGAGAGATTCATGAAAAGATGGTAAGTGTCCAGTCCTCTTTAATAGTGAGATTTATTCTTTGGGCAATCGTGTATTAGCAAAATACAATAGAAAATTTTTCTATGATTATTTTTCACTTAATTTACAAACTTGCTCTTGGGATCAATATTGCAGGTTTCAATCCTAAGCTTTTGTCTCAGCAAAAAGTTTATTTTTTTTTGTGGGGGAAAACCCTTTCTGAAAGTTTTAAAGAACTTTCAAAAAAGGAAAGCTTTGCTAATATTTTGAGATTTTTTTAAGGGAAGGGGTAAGCCCTATTTAAAAACCAAAAAATGTAAAGCTGTAAAAGAAAAACATTTACACTGTGCTGTGAGTCTGTAATGATGATGTTGTGGTGTGCGAGAGTGACGAGGGACGACGCGACCCGACGAGACGCGACGATATATGATGTGATGATGATGTTGAGATGTGAGATGTGATGAAATGTGATGATGGTGTGATTTTTTCTTAATCTTTACTTTTTTAGGCATAAAATTTTTGAGGTCATTCGAACCTTGTGGGTTTCATCCCTCCGTATGGAAATATGTTTTATTTTCGCAAACGCCCACCAAAATTGCGCAGCACGCGCGCGCCCCCACAACACACACACACACAACACAACAACACACACACACACACACACACACACACACACACACACATACTACATCACAACCCCACACACACACACACCAACCCCACAACCCCACCCAACACACCCCCAAAACCCACGCACGCCCACGCAACGCACGCCCCCCACACGTAAGCCAGCAGCACGCACGCACCAGACACGCCACGCACACCTGTCACGGTCAAAAACACACAACCGAAGTTTGGTCAGTCGTCGGCCCCCTCCAAGGACATAAGTCCAAACTCAAAAAAAAAGGGCCCAGAAAAGACGGGGCCCAAAGGGCGGGTCCCCCCCAATTAAGCATAGGGGAAGGCTCCACAGGGGCGTTCTTCCCCCCCAGACGACTAAGCGGGTTTGACCCCACGCTCATGTTTTCCCGACGGGCCCAGTACTGGCCAGCCCTTATCCGGCCAATTTTTGAAACCAACGTCATTGTTATTTTTGAATCGTGGCGCCCCCCAGATCAGCTAGCCACTTTTGAGTGACCAGGTCCACACGGCACCATTAAGTAGGAAAGGGGGGAAGGTATGGTGGTGGGGGTGAAATCTAGCTAATCAATTTAAAAACCAATTGACCACCCCCGAGGTAAGGCGGTAAGGGGGGCTGTCGTGATGTTTAATATCCCAAAGGAATTAGGGGAGACAACTTCGGGGGGTCAGGGTAAAAAAAACTGCCAATGGTCCGCCCGTTTTTGGCAGATCGGAAAAGAAAAAGAAGAATGGTGAGTGAGAGAAGACGCGGGGGAAGAACAAGAGAGGGAGGGAGGAGGGTTCTATGGAGCTTGCGGGAGAAGGGCAGAGAGAGAGAGAGAGATGGGGGAGGGGGAAAAGGAACCAGTTTAGAGATTAATGGATAGTTTCAGGGAAGGATGGGGGAGATGTGAAGAGAGAAATAGTTTAAATTTTGAAAAAGAAAAGAAAGAAAAGAAAAAAAAAAAAGAAGAAAAACAAACCTGTCCCTTTGATAAGAAACTAGAAGAGGAGAGAGAAGTCAATCTTTAAAGCGGAAAAAAAAAAAACAACAAACAAACTTTTTTAACAAAAACCCACCCAACCCACCAAAAAAGAAAAAACAGAAAACAGACAAGCCAAAATCTACCTACGGGGTCAAACCAAAAACCGGCCGGCATTTGGGGGGAAAGGGGCAGGAAAAGAAAAGGAAAAGAAAAAAAGCGGGGGATTTGAATAGTTTAAAAAAGGCCCGGAAAAAAAAACTGTTTATAGGTTAGAAAATGAGTTTTAGAAATGTTTTGGGTTCGGAAAAAAGGAATGTTTTATTTTAAAATTGCATTGATGTTTCTTTTATGTCATGTGTATAAAGTTATAGATTTACTAGGGTTTGATGTGACAAGCTGTTATGATGAATTGTAACAAGCTGTGAGTGTTTGGGGTTGCGTAGTCCTTCCCCACTGACATTACACCGGGTTGACAATTTTTGGGGACTGCCGGATATTCTGGCCCATTTATTATAATTGTTCAAATTCTCAGGAGGAAAATGGGTGGGATTAAGTTTGAAACCCCAAAACAAGGGGGTTGTCTTACTGTATGTTCCCAAAGGGTAGTTAAATACTAGGTTTGGGATGCTTCCAAGATAGTTTTAAAAATTTGGCTTTGGCCTTTCGCCCCAGAGTATATTTCGCCGATTTCCCAAATTTGCTTCTGTTGGGTCAGGCGCTGGGGTCTTATAAAAACTAACTACGTTGTCCCAACAAAAATTATATTCATAGGATGTGCTATTAGTCACTGTGCGGGAACCACAGTTTGGCTGTGTAGTATAAAATTTGTTCAAAAAAAAAAAAAAAAAAAAAAAAAAAGATACAATGGGGGAAGAAAAAAAAACCCCCAATGAACAATTGTGAGCGTCGCTCGGGGTTTTGGTACTCAGGAGAGATTGCGTGCATTTTTTGAAAACCCAACAAAAGATGGAAAAAAAATGAACGCGCGGAAAAACGGTGTTGCCGTAGGAAGATTAGCGAGCAGGGAAAGGGCTAAAGCTGCGCAACGCAGGAAAAAAAAGAATAAGGGAAAAGCGGAAACAGAAAAGAATGAAGCAGGACAGAAAGAAAAAGGGAAGCACAGAAACAGAAAAGAATGAAGCAGGAAACGAAGATTTAAAGGTTTCAATTAGAGTGGAGAAGTGAGAATAAAAGGGGGGCCCCCCGTGATGGATTCATTTCCCTGACTTTGTGCGAGCTATGCCCCCCCACCCAAGTTGCCAAAATTCTCGGGAAGGACGATTCGTTGATGCATACACGTCGTTTCGAAACGTTTGCGACCATCAGGGGTTGGCCCCAAAAAGATGGGCAGTCATTTTTTCGGCTTTTGAGGGTAAGGCGTTTTTCAGATTTTTCATGCGTTACCGCAGAAACAGTCCCATTTTTTGGGGCGTGAAGGGGTCTTTAATGAAAGGGGTTTGACTCACAGAAAAAGGGTTCAGAAGAAATTTCGTTAAACTAATTACAAGAGGGGAGACGTACATTCAGTTTGGTGCACGTTGGTCACTATTTTGAGAAATGGTTAGAGTTGAGGGTACAAAAAGGATTTGCGATTGAAAGGCTAGTTTTTGAAAGAAAGATTTTGTCAGTTGCGGCCCTGAGTTAAACCCTACATTTGAAAGGGAAAACACCGGCAGCGGGGGGTTTTTTGAAGTTCGCAGAGGGGTATAGAGAGGCACGTTTGGGCACTAAGGGCAGGAGAAACCGGGGCTAGGCACGGTGAGAAGAGGCAAGGAGACTGGGAAATTTTCTGCAAAACCTCAAACCCAGTGGTGGGGCAGAAGGAAAGGGGAAAGGGGCATTAGGTGTTTAATTTGTCACAAAAAGGGACTTTGGGGGGGATTGCGCATGAGTTCCAGAAGGCAGCAGCCTTTCAAGAGGTGGATAAAGGGTCGTCAAGGGAAACGCCTGCAGTGGAACCAAAAGGGGTTCATTGAAGGGGTGAAATGAGCCCATGGTACCTGGACAGCAGTCAGTGTCAGGGATGGGGGCACAGGTGAGTGGTTCGTTACCGTGGAAAAAGGGGGATTGGCCCGCAAGGGGGGGAAAATGTTACGAGACAGGTTGTTAGCGGTGTAGCGAACAACGCTGGTCGAAAAAGGGGATTTGACGGGGAAATCAGACCGTACTCAATCAAATGGCACGTGGGGAGTTTCCCGTTTTCTAAGTAGAAGTATACCCCCTTTTTCTCAGGCGAGTTGTCTGCGTTGGTGAAGAAAAACCCCCTTTACGATTTCATTGGGAAAATTTCCCGGTGCAAGGGATCCAGGGGATCCCGGGTTTTTGATGCTACAGGGGCGCAGTTCAGACACGGACAAGAAGGGGGAAAAGGCTGTTAAAACCGTTAGTTGTTTTAAGGAGGAAGTCGGGGATAATTTTTCGCTGATGGTTTTGGGCGGCCCGGAACAAAACCCCTTTGCCGTGAAGTCTTGGGAGTTGCAAGAGGGGGAGAGAAAAAGGAGGTTAGAGGAGGTGGACAGAAATTTTTTGTGAAAGGCGGGCTGTTGTACCCAGTGTTCACCCCGGGGAGACAGGTAAGGTGACCACTCAGTTTGAGGGACCCGCGTGTTTCGTGACCTGTAAGTCAGTGGGTCCGAGTCGCTCATGGGGGGCATTCGGCCCAGCAAAACACTAACCCAGTCTTTGATGACTTTCATTGGCCCGGCAATGGCGACATAAAACGGTTCTGCTGTATGTGACGTGTGCAAAGGTCACCCCAAGAGGGGGAAGAGGAAGGGCCCTCTTAAACATCCCCTTAATGACACACCATCGGAGGGGGTATTTATCTGATCGGGCCCCAACTCGCCTGTTCCAAAGGCGGGCCGGTATGAGAACCCTAAGGTTGAAGGGAAAGTTTGCAGGAGGTAGGGTCGTTTAGAAAGAAGCAAAATGACAGGAAGGTGAGGAACCATCCCTCAAAGGGGGAGACAAGTCTGGTACGCTTTCCCACGGGTCACAAAAAACCGTGAGGGTTGGGAAAAGGCCCTTTACCACCCCTGAAAAGGTCGTCGGGATTACCCTGATGTGAATGGGAAAACAAAACTTTTCCCCGCGAATTTTCTCCGCAAATATATCAGCGTGAGACCAGACATAGGGCGCCAAACTTGATAGGGGGAAAGAGACCCAGCTGAAAAAGGGGAGATTTTTTTGCCTAAGTTTCCAGAAGGGTAACGGATGTGTCACTGTATGAAAGGGTAACAGTAGGATTTAGGGTTTTTTTGTCGGAGGGGCAAAAGCAGCCGGAAAGAGGAAAGGGGGAGAGATGTGAATTCAGAGAACCCAAAACCCCAAAAAAGAAGTAGGGGTCTGCTAGGTTTTATTTGGGGTTTTATGGGGTTTTTTCCCAAATTTTGCAGCAATCACGGTCCCCCAGTGATTTGATCAGGGAGGGAAAAAGGCGCGGTCGAGTGGTCAGACGCTGCAGAGCAAGCACTGCAGACAGGGGTTGGAAAGACTGGTTCCCGCCCCTCTTTAAGCTACCAGATATGTCCAAACCATTTTTTTTTCGGAAATGAATCAGGCGGTGGGAAGGTGAGTATTGCTGGGCTGAAGGGGTCGAGTTTTGTGAATACGCTAGCAGGAAGTTGACAAAGTGTGAAGAAGGGTACGCAACGGTGGGGAAAGGGGTGTTTAGCTGTTTTTGGGGGGCCCTGCAGAAGTTCCACAAAAACTTGTTGGGAAGGGTTTTGTGTCGAGACGGATCATCAACCACTCAAAAACCTGCAGGAGGCGCATTGAAAAACGCAGGGGTTTTGCGTTGGGGAATGGCACGCAGCCCCCCCGGTACGAGGCAGTAAATTCCCCTCGAAAATGTCGGACTGACTATTTAAGTCGTGTAGTCTGCAAGCTGCACTCAGAGGAGTCAGTCATATCCAGGGGGCTTGTTTATAAAATTGTTGATCCCAGTTTGTTTATTGGATATGGGTTCAAAACCCAAATTTGGGTATGGTTTATATTTTTTTTTTTGTGAGACTTGTTTATATTTTTTTTTGTGAACTTGTTCATGTGGATGTAGTTATGCTTGGGGCACACATCCTTGTAGGAGCATTATTTGCAATAAGTGAGGATGGGATTCCCAGTGAAATGTTGGGATCGCGTATATTATATTTTGCTTTTCATAAGAAAATTTTAAAAAAAGGATGGCAAAACCCCAGGGAGGGGAATTGCATAATGGAAAAGAGGTCGTTATAAATAGTTGAAATAACGCAGAGCGCAGTCAATGATAACTCATTGGATGGGATTCACAAAAGTATATTTTATAAATTTAAACCCTTGGTTGTAAAATATTTTCCAAAATTTCGGTGTACTGTGTGTCAGCAAATTCGGTTGTTGTCCTTTTGTAC
Source organism: Conus ventricosus (assembly GCA_018398815.1). Taxonomy (NCBI): domain Eukaryota; kingdom Metazoa; phylum Mollusca; class Gastropoda; order Neogastropoda; family Conidae; genus Conus; species Conus ventricosus. The sequence continues at coordinate 27,805,216 of CM031602.1, forward strand.
CGTTTTTGAGACAATGCGGTGCTTCTTTTTTCAAGGGGAAATTGTCCCGGTCCCAAAATTTAGCACAACCGAAGTGTTCAGTCGTCGGACCCAAAATGGGCATAAGTCCCAAAAAAACTTCAGGCGCCAGAAAAAGGGGGGGATAGGTCGGGTCGGCATTTAAACAAGGGGGGGGCCACGAGACGTTCTGTCCCCAACGACTAAGCGGCTTTGACGCGCCTCGTGTCTGCCCCGACGGACCCCGTCTGGGCCAGCCTTATCCGGCCCAAATTTTTGGGAAACCCAAAGTCATTGTTAGTTTAGACATCGTGGGGCCCCCCCGATCGCTAGCCACTTTAAGTGACCCGTGTCCCCGGCAAAGTTTTAATAGGAAAGGGGGGGGGGAAAGGTAGTGTGTGGTGGGGGGGAAATCTGCTAATCAATTAAATGACCAATTGACCCCCACGGAGAAGGGGTAGACGGGGTCGTGATGTGAATATCCAAAGGAATTAGAGGGAGACAATTCGGGGGGTCAGGGGGAAAAATACTGACCAATGGTATCCCCCCTTTTGGACAGAAAGGAAAAGAATAGAAGAATGCTGAGTGAGAACGACGAAAGGGGGAAGAAGAAGGGAGAGGAGGGAAGAGAGGTTCTGAGTGGGGGCCTGCGGGGAAAAAGGGCAGGAGAGAGAGAGGAAAGGGGGGGGAGAGGGGAACCCAAATTGAGAGATAGCATAGTATTGCGAGGAAGGACTGAGGAGAGATGTGGAGAGAGAAATAGTTGCTAATTCTGAAGAGAAAAAAGAAAAGAAAAAAAAAAAAAGAAGAAAAGCAACCATGTCCATTTGAAAACAGCTAGAAGGAAAAGAGAGAGGTGCAAGCGTTTTAAAGGGAAGAAAGAAAGGGGAACAATCGTGTTGATAGTCACGTTTAACCTAACGGGGGTTGACCCATACCTGGGGGCGTCACTTCGCCAAACAGAACCCCAGACCCAAAGCCAACAGTCTCACTGAAGGCGCCATCGACCAAAAACCAGTGCCGGCAGTTGTGTCGTTTGTGAAAAGGGCAGGAAAAGAAAAAGGGAAAAAAAAAGAAAAGACAGGATTCGGAAAATTAAGATCACCGGCCAGGAAAAGTAGAAATCTGTTTATAAACCCCGGGTTAGAATGATGTTTTAGATAAATGATTTTGGAAGTCGGAAAAGAGAAAAGTTTTTTTCATTTGATTCCATAAAGCATTGGTTTCGTTTTTTGATCATGTGTTTAAAGTTATAGACTTAAGTGGGTTTAGGACGAATGCATGATTTGTGAGATTGTAAACAAGCTGGAGTGTGTTTGGGGGTGTGCGCTGTCCTTCCTCCACTGACATTTTCACCGAGGTTGCAAATTTTTTGGGGACCTCCAGGAATTTTGGGGCCCCTTTTTTATAATTGTTCAACTTCTCAAAGGAAGCTGGGTGGGATTCAAGTATTGTAATCCTAAGACAAGGGGTTGTCTTACTTATGTTCCCAAGAAGTTAAAAACTAGGCTTGGATTGCTTCCAAGATGTTAATACAGCTTGGGATTTCAGCCCCCGAGTACTCATTTCGACGATTCCCATAATTTGCTCTCATAGTTTGGGGCAGGCGTGGGCGTCTTAAAAAACTAAAAAACTTGTCCAAACTAAATTTCATTCATGGATTGTGCTATTACGCACTCGTTCGGAACCACCCCGTTTTGGGTGCGAGTAATAAAAATCTTGTTCAAAAAAAAAAAAAAAGAAAAAAAAGATACATGGCGAAGAAAAAAACACCCCTATTTAAAAATTGTGAGCGTCGCTCGGATTTTTGGGTTTCTCAGGGATGAGTTGCGTGCATTTTTGAAAACCAAAAAAAGATGGAAAGAATGAACGCGCGGGGAAAAACGCCGTGTTTCGTAGAGATAGCTTGCGAGCAGGGAAAGGGTAAAGCTAGCGCAACGCGGAAACAGAAAGAAAAAGGGAAACGCAGGAAACAGAAAAAATGAAGCAGGAGACGAAAAAATAAGGGAAGCACAGGGGAAAAAGAAAGAATGAAACAGGGAAACAGAAAAATTAAAGGGTTTAATTAGACTGGAAAAGTGAGAAACAAAGGGGGACCACCCTGAGGTAGTTCACTTTCCATGACTCTGTGCGAGCTAGCCCCCCCACCCCAATTGCCAAAATTCTCGGAAGGGGCCGATTCGATTGATGCTACATCAGTCGTTTCGAAAAAGTTGCGACCTCGGGGTTGGCCCCCAGAAGATGGGAGTCATTTTGTCGGGGTTCTGACGGGTAAGGCGTTGCAGATTTTCACTGCGTTACCCGCGAAAAAAGTCCCATTTGGTGCTGGAAAGGCTTTAATGAAGGGGGTTTTACCTCAAGAAGAAGGGGTTTAGGAAGAAATTTCGTTTAGCTAAATTTCAAGAGGGGAGACGTACATTCAGTTTGGTGCACGCTTGGGTCACTATTTTTAGAAATGGTTAGAGTTGGGTGGTACGAAAAAGGGGTTCGCTGAGTTTAAAGAGCTGTTATGAAAGAAAAGATTTTGTCAGGTTGCGGCCCTGGTTACCTACATTTTAAAAAGAGACAGCCAGAGACAGCAGGGGGGTTTTTGAAGTTGCAGGGTGTAAGGAGGCACGTTTGGCAATAAGGTGCGGAGAAACAGGGCAGGCAAAGGGGAGAAGAGTGCAAGGAGACAGGAGGTTTTCGCAAGCCCGCAAAACCCCGTGGTGGGGCAGAAGGAAGGGCAAAGGGACATTAGGTGTTTCATTTTTACAAGAAGGGGGCATGTGGCGAGGGATTGTGCATGAGGTTCCGAAAGGGAGCAGCTTGCAAGAGGGGATAAGGGGGCGTCAAGGGAAACGCCTGCAGTGGAACCAAAAGGGAACTCTGAAGGGGTGAAGTGCAGCCATGGGTGCATGGAAGCAGTCAGTGTCAGGGGGTGGGGGCACTAGGGGTGAGTGGTTCGTTACCAGTGGGGAAGGGGGGGATTGGGCCCGCAGAGGTGAAGTGTTACAGACACTGGTTGTTCTGCGGTGTATACGAAAAACGCTGGTCGATAAAGGGGATTTGACGGGGAAAACCAACCCGTACTCTAATCGTGGCACTGTGAGGGAGTTTCCAGTTGCTAAGAAGAAGTAGTACCCCTTACTTCTCAGGCAGTTGCTGCGTTGGTGTGAGAAACCCCTTCACATTTGACTTGGAAAAATTTAGGTGCAAAAGGTCCAGGGGGTCCGAGTTGTTATGCTAAGGGGGGCAGCAGTTTTAGCACGGGGCAAAAAGGAGAAAAGGCTGTTTAAAAACCCTTAGTTTTCGGAAAAAGGAAATCGGGCATAGATGTGTCGCCTGTGAGTTTAGGGCAGCGCAGGGCAGACCTTTGTCGTGAAGTCTTGGGATTGGCAAAAGGGGGAGAGAACAGGAGGGTTTGAGGGGTGAGACAGAAATTTTTTGTGAAAAGGGGGGGCTTTGTACGAGTGTTCCCAAGGGGGAAAACAGGTAAAGGGGCCACTCAGTTAAAGGGACCCGTTTTCGTGACACTGTCATGTCTGGGTACGAGTCGTCAGGGGGTCTCTCGGCCCAGCAAAACAGCTAACCGGTCTTTGATGATTTTTATTGGCCAGGAGCAATGGGGAGACATAAACGGGTCTGCATGTCTGTGAGTGTTCAAAAAGGGCCCACAAAAGGGGTGAAGGAAGGCGCCTCTTAAACTCCCCCTCTAATTGCCACCTTCAGGAAGGGTATTGATCTGATGGCCCCAACCGCCCTGTTCAAAGGGGGGGCACAGGTATGGACACGTAAGGTTGAAGGGAAAGTTTGCAGGAGGCTGGGTTTTTTCAGAAGAACAAAATGACAGGAAGGGAGGAAAACAAACCCCAAGGCGGGAGATAAATCCGGTACGCTTCCCACGGGGCACAACAACTGCTGAGGCATTTAAAGGCCATTCACCCCAAATGAAAAGGTCGGTCGGGGTTACCGAATTTATGGAATGGGAAAAATAAAAATTTTCCTGCGAATTTTTTCCGCAAAAATACTCACGTGAGACTCGACATAGGCGCAGCAGAAAACATGATGAGGTGAAAGAAACCCCCGGAAAAGGGGGGATTTGTTGCCTAAATTTCCAGAAGGGGTATACAGGGATGGTCACTGTATAAGGGTAGACAGAGGAGTTCCCAGGTTTTGTGTCGGAGGGGGACACAAAAGCACCGGAAAGAGGAAAGGGGGGGGAAGATGATGAATTCAGAGAGACCAAAGACCAAAACAGAAAGTAGGAGTTGTAGGTTTTTTTTGGGTTCTTGGGGTTTGTTCCAAATTTCGCGCAATCAGGTCCTTCAGTGATTTGACAAGGAGGGAACCGGGGAGCGGTCGAGTGGTCCCGACGCTGGAGCAAACTGCAGACAGTGTTGGAAAAGCTAGGTTCCGCCATTTTTAAATACCAGTATTCCAAACCCTTTTTTTTTTGGGCGATGAATCAGGCGGTGGGTAGGTGCAAATAGTGCAGGAGCAGAAGGGGGCGGTTTCCGTAGAACGCAGCGGAATTGACAAAGTGGAAGAAGGGGACGCAACGGTGGAGAAGG
>CM031602.1:27827265-27837265 GCA_018398815.1 Conus ventricosus
ACGGCCAGTCCTTCTCTGATAGTATAACGGCCAGTCCTTCTCTGATAGTATAACGGCCAGTCCTTCTCTGATAGTATAACGGCCAGTCCTTCTCTGATAGTATAACGGCCAGTCCTTCTCTGATAGTATAACGGCCAGTCCTTCTCTGATAGTATAACGGCCAGTCCTTCTCTGATAGTATAACGGCCAGTCCTTCTCTGATAGTATAACGGCCAGTCCTTCTCTGATAGTATAACGGCCAGTCCTTCTCTGATAGTATAACGGCCAGTCCTTCTCTGATAGTATAACGGCCAGTCCTTCTCTGATAGTATAACGTCCAGTCCTTCTCTGATAGTATAACGGCCAGTCCTTCTCTGATAGTATAACGGCCAGTCCTTCTCTGATAGTATAACGGCCAGTCCTTCTCTGATAGTATAACGGCCAGTCCTTCTCTGATAGTATAACGGCCAGTCCTTCTCTGATAGTATAACGGCCAGTCCTTCTCTGATAGTATAACGGCCAGTCCTTCTCTGATAGTATAACGGCCAGTCCTTCTCTGATAGTATAACGGCCAGTCCTTCTCTGATAGTATAACGGCCAGTCCTTCTCTGATAGTATAAGGCCAGTCCTTCTCTGATAGTATAACGGCCAGTCCTTCTCTGATAGTATAACGGCCAGTCCTTCTCTGATAGTATAACGGCCAGTCCTTCTCTGATAGTATAACGGCCAGTCCTTCTCTGATAGTATAACGGCCAGTCCTTCTCTGATAGTATAACGGCCAGTCCTTCTCTGATAGTATAACGGCCAGTCCTTCTCTGATAGTATAACGGCCAGTCCTTCTCTGATAGTATAACGGCCAGTCCTTCTCTGATAGTATAACGGCCAGTCCTTCTCTGATAGTATAACGGCCAGTCCTTCTCTGATAGTATAACGGCCAGTCCTTCTCTGATAGTATAACGGCCAGTCCTTCTCTGATAGTATAACGGCCAGTCCTTCTCTGATAGTATAACGGCCAGTCCTTCTCTGATAGTATAACGGCCAGTCCTTCTCTGATAGTATAACGGCCAGTCCTTCTCTGATAGTATAACGGCCAGTCCTTCTCTGATAGTATAACGGCCAGTCCTTCTCTGATAGTATAACGGCCAGTCCTTCTCTGATAGTATAACGGCCAGTCCTTCTCTGATAGTATAACGGCCAGTCCTTCTCTGATAGTATAACGGCCAGTCCTTCTCTGATAGTATAACGGCCAGTCCTTCTCTGATAGTATAACGGCCAGTCCTTCTCTGATAGTATAACGGCCAGTCCTTCTCTGATAGTATAACGGCCAGTCCTTCTCTGATAGTATAACGGCCAGTCCTTCTCTGATAGTATAACGGCCAGTCCTTCTGTGTTAGATCTTATAACGGCCAGTCCTTCTCTGATAGTATAACGGCCAGTCCTTCTCTGATAGTATAACGGCCAGTCCTTCTCTGATAGTATAACGGCCAGTCCTTCTCTGATAGTATAACGGCCAGTCCTTCTCTGATAGTATAACGGCCAGTCCTTCTCTGATAGTATAACGGCCAGTCCTTCTCTGATAGTATAACGGCCAGTCCTTCTCTGATAGTATAACGGCCAGTCCTTCTCTGATAGTATAACGGCCAGTCCTTCTCTGATAGCATAACGGCCAGTCCTTCTCTGATAGCATAACGGCCTCATCGAATACTTCATTGCGAATGTTTGGAAATGATTTTCGCATTCTGGACTAATGTTACCAGCAGAGCTCGCCCTGCTTATACTTAGTGTACCACGTTCCCAGCATATAAGATCCCACCTGGACATCTGTAAATCTACTATGGTTAGAAAACCAGTTTGTAGATATGCAAATATGAGTACATCACGTCCCTTTGCTACGTCATGTTCATAGCGACGGGGGAAATGTGTGCATACATTTGCATGTATATAGGGGGAAAGGCACACATGCATGGGCAATGCTGCTATGGAGTGAACAACCATCCTTTGACTTTGACAGATGTGATTACTTCGTAATGTATTTTCACCATAAAGAAACTGGTAGACGGGGCCAAAGCATAGGAGAAAATCAACATAACTCTTTTGTATCTCATCTACATTAATGAGACAGGCGGACAGACCGACAGTTGGACAGAACAATCGATGGTTTCCGTCTCCTGTCCAGAGTACAGTGCGGGGATTGTTCATCAGGGAAGACGGGTACCACACGGTCGTGTTTGATATCAACAGCTCCTAGGCCCTGTAGACCGCTGGCGGTGGGAATGGGGCTCATAGACTCTGGGTGCATCTAGGTATGGGAGACGCAGAATTCGCAGCGTGGGTGCATTGCTTTAGGGAGGACACCAAAAGATAAGACACAAAATACTTACACAGTTATTTCATGATAGCAGACAAAAGGAACCAACCTCGATGACTTTCACACAAGCTCAGGCCCATGGATTCCATTCTCACTTTATCTCTGACGCATCGCTTAACATTTCCGAGTGCATCAGGAGGAGCATTGCTACAGCCGCGGCTTTGGTGCACGTCTTTCAGAGGTGAAGACCATTGGTGCAGCGGTGATCATTGTGGTGCTTCCACGCCCCTGATGACCTCCAGGACCAGCGATTTCTCACAATGCCTGTTCTCTCGTATAACGAGATTTGCGTATCGGCTTCTTCTGTTGCCATGGTAAAATATCTCCCCAGAGAACTCCGCCTCGACAATGCTCTCAGAAAGTACCTCTCTTCTCCCTCCCTGCCTTCTCTCCTTTCCTCCCTTCCCCACTTACCTCCTTCCCGCAAAATATTTAATCGATCCAGGCAGAAAAAAGCACGTTTATCACAAAGTACAAAGGAATGCACTCTTTGTATAAAATCTGCAGCCTCGATGTGCTCGTCTTTGCTTGACAAAGTCCGTTTATTAAAGCGAACGGAATGAGAGCCTTGCAGACATGGCCATTCTGACGCCTTTATGTGCCTTGCAAGGAGAATCGATTCTTGATGACTTTTGCAAGATTGTTCTGCATACACAGTCTTCTAAGCCCCTCCATTTATTTCTGACAGTTGAAAGCAGCAAACCATTTCGTTCGATTGTAGCATTTAGTCGCCTTGTAAGGACCATCACTTAGTTAACAGGAAGCTGTGTAGGAAGTTGTCCCCCTTGCTATAAAACGTCTCAGGAACTCGTTTCTTTCGTTCCCCAGGGTGTACTTCAACATTGTCGTTAGACCCACTCCAGTGTCACCACAGAATTAATAGCGTAGAATAGTATTAGTTATAGTTGTGGCACCCACCATTAGGGGAAGACAATGACTTTGCTCCTGCTTTTTAAAGCTGTTCACAACGGAATTATTCATAGTTTTTGTAGAGGCCCGTGTGTGGATGCAACTATTTGCGAGCAAAGAGACTATAATTTACCCCAGACCGCCTGCACCCTAGAAATGTAACCAAGCGTCAATCGATGTCTTTTTAATTCCGTTTTATTTGCTTCTTTGCTAAAGTACCAGATAAAAGTATGTACACGGATAGAGGATGTATAGGACAGAGTGTTTATAGGGACAGAGCAGAGTAAACACAAGAACTGAGTATACACAAGAATAGAATGTATTCGAATTTAAGGGCAAAATATGTAAAGGGATCAGTATGTACAGGAATGCACAGGTCAGAAAAAAGAGAGTGGACAATATTAGACAATGTACAAGGACAGATTATTTACTATGACAGATTTGTGAAGGAGTACTATATTAAATAAAAACAGAGTGTAGGTCAGAATGTATGTATGTGCAAGGAGAGGGGGGGGGGGCACAAGGAGAGAAGGTATCCAATGAGAGGGTGTGTACAAAAGGATATAGTATGTACGAGGGCAGAATATATTCAAAGTATGGGTGTGTGCATCCGCGCGCGCGCACGCGTGCACGCGCGTGTGTGTGGTGTGTGTGTGTGTGTGTGTGTGTGTGTGTGTGTGTGTGTGTGTGTGTGTGTACGTGTGTGTGTGTGTGTGTGTGTGTGTGTGTGTGTGTGTGTGTGTGTGTGTGCGCGCGCGCGCGCGGGCGCGTGGACAGTCTATATACAGGGACAAAATATATACAAGGACTGAGTATGCGCGAGGACATGGTATGCACCAGAGCACAGTATAAACAACCACATGGCGTGCATCAAGACAAAGTTTGTGTGTGTGTGTGAGTGTGTACAATGGCGGAATGCTTGTGTACACAAGGACAAAATATGTGACAGTAAAACAAACAAGAACAAGAACCGGGTTTATGCAGGGTCATAGTGTATACAATGCAGGGTCATAGTGTATACAATGTCAGAATGTAAACAAGGTCAGAGTATGTGGAAGGAGAAACAAGCATGTACAAAAAAAAGAGTATGTACAGGTCAAAACAATAGGCACGATTATTTGATCAGCACCAGGCAGAGACTAGAACAAACAAGCCCACTTTGGTGGAGGAATCTAACCCAGGGACAATAGTTCACATGAGGCAGGCGACATAAATGGTTCTGTTCAAAAGACTTCAGACAAGGCAAATAAATGTGTCTATTCACAAACGTTGGACAGGGGAAATAAATGGCTCTGTTCACAAGGCTTTAGACCGGGGAATTTAAACGGGTCTATTCACAAAGAGACGGCGTAATCAATGCTGCCAGAAAAGGACTAATATGTACATTATGGCGTCTTCCTCTTTACCAGTTCCCCTCCCCAACTTTCCCTCTGACTTATAAAATCTTTGTTGTCATTTTCACAATGGCGGAGAAATTATTTGCCTGTATTTGCACGTGTACAGAAGAAAGAGTGGGATGGGCGTGATGATAAGGGTAGAGGTGCAGTCGAGCAGACAAAATGTTAACACTCATTAGAGGTTCATTGTTTTGGTACAAAGAAGGTTAACTGAGAGGGCAAAGCATTAGGAAAATCGACCTGGCTCTTTTGTGTCTATTTACGTTAATTAATGAGACAGACGCACAGGTAGACAGGCCAGTGGATTTGGATCACAATGATTGATGGTCCCGGCTTTGATGGGAATCAAGCGGTCGAGTTTGAGATCAACAGCTCTCTGTGCACTGCTGAAAGTGGGGGATGCGACTGATTCATCTGTATGTGGCTGTGCATGGAGATTTGAAATGGTGGCGTGGATGTATTTGTTCATGGAAAAACACCAACGCTAGGTAAAATACAGCGTCACCCAGCAGATAGCAATAGGACAGTGAGGACGTAATGAATTTTTGCACTGCTTAAAATGGAAAAGACCTAAGTCCTAGAGCATGGAAGAGAATAATCGGTTAACTGGGATATGAGCTTAGATCCAAGCACTACTTCCGCTCTAATAATCTATCATACCCCTACGATTTCTGATCAGACAAGGAAGAGGTGTGTCCGCACCCAGTCTCTAACCCACAGCCTTAGGAGGTGGAGAAGACAAAGGTGCAGCTTTCGGCAACGCAGTACCCCCACAGTTTCAGTACGCTCAGAGACTTGTACCAATGACAGCGATCCCTTACAATATTCGTTCTCTCGAAGAGCAAGGTCTGCATGCTCCCTGTTCTGCTGCCGTGGCGCAATTTGTCCCAATATAACCCCCCACCACCACCACCACCACCCACCATTCCAGTGCTCTCCGAAAACACTTCTCTTTTCCCTCCCTGTTCCACTTCTCCCCCCCCCCCCCCCCCTCCCCTCCCCCGTGCATCTATCACTTTCCCACAATTATGCTCAACCACTCCAAGCATAAAAAGCACGTTTATGACAAAAAAAAAACACACAAAGAAATGTACCTTTTGTATGATATCTCCAGCATGGATGTGTTCATCTTTGCTCAGCAAAGTCTTGACCAAAGCGAAAGGAACACAATCCTCGTGTGAAACGTCACACTGGCTCCAATTTTGTACCCGGGGGGAGCAGAATCGATTCTCGGTGGATCCTCCTAAATTGTTCAGCACACATAACCCCCCCCCCCCCCCCCCCCCCCCCCCCCCCCCCCCCCCAAGCCATTCCATTCATATCTGACATTTGAAAGCAGCAAATCATTTCACTCCACTGTAGTACTCAGTCGCCTTGCGAGTGTTGTCGCCATCTCTTGGTTGACTAGAGGCTATGTAAGAAGCGTTTTCCTGTAACGGTAAAACACCTCAGAGTTCCGTTAGCAATCGTTCCAAAGGGGATAGTCTAACCGTGTTAATAGTCCAGTCCCAGTCCAACGTCATCTAAGAAATAGGGGTGTAGTGTAATGTTAGTTTAAGTTGTGACTTCTATCAGTAGTGGAAACCAATGGGGCGGGTTCTTTTCCCCTCTCACACTTTTTTCTTTTAATATTGTTTACACAGGAATTATTCATAGTTCCCGTGGAGGCTAGTAAGTTAGTGGCAGCCTCTGGCGTGGCTGGAGACTATCATATCTTTTAAACTTTTAAACATCATTAGACCCCGTCTTCCCAGGAAATCTTGCCCACACTTGGTCAGTGTGTGTGTGTGTGTGTGTGTGTGTGTGTGTGTGTGTGCGTGCGTGCGTGCGTGCGTGCGTGCGTGCGTGCGTGCGTGCGTGCGTACGCTCGTGCGTGCGTGCGTGCGTGCGTGTGTGTGTGTGTGTGTGTGTGTGTGTGTGTGTGTGTGTGTGTGTGTGTGCGTGCGAATGTAAGGGTAGATGTGCACAAGAACAGTATTACTGGGTATATACACGGGCAGAGTATGTACAAGGACAGAGTTTGTTCAAACATAATACCAGGACGTGTTCGTAGACAGAGAGTGTGTGAAGACGCTGACAATTAAACTGGCAGATGATATTTTTGTCTGCATTTGCATGTATACGGAGAAGTGTTAAAACAACAACAATTAGAAAAGCAACAACAAAATAAAAATGCATATAAAAGTAAACTAACAAATTACACACACACACACATACACACACACACACACACACACACACACACACACACACACACACACACACACACACACACACACACACGCACATACATACGCACGCACGCACACACTCACGCACGCACGCACGCACGCGCACGCACGCGCGCGCGCACACACACACACACACACACACACACACACACACACACACACACACACACACACACATACACACACACACACACACACACACCAAAAATAAAACTCGTATGTGCCAAGAAAAAGGCTGATACACAGGGCCACGGTTTGCTGAAAATCGATCTAGCCCTTTTGTGTCTTATTTACATGAAGACGACTGACTCACAGATCGACAGAACAACTGATAGGCTTCCGCACAGACCTGTGTGCACTAAGGGTTTCACTGTGGGTAACCACACCATCCAGGTTGATATCAATAGCTCCCTGCAGGCTGCTGCCCGTGGAAATGCGGCTGCATGATTCTAAGTGTAGATGTGCACGGAAGATCTAACATGAGCCGCGTGGATGTCTTATATCAAGGAGGACTTCGAATGAAAAAGCAGAAACAGATTTTACAGATTGTTACACTGCCACACTATCGAAAAAGCTGGATCGCGGCCATAGACAAAGAATGTTATGCAAAGGATTACATTAATGCCAGGTTATATGCATTAACACCTTCCCCTCCAGTAATTCGACTCACCACTAAGAACTTCTGAGAGAATCAGGTAGAGTTTTACCACTACCTAAGCTCTTATTCACAACTATCAGACTTGGAGACAGCCAGTGCAAAGTTCACCTTCGCCGTACTTCCATGGCTGTCATGGGCTCAGGGGGCAATTACAATGACAGTGATTCCTCACAATATCTGTACTGTCGTAAAACGAGGTCTGTGTATCTGATTCTTCTGTTGCCATGGTAAAAGGTCTCCCCATAGGACTCCCCAGAGACAATGCTCTCAGAAAACACTCCTCCCTGCCCCATCCCCCCCCCCACCCCACATACCCCCACCCCCACCTCCGCTCCATGTATCCCTTTCCAACACTGTATCCCTTTCCTTTTCAATCAAGCAGAAAAACCTTGTGAGTTGTTCGTTGCTGTGCTCTCGTCTTTCCTCGGCAAAGTCTCTATACTAAAGCAAAACGGAAAGAAAGCCTTTCGGAGAAGACTTTACTGACGCCTCTGCTGTGCCCAACGAGCAGGATCGATTCTGAATTGTTTTTTGCTGGATCGTTCTGCATATATACAACCCTCTATTGATTTGTGACGTTTCAAAGCAGCAAGTCATTTCGCTGTATTGTGTAGCTTTCAGTCACCTTGCAAGTGTTGTCGCCCTATTCTGGTTCACTGACGGCAATGTCAGAAACGTTAACCTTTCGCTGAGACGTCCCTCAATTCCATTTGCAGTTATTTTCTTGGGAGTACTTCAGCGGTGTTTATGGTGCTCAGCCCAACTCTACTGTCACCGCAGAAATGGTACTGTAGCGAAGTAGATGGTATTGTAGGTGCGTCTACCGGTTCGCAACGGAATTGTTCGTGGTCTTCGTCGTGGCCGGAGTAAGAGGCAGCCAATGGCGTGCCTGGAGACCATTTATCATCTCTCAGCGTCCTCCAGATCCCTTCCTCCCGGGACATTTTACCTAGTCTCAATCATTGTATTTTTTATGCTCGTGATGGTGGTGGTGGTGGTGTCTTTTTATTCGTTCGTTGCTTCCTTTGTTTGTTTGTTTGTTTGTTTGTTTACGTGTTCGTCTACCTGCAATATATGAGGACAGAGAATGTAAGACAGGATGTATGTGAGTAAGAGGATATAGTGCGCACAAAAACAGATTGTGTATAACAGAGAATGCATTATGTAAAAACAAGGGAGGAGCATGGACAAAGGCCTACGAGAACAGATTGTGTACAAGGCAAAGTATATGTGTTTATAAGGACAAAGTGTGTATATAGACAGAGTACTATTTGAGAGCGTGTACAAGAATAGAGTGTATGCAGGGACAGAATGTGCACAAGGTCAAAATGTGTTGAAGTAAACATGTGTTCAAGAATACAATGTGTGCAAGGAGAATATACATAAAACAACGTTCGTGCAAAGACTTAGTATATACACAGACACAGTACAAACACTGACAGTGTATACATCAGGACAGAGTGTGTCCAAGGTCACAATGTGTATAAGGACAGAATGTGTACAAGTACTGAAAATGTTCCAGGGCAAATGTGTTCAATAACAGAACATGTATCAGGACAGAGCGTGTATACAACAAGTATTCACAAGTACAGAGTGTGTACAAGGACAGAGTGTACACAAGGACAAAGTGTATACAAGGACTGAGTGTGTACAAGGACAGATGATGCTCAACGGCAGAGTGTACACTTGAACAAGATGGATTGTGTACACGAACAGAGTGAGTACATGTGCACGAACAGATTGAGTACACATTCAGATATGTACAGTGTAGGTGTGTACAAGGACAGAGTATTTACAAGAACACAGTATGAACAAAGACAGACTGCATACAATGTATATACAAGGACAGAGGATGCACGGCTACAGAGTATACACAATAACAAAATAGTTATGTATAAGAACACAGTGTGTATATCTTCAAGAACAGACTGCTTGCATGTAGAACGGGAAAGCGTGAACAAGACAGGTCTGTGAAAGAACATGGTGTGTACAAGGACAGGTCTGTACAAAGACAGGATGTGTACTAGGACAGGCCTGTACAAATTTAGGGTGTGTACAAGGACGGATAATGTACCAGGACAGATGTGGAGATCAACAGAGCCGAGGAGGGCGGAATGTGTCGAACAACAGTTTGTTGAAAACCACGCTTGGAGAGAAACTGAATATAACCGCGAACAGAGCGCAGAAGGACAGAACGTTCAGAGGCATCAAGCCTTCTGCAGGACAATGTATGAGAAAAGAGTGAGTTGAAGGACAAGGTGAGTACAAAGATGATTTGTTCGGGGCAGTATGTAGGATATTAGACTGTGTGGAAGGAGAGCATATGCATCGTGGCAGAAACTGTGGTGAGTAGTGGTATGGTGTAGACGATCAGAGTCTGTCAAAGGACGGGGCTTGCAGTTCTTAATGACAAAGAGCATAGAAGGGTATGTAGAGGGACAGTAGCTGTAGAAACACA
>CM031602.1:27842265-27847265 GCA_018398815.1 Conus ventricosus
TGTTGTTGTTGTTGTTTTGCTTGTTGGCTTGTACCTTTCTTGTCTGCCCACAACTCGAAACAGGTGGTTGGAACTTCCTGATCGGGCGTCGTTGCATGTAGCTCATGGAGCAATTTTTGGAGGGAAGATGCGGAGAGAGGTCGGTGGAATTGGAGGGGGGGGGGGGGTGCTGTCATTTGCTGGCGAGTCATTCAGCTTGTGTTGTTGTTGTTTTTTACTCAGCATCAGTTCCATGCAGGTCAAGGAGTGCAATCTTTGCTCCGAGATGCCTTCTTCCTTGCCAGCTTCTTTCCCTCCCTTTTTCCATCCCCCACCCCCCACCTCTTTTTTTTCTATATCCTTCATATGTTTCTTTTTTTTCTCTCATCACAGACAATAATTGCACTGCTGATATATCATGACGTCACAGGCAGATTATTTTTTTCTTCCGGATCTTCATTTTATTCCACGCTGTTGTATTTGAGGTTAATGTGTTCAAATGTGTGAATTGTGGAGTTCCTCAGTGCCACAGAGACGATAGACTACAGAAAATGCTATACACACGTGAATCCAAACAGCGTTCAAGAGGGCCACTGGACATTGGAAATAGAGAAGGGAGGGAAGGGAAGACAGGGAAAAAAATGAGCAGAACGGTGGGTTGTCGTAAAACAGATTCCAAGTGTCACGTGTACCCCCCCCCCACCCACACCCCACCCCAGATAACACACCTTTTAATCTAACCCTGCAAAATATACGTTCAGCTTTGGCTGAAGTGCAGTGTCAGGATTTCTCAAATTATAAACACACAGAGCCCATTTTCACAAGACAGCTGAACTAAGTTAGGGGCAAGTGGGCGATCCAAAGGCGTCACAAGATAATGTTATGGAGCGAGACAGTCACGCGATAATGCTCACAAGTATCCTTCAGTAAAATAAAATATGGAAAACCAGTTAGACGACCTGGTTGCATGAACAGCAACAACAGCAACAAAATATGAGAAAGCTGGTCACAATCTTGTTGCAGTGAGTAAATAGGATGCGTTTTAAGACTGGTTTTAGAGAGCTAATTAGAATCGTGTGGCAATGTGTGATCCTGGTCTGTTTCAGAAGTGCTGTAACAGCGCTAGACAGACTCTTTTTCCATTGTGAAATCCAGCTAACTTTCAGGATTCATCGGACTTTTGCTGAAACAGGGGAACCTTATATGTCACGGAATCATGTAGGAACGTGCAACCCAGATGTAACTCAGAAACAGACTAAATTATTGCAATGGATGACCCAGGAATGTAACAGTTAGAACCGTGCACAGATGTAGAGACCTTCCCAGAATATGTTGTGGAATGAAACAGACGGGGTCGAAGTGCTGATCAAAGTATTTTACGTATCATTAGCATGAAAAGGGTATCACAAATATGTAACGCTGTTAGAATCAGCTTGATGTATTGGCGAGAGAAAGCTATGCTGAAACAGATGACCCAAAATGTTAGGCGGACAAATCACGTTGAATACCGAGCCAGATGATGTACACAACGTAAACAAAGCCATGATAAAATGATAGACCCAGACAAAACCATAATGATGACCTCAATGTACTAGATGGCTAGTCAGAGCCAATTTGCGATAGGTGGCCGGCCCTGATGTGTTAGGTCTCAGGCTAACGGATGTGTGATGGGTGACCCAAGTATATCATACTTATTTACTTAGGCCCATAGCTCAAGGGTGAGCATAGGCCATCGACAACACTCCGCCATCGCACTCGGTTCTGGGATGCTCGCTGAATGCCTGTCCAGTTAGTCCCCTGCCTCTTTATCCCTGCCTCAGTGTCTCGCCTCCAGCTGCTGCGAGGTCGGCCTCTCTTCGTTTTCCCCTGCGGGTTCCATGTCAGGGCTTGGCGTGTGGTGCTGGATGCTGGCTTCCTGAGAGTGTGTCCAATCCAGCCCTACTTCCTGTGCAGAATCTGCTAGGCCACTGGTTCCTGTCCTGCTTGCTTCCACAGATCTTCATTGTTGATTTTTTCTGGCCATCTGATTTTGAAGATGCGCCTCAGACAGGTGTTGATGAAGGTTTGAATTTTTTGCTGTATTGCCTTGGTCATTCTCCAAGTTTCGCAGCCGTAGAGCAAAACCGACTTTACGTTTGAATTGAAGATACAGTATATCATAGGATGGAAAAATAATTCAGGGATGTTATACAGCAAGGCAAAGTCATGCTGGATTGAAGGTGTTCTTAGGTCCCTTTAAATTACACCTGTAAATCTAGTGTAGCACCTTTATTACTGTCTTATTTTTTATTTGTTTGAAAAAATGTGTACGAGTTTACTGGGGATGAGGTGGTAAGTAAAAGTGAATGCTCGTAATGTAACGATACAATTCCAGTAAAATGAAACATTAACTGTGTGCCGTGAATCGGCACAGAATTCTGATGAGATCTTTTTTTTTAAAGCACATTGTTTCTCTCTACTCTAGTTGACTAAAGTCAGTTGAATTTTTAAAGGAATTCAAAGTAGATCCGCCAGTTCCCAGGAACAAACAAATTACAGGACAAACCACGACGCGTTTCGACTTCTTAGCAATCACTAATCTTCTCAAAGATGGGCGTTCTTGATAAGTGACTGCTCGTTCTTCGTTTTCATTGTCCTGAATGCTGTTTATCTTGACTGAAGAAGACCTAAGAGGTCGAAACGCCTCGTGTTTTGTCTTGTGATTTCTTTGTCCCTCTTAACTGGCGGAAGTACTTGAAATTCCTTTGAAAATGTGTTTCAACTTCCGCCTGCAGTCACCGCCCTTTGAAACTGAGATCCATGATGGAAGGTGTTTTTTTTTTTTTGTTTTTTTTTTTCTTTTTTTGTAATGTTTCTGTCAGATGAACTAACAAGCCAAGGACGAGGGTGATAAAGTAACCTCACTGGTGGAGGAGGTAAGACGGACGGAAAGGAATTGAACCTGTGCCTGCAATAAAGCCATCACCAGGTTTCTTCTGTCCGAGCGGCCAATTCCAGCCGACAATGATGCCAGTGATGGGATCTTGGAGAGAGTCCATTTCCAGACCTGTCCGTGCGGAAGATGTCTCACCCAGAGACACGGAGACATCCGCCAGTCCAGATCGAACTCCTGGCTCTGTAATGGATTCGATCAAATGGCTGCAAAGACCCCGCCTCGGAGTTTCTCCTTCCCGTTCTGCAACGTGTTTTAGTTTGGTTTGCCTTAGCGTGGTTTGGTTTAGCTCAGATGGGCTTCAGTCTCGTTTGTTTCGTTTAGTTTCATTTAGTTTAGTCTGGTCTGGTCTGGTGCCAGCATTCACTTTCTTTTTATGTATTTCAAGGAGGCATTCCGTCCCTATACTTTTTATGTTTATTTCTTTGGCTTTTTTGTTTGTTTGTTTGTTTGTCTGTTTTTTTGCTTTTGTTGTTGTTTTGTTGTTGCTTTGGTAGTGGTACCTGGAGAGTATGACATGGTTTATTCTCTTATTTATCCATGTGTGTGTGTGTGTGTGTGTGTGTGTGTGTGTGTGTGTGTGTGTGTGTGTGTGTGTGTGTGTGTGTGTGTGTGTGTGTGCGCGCGCGCGCGCCGCGTTTGTATCGTTTGTTTTTGATATGGGGTAGACGCCAGATGTGTTTAGAGGAAATTGCTTTTCTTTCATTTAATTTTTAATAAATTTTCTAGGGGAAAATAAATTAGCTTGGGAGAGACAGTAATAAATGAAGACAAAAACAGAAAGATTAAAAACAAAATCCTGGTAAGTGCTATCAACACCAACCCTTCCCTCATCCATCACCCTTGCTTTCTCTTTTGGCATCTCTGATGTCAAATTGCCCCAAAACAATGGATTGAGCAGCAGTTCAATATTTCTGAAATTTTATATACCTTAGCATTATCGACAGGTCAAATATAGGATAGGGCTTTTAGAACTAGAAGCTGGGTACATTCTGAAAAGTATTAGTGATGCTAATAATTTGTGGAGGAAACGAAAATAATTCGTTTAGCATTCCGTCGACAGGAGTTCTAGGGTCAGAGAAGTAGTGTTGAAACCATGACGTCTGATACGAAACGTTGTCTGATACATTTTATTTGATTTTGTATCATTTGGTCAGAATTAGTCCAAGTTAATTTTATTTCATCGGGTCAAAATTAGTTCAGTTTTATATGGTTTGATTTCATTGGGTCAAAATTGATATGAATTGATCGATCGAGTCACATTTGATTTGATCGTGACATTTGATTGTATGTATTTCAAATTAATGTGATGCCATTGGATTATGTTAGAGGTGGTCTCATTTGGTTTCACATTGTTAAGGCTAATTTAGCTTGATCGGGTCACAACTGATTTAATTTCATCAGGTCATAAACGACTTGAGTCCATCAGGACATATTTGATTTTGCTTTCAACGGGCCACCTATGTCTCAGTGTCAGTGGGTCACGTTATCGGCTCATATGTGATTGGATTTCGTTGGGAGTCACATATGATTCACTTTGATTGGGTCACATTTAATATCATTCCACATCATTTGATTGGATCTGGACCCAAAAAAAGTCTAACTGCTCTGATCGGATCATATCTGATTTGACGTCATTTTCCGAAGTTCCTATAGATTAAAGCTATTTGAAGTTCCTATAGATTAAAGCTATTTGAAGTTCCTATCGATTATAGCTATTTGAAGTTCCTATAGATTACAGCTGTTTGAAGTTCCTATAGATTAAAGCTATTTGAAGTTCCTGTAGATTAAAGCTATCCGAAGTTCCTACAGATTAAAGCTATTCGAAGTTCCTACAGATTAAAGCTATTCGAAGTTCCTACAGATTAAAGCTATTCGATGTTCCCACAGATTATAGCTGTTCGAAGTTCCTACAGATTAAAGCTATTTGAAGTTCCTACAGATTAAAGCTATTTGAAGTTCCTACAGATTAAAGCTATTTGAAGTTCCTACAGATTAGAGCGCCTGACTCGTAATCTTGGTGATCCTGGGGTTGCGGGTTCGAACCTCCGCCGGGGCGTTTCGGAACAGGGGGATTTTTCCCTCGGAG
>CM031602.1:27854765-27857265 GCA_018398815.1 Conus ventricosus
GTTCAGACAGACGCGAGGCACCTCCTAATCTCAGTTGACAGTTATCCGTTGTAGCAATATCCTTACTAAAAAAAAAGAATCCTCGAGAGACCTGTTTAGAGAGGTATGAGGTAGACACACAAAGCACAACAAGCAAACAGAAACAAAACAAAAATCCTTGTTGACTCTTAACATTGCAAAATACACAGGGGAAATCTTTGCAGAGAACCAAGCCTCGGCACACAACCTAAACAGAACTGGAGGAACAACATTTTCTGGAAGGACAAATAAAAAGACATGGTATGGACGGACGCAGAGTGTTAGAAGAGTGAATTTCCTAAGGACAATATTAGTAGGACGCTATGTAGAAGAATGAAGTGTTAATAGGGCCGTGTAGAAGGATGATGAATAGAAGGACCCTGTGGATCGCAGAGTGAAGAGAAGTACAGTGTAAAAGGATGATGATTAAGCACAGTCTTTTACCTTTTCACACAGGAAGTTTTGCCGAAGCGAAGCTTTCGGCCTCCATCCAGAGGCCTTCGTCAGCGCCGAATGTCTCGCTGAGTGAGTTGTGTTCGGTGCCCGCGATCTCGAGATGAACTCGAGTCACGAGACCGAATAAGGGAAGTGTGGGCTGCTGGTAGGTTATGTCGGCCCCGGTCTCGGTTGAGGGAAGGAGACGTGGCCGCGATGTAGATGGCCTCGTTTACTCCTCTTTGGAACCATTTAGATTCCTGGTCCAGGACGCTGACATTGTCCTGGGAGAACTCATGTCCGCTGGTGTTCAAGTGTTCTCCAACTGGTGACGATTCTCTCTTGTGTTCTTTGATGCGGAGTTTCAATTTCCTTTCTGTTTCTCCGACGTATGTCTGGTCACAATCTCCACACTGGATCTCGTAAATTGCCCCTGATTGTTCTAGTTTGTCCACTTTGTCCTTAGGGGCCACTAGTCTGCTTCTGATGGTGTTGTAGGGCTGAGAGTGGACCACCACGCCATTCTTCCTGATCTTGCGGGCGAGGGTTTCCGTCACACCCTTGACATAGGGGATGGTGACATGTCCAAGGGTGGGGCTCGTTTTCATGGTGGAGAGGTGGGGAGCGGTCTTCTTTCTTCCTGGTAAGTCCCAGGCCCATTTGGGGTAGCCTGAGATGCTCAGCACTTCCCGGAGGTGGCGGAGTTCCTCTTCACGGTTAGACTGGGTGGAGCAGATGGTATTTGCTCGGTGACGTAGGGTTCGGATCACTCCCAGCTTGTGTTCTAGGGCTGGTGGCTGTCGAACTGGAGGTACTGGTCAGTTTGGTGATGATGTTTGGTGGGATAGTGAAACGACGGAGTATATAGAGGAGGAGTGTAAGTGGACTTATTTTGAAGGACGGTTCAAAAGGACAGTGCACAGATGTGGACGGACAGATTGCCTAGAAGTGCAGCGTAGAAGGACAGCATCTGCAATGGCAGTTTAGAAGGACAGAGTGAGCTGAAGAAGAGTGAAGGACAGTGAGGAAAGAAGGGAGTGTATGGAAGGACAACATATACAGTAAGATGCAGTGCGGGACGGTGAAGAAGGATGAGTATGTAAAAGAACAGTGTGATAGAATAAGTGTGTAGAACAATGCAGGACAGGATGTGTAGATGGATGGCATGTAGATAGATGGATGGAGAATGTAGAATAGCTCAGTGGTAGAGCGCCGGTTTCGTAATCTTGATGATCCTGGGGTTGCGTGTTCGAATCTCCGCCGGGCCGTTTTGTTACAGGGGGATTTTTCTCTCAGAGTTGATGTTGGTTCTGATTCAATTTCTTATACAGTCCTTCGAATGAGACTATAAACCGAGGTTCCGTGTGTGACGCACGCATAACATCTTGCTCACACGTAAAATCCCATCATCAACTTCGGAAGAGAAGGCCAGTTTGGATGACACGTTACGCATGGCATGCACCTTGCGTGAGAAATGGAAAGAATGAAGGATGTAAGGAAATTGAGTGAACGATATTGAACGACATTGACTTGATGACACGGGAAACGACTGAATGAAGCGCCAGCTGGCAGCTCTTCAGTCGGCACTACTCAGGTAGGCAGCCCGTTGTGTAAACGAGTGTGGATTGTGAAGCGCTTAGAGCTTGGTTTCTAGCCGAGGATAGGTGCTATATACGTGTGCATAATACTAAATGAGCAAAATGTGTTTTAAAAAAATTAAAAAATTAAAAAAAGACAGAGTGAAAGAAGAAAGTATCAACAGGACAGTGCAGAAGTAGGGGATGTGTTGAAAAACTGTATGGATAAATGCCGTCTACAAAGCCAATGTAAAAGGACGGACTGTATAGAAGTGTGGTGAAGATGGACAATATAGAACAACGGAATATGTGGAAGGACAGTGTACGTGCCCAGAGCGCGAGCAAGAACACTGCTGAAAGACAGATTGTCTGGACTGGCAGTTCACGAGGATGGAGTATGCAGAGGAACTATGTAAGAGGATAAAATGTGTAGTAGAAGGACCACGCAGAAGGACGGACAGTGTAGAAGA
>CM031602.1:27862265-27864765 GCA_018398815.1 Conus ventricosus
CCATATCTTAGTGATGTGTGGATCAGTATTCCTCCTTTGTGACGGTCTGTTCTGCCGGACCTGAAGCATTGGTAGCCTCTCACATTGAAGGACTTGTGACTCTGCAGGTGAGTCTCTTGGATGCAGCAGACTTGCACATTCTTTTCTTGCATAATATGCTCGAACTCTGGTTGTTGTTTTTTTTCTATTTAGTACGCTTTCAACATTCCAGAGCATAACCATGAAAGGACCCTGCTCTCTGCTTTGGCGCAGCGATAAGCTCTCCATTCTCCGTTCTGGATAGCATGGACCTCCAGTAGCTTTGGTTTGACTCCGTTGAGGCTCGGAGCCCGACGTTGCACCACCCAGGAGAGACCTCGATGGGCGAACATTATCCGTAGAACGAGCTGGTCGTGTAGTCACAACAGCGAATTATGCATGGTACCATGGTTTGTTAGAAGGTGCACTTTGGCCTGGTACTGCTGTCTTCAACCTTCTGGGTTTCTGTCAGGGCTACCCCACCATTAGCTAATGGCCCAAGGACTTATCCTGTGAACGCAGGAGGCTCGGGGTTTGAATGCACCTCTTAACTGCATGATGTTCCCTGTGGACACCTGCGGCATTTGAGAGGACAGCAGTGCCACTTGCTGACCCGCCCACCCCGTCCTGATAAGAACACCGCCAGTTGGTCCGCGGCTGTTCATTTGTCCAGGCGAGCCTGGATTATTCGCAGCCAATTTCTGGAGGCCGTTTTGCCATCCGCCACCTGCGACCCGCTGGGTTGGGGATGGTCGCCCCCACTACCCAACTGGAGGGAGTCTGACCCCAGGTTGAAACAGATGACCCAGATATGTTCAGCAGACAAAATCACGTGAGATGTGTAGACAAAGTAGACAAAGCTGTCATAAAACGATAGACTCAGTCGCGCTACAGAGCCAATCAAAACCATAATGATGACCTACATATAATAGATGGTCCGTCAGAGCCATAATGATGACCTACATATAACAGATGGTCCGTCAGAGCCATAATGATGACACATAGATGGTCCGTCAGAGCCATAATGATGACCTACATATAACAGATGGTCCGTCAGAGCCATAATGATGACAAATAGATGGTCCGTCAGAGCCAATTTTCGATGGGCGGCCCTGATGTTTCATCAAAGGATGATTCAGGGATGTTACACAGCGAGGCAAAGTCGAACTGGAGGGCCGATTGAAGTTGTTCTCACATCAGTTTTAACTATTTATAACTACCCTTCTTTGCACTTTTTTTTTTATTGATTGTACTTTTGATTTGTTTGAAAACTGTGTATGTGGTGATGGGGGATGAAACGGTAGAGGTTGGTAGTTTCTAGCAACGTAACTTTTACGTATAGGGTAAGATGAAGCATTAGCGGCGCACTGCAAATCCTTTTGACTGGTTCGTTGCTGAGCCACATACTATCTCTGCACTATGTTTGGTTACAATCAGTCAAGTAGCTGTTTCGTAATCTTACTGTCAAACATGCGAACCCATGGAAGTGGATGACAATGTAACCTAACTGATAGAAGTAACAAGAATACCAGAATAGCCTGAGATCAAGTCATTGCCAGGTTTCTCTTCCAGAGCTACCAATCCCGGCCGACGATGACACCAGTGCAGTGATGGGATCTGGGAGAGAGTCCATTTTCTGACCTGTCCATGTGGAAGATGTCTCACCCAGAGACACGGAAACATCCGCAAGTACAGATGGAACTCCTGGCTCTGTAATGGATTTGATCAGATGGCTGCAAAGACACTGCCACAGAGTTTCTCCCCCCTCTCTCTCTGTAACGTGATTTAGTTTAGTTTGCTCTAGTGTGGTTTGGTTTAGCTGAGATGAGTTTCAGTCCACTTTGATTCATTTTGTTTCATTTAGTTTAGTAAGGTTTGACTCAGCTGCTAATTTTCACCTTCATTTTTTTTGCCAAGACAGGGAGGCCCTCTTTCTCTGCCTTTTCCGTGGTTTAGTGGTGGTTATGGTGGTGGTATATAGAAGAGTATGGCAGTTTTTCTTTATTCACTTACCTATATTTGTTACTTTGCTTTGACTTTGACTTTGACTTTGAAGATACAAGATTCAGGTCCTTTCATAGGACCATGTTTTGTTTTGTTTTGTCTGTCTGTTTGTTTGTTTCTGGAGGACATTAGGCGGTGTGAGAAAACGCCTTTCCTTTCATTTTATCATTTTGTTCATTTTCTCAGTAGAAAAACTCATGAGGCTGGGCTTGACGTAAATAAGCGAAGACAAAAGCAGAACATTTGTTTTAATCTGGTAATACTATCAGTATTACCCTCCCCTACCCCTCAACTCATCCCTCTCTCCCCTCCACCTTTTCGTTCTTTTGGCATCTCTGAAGTACAATTGCTTAAAAACAGTGCACTGAGCAGCAATTCAGTGTTTCACGAACTTAAAAGACCTAAGCAACACAGACTGGTCCGCCATAAGGAAAGGTTTTTGAAACTAGAGAACCATTAGTGTTGTTAATTATTGGTG
>CM031602.1:27869765-27877265 GCA_018398815.1 Conus ventricosus
TACATCACAACACCATAATGCTTCTGCAACCCATCGTTCTATCTAGATAGTGTAAGACTATGCCACCCACACTCCTTTACTTCCCCCACCCCCACCCCTCCGTCCCCTTCGTATCCTCATCCCTCCTGGCTTTGGCCACCCCTTGCAGCCACTGCAGCGGAATGAGAGGAGGAGGAACTTGGCAGTCGCTGCTAATGCAATAATGCGGGAAGTTCTTCTGGCTGCCTTGGCCCGACTAATTCAATTGACCCTGGTCATTTCTCGCCATCAGCCTCACGCCGTGTAGGCCACCACCTTTGACCTCCTGAACAAGGCGTCAGCGTTGTGACAAGTCGTTCCAGGCAGCACGGGGAACGGTTTAATACGCTTCGGTCCGTGACAAGGGCGCTTTTTCACCCAACACGAGGCGTTTCTCCTCCCAATCAACTTGATTGTCGGAAGTTCATCACCAGGCTGACCTTACAGGGCTGTTGGAAAGCGTTCCCCACACACCAAAAGAAAATGGCTAAATGTCACATTAAAATCCTGTCAAACCCAGGAATGAAAACGGGACACAACTCAATCATGTCATTGAATGAAACACAGAATATGGCTCTGATGTTTCCCCATCCCATCAATCTATCACAATATATCTATGTCTATCTCTCTATCTACATATCCGTCTTCAAGTAAAGGTTTTCCTGTACAATTTTTAGCCGCTGACAATACTTGGGTCATTGAACAACAGAGCTGACCACTCAGACTGTTCCATATCTTTTGATCTCCATTGCGTACTTGAATGGATCCTCAAGCACAGGCTCAAAGATTGCCCCCTACATTTTATACTGTTTGCATAATGTTTTTAGTTTTTCAGCAACTTTTTTCCTCTCCACGCTTTTGTTTTGTTCCATTTACTACCCTTCACTGGCAGCTTTGGGATCACTGTTGGATTCTTTTTTGAATCCTTGGTGGTGAGAACACCACAGAATTATGGGCTGTGGTGTGTCTCTATTTTACGCCAAGAGCATACACAATCAGCTGTGTCTCCCTGATGAGTCCGATTCAACGTATGAAAGGCCTAGGAGCAGACAATACAAATAGATCTGCTTTCAGGAGGAATTACAATGGTTACCTCATGCAGCTAGTGGAGTGTTTTCATATATAAAATATGTTTTCTTAATTCTACGTTTCCATTTTCTTCATCTTCAATTTTTTTAAGTTCAAATCCTTGTAAAGTCATTACTATAATGACGGACGAATTGTTAGCCTGCACTTATTATCCCCCATATTTAATTGTTCAGTATCTATCTGCGAATGTGTGTATGCATACATGTAAGTTTAGCTTTGTGTGTATAAAATGATATGTGTGTGTGGATGGAGACAGAGAGCGGAGGACCATAATTATATACATAATTTAATCAATATATTGCACGCATTTGCACCATCTGTGTGTGTGTGTGTTTGTGTGTCTGTGTGTGTGTGTGTGTGTGTGTAAATCATCAAGTGGAGTGAATAATCCACCAAACACACCTCGATGAGATTTATTTTTCCATCACAGCATTTTCACACGCCTCTCTCTCTTTCTCTCTCTCTTTCTCTCTCTCTCTCTCTCTCTCTCTCTGTGCGCACATAGATCCTGGCTTATTTTCACTATCAAACTTTGTTTTTAGAAACGCAGGCAAAAAAGTCATATTTCAATTGTATATTTATCAAAAAGGGGCCATTACAAATGTCGAAATAGCTTCAAAACTTTTTGGAAAGCATTCGAACAACTCTTAAGTAGTAAAGTCGACTAATCTTTGAATGACATATGTAATGTTTTACTTATTTCTGCCGGTGAAAATATGATCAGCGCGCGCGCGCGCGCGCGCGCGCGTGTGTGTGTGTGTGTGTGTGTGTGTGTGTGTGTATGAGATGTATGTGTGTTTGTTTGAGATGTGTGTGTGTGTGTGTGTGTGTGTGTGTGTGTGTATGAGATGTATGTGTGTTTGTTTGAGATGTGTGTGTGTGTGTGTGTGTGTGTGTGTGAGTGTGTGTTGTCTGTACATGGTTCATTATGAAGGAGATAGATTGATTTCAAAATATAATGATAAAAAAAGTTCGATGTTTCTTCCAGTCTTCTGCTTCATCAAAAAACAACAGCCAGAAATCTTTGAAGAAATTATTTTTTTACTTTTAGCGAGCTTCAATCGGAGGAACTCTCATTACCTTCATTTTTTTTCATCTGATAATCCCTCTTTCCGAAGCAACAAAACCCCAGGATCAGACATGTTCGTGCCATGATATCGTGTGGTCCACTTGATAAGACAGTCCACTGACAATACACGACGAGAACGTACCGAAAATAAAGTGTTTTCTTGTTTTTTTCGGGGTTTTGTTTTAGCTGCAGTTCAAGTCCTTTGATGCTGCTTTTTTTTTCTTTAACAGAGTTAAAACCAAGACCGTTATAGATTGGCAACGACTCTCTCTCTCTCTCTCTCTCCTCTCTCTCTCTCTCTCTCTCTCTCTCTCACTCCTCTCTCTCTCTCTCTCTCTCTCTCTCTCTCTCTCTCCTCTCTCCTCTCTCTCTCTCTCTCTCTCTGACATTATAGATAATTGTTAAATCTTTCTCTGTGTGTCTGTCTATCTCGCTCTGTCTCTCTATCTCTCTCTGTCTCTGTCTGTCTGTCTGTCTCTCTCTCTCTCTCTCTCTCTCTCTCTCTTCTCTCTCTCTCTCTCTCTCTCTCTTTCGCTGTCTGTCTGTCTGTCTGTCTGTCTGTCTGTCTCTCTCTCTCTCTCTCTCTCTCTCTCTCTCTCTCTCTCTCTCTCTCTCTCTCTCTCTCTCTCTATCTCTATCTATCTATCTATCTCTGTTTCATCATGCTCCAAAAACAAGTTTAGAAAAAAGATCTAATGGTAATACACCTTAGAATACCAGCTGACTCGATCGCCAGTTTAAAGAGGAAGTGCCAACTCTGATAAAATAAGTACAGACAGACACGCGCCAACTCCTAACGTCAGCTGATCTAATGATATCCAATGGCCTTACTGAAACAATCCTTCAGAGAACCGTTAAGGAAGGCACAGGGATAAAGATAGAAAAAAACCACAATAAACAAAGATAGAAACAAAGGCACAAACAAACAAAAACTCTGTTTGAATCAGAACATTGCAAAATGCACAACGCAAACATTTGCAGAAACCCAAGGTTTAGCCCACAATGTACAGAACTGGAGAGACGGCATCGTCTTGAAACACGGAGACTTAGAACTACAGTGTTGGGAAGGACGCAAAGTGTTGGAAGAATAGTGCTCATTAGGGCGGTGTTAGAAGGACGTTATGTGCAAGGAAAAAGTATTAAAATGACAGTACAGAAGGATGATGTTTAAAACAACCGTGTGTAATGGCAGCGTGTATAGAAGTGCTGTGTATAAGGATAGCTGGGAGAACAGTGTTGAATGACAGAATGTGCGGACGAAGAGTGTAAAACGACTGTCTGCAACTACAGCATAGAAGGCCAGAGTGTAGAAGGAAAAGGTATAGGGACACTGCACAAAAGAACAGTGTGGAAGGACAGACTGTATAGAAGGACAGTGTAGAAGGATGCTGCTTGGAAGGACAGTTTGAGAAGGACAGGGTGAGGTGAAGTGAAGAACAGTGAGAAGAAGGATGTTGTGTGTGTGTGTAGGGACAATATGGAAGGACAGATAGTAAAGGCAATATTGAAACATGGAGTGTTTAGGACAACACAGAAGGATGAACATCAGAGTAGAAGGACGATTGGTAGATGGAGAGTGTAGAGGACATGTATGTAGAAGGAGAATGTAGAAGAGTGGACGGTTTAGATTAACAGTGTAAAAAAAAAAGACACAGAAACAGAATGAAAGGACAAAGTCTGTAAAAGAACCTTGTAGTAGACGGCGTATTCAAAGACATTGCAGAATGTATGGTAAGGGAGGACAGTGTGGAAGAACGGAATAGTAGAAGGACAGTGTACGAATACAGCGTGTATAGCTAAGCAGTGTAGAAGAACAGTTTTGAAGGGCAATGTGTAACATGACAGCACGCAGAGACAGAGAGTGCGTAAGAACACAGCCAAAGGACAGAGTGTGAAGAACAGTTTGGAAGGGCAATGTGTAACATGACAGCACGCAGAGACAGAGAGTGCGTAAGAACACAGCCAAAGGACAGAGTGTGAAGAACAGTTTGGAAGGGCAATGTGTAATATGACAGCACGCAGAGACAGAGAGTGCGTAAGAACACAGCCAAAGGACAGAGTGTGAAGAAGCACAATTCAGAAGGACA
Organism: Conus ventricosus; assembly: GCA_018398815.1. Taxonomy (NCBI): domain Eukaryota; kingdom Metazoa; phylum Mollusca; class Gastropoda; order Neogastropoda; family Conidae; genus Conus; species Conus ventricosus. The sequence continues at coordinate 27,874,029 of CM031602.1, forward strand.
GAGTGTTTAAAGAGACGGGGCAGTACAGAGTGTTTAAAGAGACGGGGCAGGACAGAGTGTTTAAAGAGACGGGGCAGGACAGAGTGTTTAAAGAGACGGGGCAGGACAGCGTATGTAAAAGGACAGCATTGAAGGACATGTGGAAGAAGGACAGAGTGTTTAAAGAGACGGGGCAGGACAGCGTATGTAAAAGGACAGCATTGAAGGACATGTGGAAGAAGGACAGAATGTGCAGAAAGACAGCGTAACTGGATGAGGTGTGTTAAAAAAGAGATATATATATATATATATATAATATATATATATATAAATAGAGAGAGAGAGAGAGAGAGAGAGAGAGAGAGAGAGAGAGAGAGAGAAGTATATAGTGTATAGAAAGACACAATAGAAGGACATAGTGTCTAGGACCTTACAGAAGAGCGGCTTGAGTACAAGGATGGAGTGTATGAAAGGACTGAAAATGGAGCGATGTAGAGTGTGTCGTTGCAGAAAGATAGAACATACACAAATGTGTAGTGTAACACGAGTGTCTAGTAGAACATCGGTGTATGTCGAAGGACAGAGCGAACAGTAGGTCAGACCGGGGAGCGTTGCGTGTCAAACCTCTTAAACCGTGTTTGAGAAGGACAAAAGCCGTTCGTCTGCATTTTAGGAAGGCTGCACGAAATGTCATAATTCCCCTACTTAGGCTTTCTCCAGCTACCCTCTTCCCCACTTCGCTATCCGCCCCCACCCCCCCCCCACCCCGTCCCCCTCCCCCCCTCCGCCTCCCCCCACCACCACCACCACCACCACCACGTCTTTCCATCCCCCTGTCGTTTAGATATGTGGAGAAGGAGGCTGAGGTGAGATAGAAAAGAGGGCTCTGACAAGGAGAGGTGGAGGTAGGGGTAAGGAGAAGGAGAGGACGAAGGGGGTAGAGGAGAGCAGAGTCATTGGTGATATCCAACAATGCCATTTTTTGTAACTTACAAACCCGAGACCCAACGTATCAACCTCATCCTCCATCCCTACACACCCCAAACTGACAATGGGCATCTCTGAATCGAGGAGTCAGCATGAGTTTGTGGCTGCCTCCACAATGCATGATGACGTTCATTCGATAACAATCCACATGAATTTGCTGAGACTGAAGTAGGCTGTGATGTTAGCATGCATTAGGCGTGGATGCGGAGAGAAAATGAAAACTCAAGTCAACACGAAAGCAGGGCATCAAAAACCGAAAATGTTGAAAATACTTTCTTTTTTTCCTGCTGAACAAAATTGTTAAAGGCATGCTGATGGTGGAGATCGTGAACAAAAGTAAAGTTGGTGATAGCAGGTGGTGTAAAATCACGGTCAGTTCTGTACATAATATCCATAGAAATCAAGCAAACAGAAAATACGTTTACTCTTCAATACTCTGCTATATGCTGTCACTGTCCGTGTCTGCTGGTTTCTGTCTCTGCATTCGCCTGATCCTGTTGGTCTGTCTTGTCTGTCCATAATTATAGAAGACGGATCTTTCTCTCTTTTTGTTGTTGTTGTTGTTGTTGTTGTTTTGTTTTGTTTTACTTCGTTGCATGCCGATCATGGAGCATTTTTTCAGGGGAGGGGGAGGGGTGGGGAAGGGGTGGTCGGGAGGTCGGGGGAAGAGAGTCTGGGGATGATGGAGGTGGGTTCATTTGCTTGCAGGTCATGGAGCACGTTTTTTTTGTTGTTTTTTTGTGGTCAGCCTCAGTTGCTTGCTGGTCAAGTTTTGGTACGAGTTTTGTTCTTTCCTTCCATTTTTTCCTCTCCAGCTCCAAAGAAAAATTATCGTTTTCTTCTTCCTTTTATTTGTTTTCTTAATCTCCTCCTCCTCTTTCTCCTCCTCCTCTTTCTCCTCCTCCTCTTTCTCCTCCTCCTCTTTCTCCTCCTCCTCTTCTTCTTCTTCTCCTTTCTAGACCGTGAACAAAATGAACACCACTGATACATCGCAACAACAGAGGCAGATTTCTAACAAATGTTTTTATGGATCTTCATTCAGTTTTACACGACTCTGTTTGAAGACAGTGTGTTCAAATGTGTGAAGCGTGGGTCTCTTGGTGACAAAGGGACAAGACTCACTTATTTACAGGTGAGGTCGAACAGACCCCGAGAAGAAGTAGATCATCCATCATCCATTGTTTAGAGAATGGCATGGAGTCGAAGAAGGGTGAGAAATGGGGTCAAAAAAGGGGTGAGGTGGGGATGTGAATGAGGTTCCCTTTCTAACACGAATCTTGATTGAAGATTGCAAACAATTCGATGGACATGCAACGTTGATCATCATGGCTGAAAAATGTTTACAGAGGACTCTGTTTGTGAAAAAGCTTTACCTGAGAACTCTTTGCCAAAAATTCTAAAAGAAATCACCACATTTACATTAAAACCTATTTTGACAGGAGAACCGAGTTAAGTTATGACTGAAAGGGCAAATCAGACGACGTGTCACATGATATGTTACGGAGTTAGACCATCACGTAGTAGTGCCCATAGGTATACTTCAAAGCAAATCAGGTTGATATGGAACGAGCCAGGAACTGTAAAATAAAAAAAAAGCAAAACTAGTTTCAAACAGGCAAGCTGGATACACTGAAAGTTCAAACTATTACAGCGAGATAGTCAGAATCTTGTTGCAAAGTGCAATTCAGGTGTGTTTTAAAGAAGTGTTAGAGACTTGGTCAGAATCGTGTTGCAATGTGTTATCCCAGAGGGTGTCATGACCAGTGTTGCACATCATTCTAGTCAGAACAACGTTTTAGTGTGTAATTCTAGTGCGTTTCAGGACTAGTGTTAGCTAATCAGAAGCGTGTTCTAATGCATGAACCTGGTGTGTTTCAGGACTAGTGTTAGCTAATCAGAAGCGTGTTCTAATGCATGAACCTGGTGTGTTTCAGGACTAGTGTTAGCTAATCAGAAGCGTGTTCTAATGCATGGACCTGGTGTGTTTCAGGACTAGTGTTAGAGAGCCAATCAGAAGTGTGTGTTTTTCTTTTGTTTTTGTTTTTTTCTATAAACCTGGTGTGTTTCAGGGTTAGCGTTAGAGAGATAGTCAGAATCGTTTTGCAATGTGTGATCCTAGTGTGTTTCAGGACTACTGTTAGCTATCCAGAATCGTGTTGAATGTGCAAACCAGCTCAGTTTCCTGACTATCTGGACTTATACCTAGACAGGAAAACCATAAATGACTTCCAGATTATGCAAGAAGGAGCAGCCCAGATATAATTCAGATAT
>CM031602.1:27882265-27887265 GCA_018398815.1 Conus ventricosus
GTGAGGTGGAGAAGAGGCGCAGAGAGTGCAATGAACATTGACACAAAGCTCCGAGCATTTCATCGTCATGCTGGTCCCCGTTACGTGCAGTAATCCTTATTACATGTATATTCAATTATCCAGACCGAATCCAATCACGGGCTTTTTCATCTGCTTTTGGAAGCATTCCTGTTGTCTTTCTGTTTGTCTGTCCGCCTGTCTGTCTGCCTGTCTGTCTGCCTGTCTGTCTGTCACTGTCCTTGGCGACCCCAGTCAGTGTACTGACTGCACCGGTAGCGGTCGGGAGAGGAGGGGGGTGTCCTGTATGAAATAGTAGCGTACGTGAAATGTCGGGACGATGCGACCATATTTCTCGTGAAATGTTGCCGCTCCTGTGAAATGTTGCCGCTCCTGTGAAATGTTGCCGCTCCTGTGAACTGTTGCCGCTCCTGTGAAATGTTGCTGCTGAGTATCCAAATGTCCTGCAAAATAAAGCATTACTTTTAATTCTGATGTAAAATGGCCATGCAGCCGCTGATACAACAGCGCCAATATTTCGTGGGAAAGTCGATCGTTTGGCACTTTTTTGTCATTTAAATGCAAACGTGTCCAGATTTTACATAAACATGTTGTGATACAATTTCATGTAAAAACCTGTAGCAGTGGCTTTCTTTCTCTTTAAAAAAAAAGCGCGATAATTGTTCATGACATGAGGAATCGGTGAAATAAAGCTGCTTTTGCTGCAGATATGACTTTGTGCTGGTATGATTACCACCGATCACTGATTATATACCATCGACATAAACAAAGATAATTTCGCTTTGTCTGTGTATCCTGGGTATGAACCATGTTTGACGAGGTAAACATACCAAGAAACTGCATCAAACTTTTGTGTGAAATCATGTCGAGTTTGTACAAAAGCGACACAGGTTTTGCTGTGAAGAAGGAAGATGTGGCCAAATTTTACGTGAAATATGACTACACGTCTGTATATCATGGGCGTCACTTTTTCATCTGTGGGGATGGCATGCAATAGGATTGCAAAGTCAAATTCGAAAAAAAGATGTCACCGTTGACATCATTTTCTGATGTAAGATTATGAAAGATTAGCCTTGAGTCCCTATTTCTTGTGACAATTTCCCGTTCTTTCAGTTTGCACCTGGAACACGGACGCAGTGCCAATATTTCATCTCGTCAGTATTTCACACGACATACACAAAAAGGGAATAAAACTAATTACGGTGAACAAAGATGATGTGACCTAGGAGATACATAGACACACACACAGACACACAGACACACAGACACACACACACACACACACACACACACACACACACACACACACGCACGCACGCACGCACGCACGCACGCACGCACGCACGCACGCACACACACACACACACACACACACACACACACACACACACACCTTATATCACCAGATCGACAACACGTTGACATGGAAAGCAGAAGCGCTAAGTTTCATATTTGGTGCCAGAGTGATTCGACATCGCGATGTACGACAGCGACCTCAATACTCTGACCAGTTTGGCGAAGTAGGCACCCATACACATTGTCAACTAGATAAATGATTCATTGTAGAAACGGGATTGAGGAGAAACATTCTTTGGCGCCATCAGTTTCTCTTTCCTAAGCATGCCCGAAAAGGCAGATGTGTAAATCTGTGGTTTCCCGTTTTTTATGTCCTTGAGAGTTTAAACAATCTGAAAACGTTGTAGTATGGAGGTGTACAAAAACAACTCAACAGCCATTTCCAAGGTTTTCTCTTCCACTCTGAGTGTTCCAGACTTCGTCACAGGAACGTCAAGAAGTGCCTTTTACGTCTTCGTTTTGTTTCGTGTATCCAGAACTTCCTGTATGTACGTCGTGAACGCTCACACCAATTCTGTTGAGCTCAAATCTTTATTCAAAGTTTTGTACATGGGAGTGTGTGAAGAAAGAGCGAGTAAGAGCGCAGAGGGGGATGGAGAGATAATGGGCGAAGGGTGGGAATGGGTAGGGGTGGGTGGGGGTGACAATGTTAGATACTTCTAACTTCCAGAAGAAAGCACAACATAGACTCCAGCTTGAACAAAAAGCAGACAGAGATGACAAAAGACACCACAACCTCGCACGCCATACTGTGCTAATGTGGTCAGTAAATTCTCAGAAAGGATGTCACAGCTCATTACAGTCACAGCGACATCACGCTACCGCAACCCATCACTCCATCTAGATAGTCTAAGACCATACCACCCGCCCTCCCCTTCTTCTGCCACTCCACTATCGCTACACTCACCCATTGCTTCCTTCACCATCCCTTCACAGCTGCTGCAGCAGAATTTGAAGAGGCGGACATGGCGGGTCGATAGTAATGCAGTAATGCGTGGAGTTGTTTTTTTTCTCACAGCCTTGACCAGACTAATTCGATTGACCCGGGTCATTTCTCTCGCCATCAGCCTCTCACCTTGTGAGGCCACCTTTCACCCACTAACCACAGCGGCAGGCTAACGACAGTCGTTATACCACGCCACTTCGGGGACAGTTTTACCTGTTTTGTCCCGAAACAAGTTGCTTTCTTTCCCATCACCAAACACTGTGATGGTGGTTCATCACCATGCCAACTGCACAGGCGGGTGGAACGCGTACCCCAACTCCGAAACACGAGTGTGTTCGTGTAACAACAAGACCCTGTCAAGCCTGCTGAAAAGACATGATTTATAATTCAGTCATGTCAGGGAATAAAATCACGTAGATCTATACTCTTTTGATGTTCACCATTCCCACGATTTACCACAAGAAGACTCACAGTAAAACACAAACATGATCATAGAAAAACACATATTAAGTATGTTTCAAAACAGTTAACAGCTCATAGCCTAACTGCTGTATGAGATGTTTTCATAAATATTTACCATTAGAAGTAGACGGTAATCTAGAAGACTGGACCCACCCCTCTGCTCACTAATTTTTGCTTGAACTGAATCGGGTAGCCATTTACGGATTGGTGGTCAGAGAAGCTTTCAAGCTGTAAAAATCCAAACGAGTGGTTTGAGCCCATGATTAACAGCTGTATAGCTGAGTGCTTTAACCATGTGACTATTGGTCCCTCTAAACAGGGGCAACTGTTACCCAGACGTACATAATGATCCGAAGAAAATCCACACACAGTCACCTAAAGGCTAATTCACATTTCCAAGTCGTCCCCACACAACGAAATAGGTACACGCAAGTTTGTCTGTACCAGGGGAGACACAAAGAGAATGAGAGTTTTTATTGACCATAAAAGTGAATAGACTGGTCAGTCAGACAGGGAGGAGGGGCGAGACGGTGTGGAGAATGAGGAACAAAAAGCCAAAGCCTTATCGACTCTACGTGGGAATGACTACACGCCGCACGTCACGGCAAAAAAGGGAAAGGGAAAAACGGGGACAGGAAGGCCAGGGACTTTGGTTGGCGTGTGGGTAATCCTATTGACGAGATTGTCTCTCTTTTTTTTTTTCGTTTTGCTTCAGTTTGCGTTCATGCATTACACACTTGAGGCGCTCAAGTGTTAAAGATGTATTTTGTTGATGATAACTATTGAGGGAAGGGGAAAGGGTTTAATGAAACAACAACGCAATTTTGATAGTTCATCTTCTCTTTCGTTCCTATAACATTCATGCGTAATACTTAAACTGTCTTCTGAGTACCAAAGTCCTAATGAAAACCTGTTTGGTCACAGCCTTTGTGAGATACGCGATCATATAAGGAAACAATATTTCCATGTCCTCAAATTTGAAATTCCAGTTTTAAAATGGTGTAGGTAAATGCTCTCTTTTTCTCTCTCTCTCTCTCTCTCTCTCTCTCTCTCTCTCTCTCTCTCTCTCTCTCTCTCTCTCTTTGAATGCTAATACATCTGGGATAGAATTAGACGGAACACACACACACACACACACACACACGCGCGCGCGCGCGCACGCACGCACACATACACACAGACATAGTACACCTGTGTCGTTTTTAGATGTATAAGCAGCCCGACCCCGCTGCCGTCCCTCCCTTCCCCTTCCCTCCTTTCCTGTTCCCTGGACCCCCCCCCCCCCCTCCCCGAGTTTCAAACCTTAACTGGCACAGTTTAAACTTTCGAAAAATGCTACACCAGCAAGTGGTCTTAAATAGAAACAAACTGGAAAAAAAAAAAACATTTTCTCAGTCACTCGGCTGTTCGTGTAGTGAGGCCTTTAGACCATGCAGGACGATGGAATATTGGTGAAGAGCGGCAAGAGGTGAAGACGGCAGGGTGAGAGCGAGGGAGGGGCAGGCCGGGAAGGTGACACATAGAACCGGAACCGGAAGGTGCAGGGGTGGGGATGGGGATGTGGGTTGGGTTGAAAGGAGGCTTGAGACTGAAGGGAGAAAGGACGCAGGCTGTGGATAATTGAGAAGAAGATTTGCAGTGAGTCCAATTCTACTGGCTCGATTCCCATTTCATCGATTTCCGTGTCTGGGATGATAATTTTCGGACATGTTCCGATTACACCGAACGTCGAATACAATTGTGGGTGGGCATGCAGGCACACTCAAGCAGATACACACATGCACGGGTATGCATATGTATTCAAGAACACACATGCACATGCGTGCGCACGCACACACGCACGCACACACACACACACACACACACACACACACACACACACACACACACACACACACACACACACACACAGGGAGAGAGAGAGAGAGAGAGAGAGAGAGAGAGAGAGAGAGAGAGAGAGAGAGAGAGAGAGAGAAGGGTGCAGGCGAACAAGAATGGCGAAAATGGAGCCTCAGATAATATAGCACTTCTTCCATAGTTTTCGCTGCATGGAAATTCAAGTTGAAAAGGCGTTCTCAGTCTACAAATGGTTGTTCAGTCTGAGCTGTAGAAGCAAAACAATATTAAGCTCAGCACAAAGGGATATGGCGACATACGTATATCCGTCCGGAAAGTTATTTTAGTTGATGTTTTGTCTGTCAGAAAGATTACCTTAAAC
>CM031602.1:27899765-27902265 GCA_018398815.1 Conus ventricosus
TGCGTGATGATGTTGGAAAACCGTGGACTAAAAACTAGTATCAAGACTGATTTTTTTTTCTTCTCGAGAACAGGGGATGGCAAAATCTTAAATGAAAGTGCATCATTTTTTCCATGAATTTCCCAGCACTGACAGTGATAAGATTATTCCTTTATTCTGCACCAGCCCTCTCTCTCTCTCTCCTCTCTCTCTCTCTCTCTCTCTCTCTCTCTCTCTCTCTCTCTCTCTCTCTCTCTCTGTCGTCTGTCTGGAGGTGTTGTGCTACTTGTTAAAAAGAATTTGAGTGAGTACTTTGATAGAATTGATTTAGAATTCGATAACATTGTTGCACTTAAAGTCTCTGGTGACTTCACAGGCACAGACGCTCCATCTGTTTTGCTAGGCTGTTATGTCCCACCCATCCACTCCGTTTATTATAAAGATACAGAGATACAAAATGGTATATCTATCATTGAGGAATGTATTCTTGATATTATTGAATTAGTAGGTGATGTTCCTTTTATAATTAGGGGTGATATGAAGCGCGTACCGGAAGTGAAAATTTCAACGAAATTGATGTCGACGATCTTGTCTAGATGTTTTCGCTGATGAATGCGAAATAGTTAAGGACATCAAACGCTCATCTAAAGATCAAACAATTAATGAATACGGCAGATATTTATTGAACACTTGTGATCAGTTTAGTTTGGTCATTTTAAAATGGAACAGGTGTCGATAGAACTAGCGGAAATTTTACTTACATTTCATCTACTGGCAACAGTGTCATTGACTACTTTATTGTGTCAAAAAATTTGATATCATTGCTACAATCATTGAATGTTGCTCAAAAAATTGAATCGAAACATATGCCAGTGGAATTGTATGTTGGTATAGAAAAGAGAAACAGTCCCGTGTTCACAAATCAGAGCAAAATCATTTACACTGAAAAATACGTTTGGAATTCTGATTCGAGGGATGAATTTCTCGCAGGTTTGGGAACAGAAGAGATAAAGACTTGTTTTCGGAAGCAGCTGATTTGATTGATCATGATATCAACGCGTCTCTTAAAAGGTTAATGAGGGTATTTTAAACGCCGGACAATGCATGATGAAACGGGTAATTGTAGGAAAAGAAAGAAAGCAGATTTGGTTTGACCTAGAGTGCAAAGAAAGTAGACGAGTTACTCGGCAGTTTCTGAGAACATTTAATAGAACAAATGATATTGAAGACAGAGAGACATATGCTCAGAAACGCAGAGAATAATAAAAATCTTCTAAAAATGAAAAGCGCTGAGCATCGTAAAAACGTCGTTGAATCCCTACATAAACCAATCAATGATCCAAAGGCATTTTGGGGCAAACTCAAATCGCATATAACAAAGCGTTCTCTACAAAATACAATAAACCAAGGAGGAATGGTATAATCATTTCTCCAGAGTGTTCAATTCACAAGAAGTAGAAGGTGATGATAACAACAGCGAAGGTGATAACTTAGACACTACTTCTAGTGAAGATATCAACTTTGATATGCTCGAAAAGGATATTACTGAATTGGAAATATACTCAGCATTGCGCAGTTTAAAAAAGGTAAAGCGGCGGGACCAGATGGAATTATCAACGAATTTCTTAAAATTCAGCAACTACTATTGTTCCGTACTTGGTGAAATTCTTTAATAAATTATTTTTTATCAGGTCGATATCCGGATGATTGGTCGGAGGCTTTATACAACCTCTACATAAGAAAGGCGACCAAAATACCCAGATAACTATAGAGGCATCTCTTTATTAAATGTGTGCAGCAAACTGTACAGCTTCATTTTAAACAAAAGGCTAACCCAGTGGATTGAAAATAATAACATTTTAAATGACAGTCAGGCCGGTTTTCGAAACAACATAGCACTATCGATCATTTATTCACTCTTTTCGGCATGGTCCAGAAACAATTGTTGTACCATAAAAAGTTGTATATAGCCTTTATTGACTTCAGAAAAGCATTCGATCGGTGAGTAGACTTAAGCTCTGGACCATATTAAAGAAACATGGTATAAATGGTAAAATGTACAGAGCCATACAAAGCATGTACATAGTAGTGAAAGCTAAAGTTCGTTGTGGTAGTGAGCTGACAGAATCATTTCTATGCCCCAGGGGGCTGAAACAAGGAGAAATTTGTAGTCCTATTTTGTTTTCTCTTCTTATAAACGAACTTGCAGAGGAAATCACAAATCTGGCAGACATGGCATTCAACTTATACCAGACCTTGCTGAAATCTTTATTCTTATGTTTGCAGATGATGTTGTATTGGCATCTGATTCTGTTTGTGGTCTACAAAACCAGCTAAATATTTTGCATGAGGTTGCTATGAAACTAGACCTGGAAGTTAACCTCGACAAATCAAACATAATCATATTCAGAAATGGAGGACATGTTGCAGCGCGAGAGCGGTGGTATTATGGTAATAATCGAATGGAATTGGTTAACATGTATAAGTACCTTGGTATCTATCTTTCTTCTCGTTTGTCGTT
>CM031602.1:27914765-27937265 GCA_018398815.1 Conus ventricosus
AACTGAGAACTTGAAGCCCAGTGCCAGAAAGTTTCTTCTCAGACCAGAGGGTCACAGACTGACGTCATGTGTACTCGTCTTGCAGTCGACCAACAAACATCAAAGAGTTGCCCCCCTTGATCGTCAACTGAATCCCTGCATTGTGTAATTAAATTGTCAAAAACAGTTACCTCTGTGTGAAAAATCCGGCTGCTTTCCCGTGAGGGACCACCTCGGCGTAAATTGGATTACTCCAGCTTATAGTGTTCTATGCCTGTGTCCCCATCAAAGTGGATTCCTCGTTGTAATTTCCAAAGAGAGAATGCCGCTATTGCTGCGCGCGCGTCGTTTTAAATGCTCTGAAAGTCTGTTGTGTGTGGCGACCTCGGTCTACTCTCCAACCGAAAGGCTGGCACACAGGCCTCCGTTTACAGTCAGCTGAATGAAGTCAAGGAAAAAAATCCTGGCAGACTTGATCTGCGGTAGAGAATTGTTTCTTCTTTGCAAGGCAGCGCAATACCCACAAAACATCATCTCTTGAATCATGACTGGTCATCAATTAAAGAATGGCTTTGTACATTTTTATTGTTCATGAACGATTACGCCCGTAAGCCCCTACACACACACACACACACACACACACACACACACACACACACACACACAGGCACGCACGCACGCATGCACACATGTATGTATATATATAGAGAGAGAGAGAGAGAGAGAGAGAGAGAGGAGAGAGAGAGAGAAAAGTGTAGCTGTTAAGCCTAAAACGGTTATTAAAATGCTCGACCCCTTGGGGAGCAACATTTGTTTAAAATTAAAGAGTTAAAACGAAGTCTAAAATCATCTACAGCGCTGTTTCAAGCTGGGCTCTCGTCAGGATGAATACTTGGGTCACCCACCGCCGGTGTTTTATAGCGTGTGGGGCCCAGTTATTGTTGTTTTCACCTGCAGGTAGATTGCACGTGTTGTTTTTCTTCTGGGATTTCAGGTTATTGCTTGGGGTGTGTTCACCAACAACGATTTCCACTTGTGCCTGCAGTTGTTTACTATTTCTGTTTAGTGTTTAGGGTTGCTAAGTGTGGTTTGCATAGTATTAACCATTTTTCAGTTAGACATAAATTGCATCTTTTTGAAATGTTGTTGTATGGTGATGCTCTTTTTATGATTTTCCAGGATATATTATAGTTTGTTTTTGCATCTTTGAGTTTCCAAATGTATTTGCTCAGTTCTGTTTGGTTTTTGTATTTTACTTTATTGAATGACTGTTTGTGGTTTGCATATCTGGTTTTGAAATGGTTTCCAGTAATCCCTATATATGTTTCTTTTTCATTCTCAGATGTCACAGTGGCTTGATATACAATATTGTTGTAGAGGCATTTGTTGTTTAAGGGGCACTGTTCTTTTTTTAGTGCAGTTGAAATATTTCCTTTCTTCACCCTTCTTTGCTGAGTTGGTTTTTGTTTTGTTGGATGCATCAATTAGGTTTTTGAGGTTGGGCATACATGAATATGATAGTTTCACGGTGTTTTTGTTGAATATTTTGGACAATTTGTGCTCTTTTGGGAACGATGTTGTTAAGATTTGAAAAATTCTTTCCCTATGCTTGTTTTGAGTTTTCCGTCGTATGGAGGGTTGTACCATATGATTTTCCTTTTCCTGTTCTTCTTACTTTTGTTCATGTTGTTGTCTGGGTTGTATTGTAATTTGTAGTTGTAGCCACTTCTTTGCAGTGCTTCTTGATATTCTACTGCTACGCTATTGAATACTCTTTCGTTGCATGACAGGTTGGATAGTCTCTTGTTTATGCCATTGGGTATGGTCTTTAATACAGACGGTGGATGGTTGTTTTTGGTGTTTACATAAATGGGTGTGTCATTGGGTTCTTATATGGTTTATATATGTGGTTGTTGAGGTCAAGTGTTATGTCTAAGTAGTTCACTACCTTTTTGTTTGCTTCAATAGTTATTTTTAAGTTATGATTTTGGAAGATTTTGCATAGTTCTTTTTTCTTGTTTTCAATGGTTCTTGGGTTGTTGGCTAGTGCAGCAAGGCCTTCGTCTCTGTATAATCCGACTTGATTTCCAAGTTGCTTCTTGATGTTGGATAGCATGAACAGTCCGACCAGTTCGCATGTTTCTGCACCATCATATGATCCCATGGTTACGTCAAATGTTGAGTTTCTGTTCGTTTTCTTGATCCAGGTTTCATTTTTGCTGTGTAATAACGTTTTCTTTGTATGGAAATCATCCTCCATACAAAGAAAACAATATATACAATGTCGTGCGCGCGCGAGAGAGAGAGAGAGAGAGAGAGAGAGAGAGAGAGAGAGAGGGGGGGGGGGAGCTGGCCTAGAAAGATGGCAAAAGGGATAGGCGGGAAGGGAGGAAAACCCTGGAGAGTCGGGAAGTATTGGTACAGAGAGAGGGGGAGATAATGGAAGAGGAGCGAGCAGAGAGAGAGAGAGAGGGAAAGAGGACGGGACAGACAGACAGACAGACAGACACAGAGAGGGTGAGAGGGCAGAGGACAGAACGTGAGGAGGGGGGGGGGGAAGAGAAAGGAAGGAAGGGGCAGGCATGGAGGCATTCCGAAAGAGAAAGAAAAAGAGAGAGAGGAGGAGGGTAAGGATAGAGAGAAGTTGTGAGAGCAACAGGTGGGTTGGGGGTAGACAGGACGGTAGTGAAGAGCGGTCATAGAGAGAAAGTAAATGGAAAGTGAGACAGATAGGTAGGGGCTGGCACATACAGAAAAAAAAAGGTGGGGGGAGTTAGAGGAGTTAGAGAGTTGTTGCAAGCTAACGTAGAGCGGGGGAGGGGGAGGGGGAGGGGGGGAGGAAGCTGGCCTTGAAGGAAGGCAAAAAGGGGAAGGTGGAAGGGAGAAAAACCCTGGAGGGTCGGGAAGTATTGGTACAGCGAGAGGGGGAGATAATGGAAGTGAGAGGGGCGAGCAGAGATGGAGAGAGGGAGGGAGGACAGAAGGGAGGAGGGAAAAGGGAGGTGTGGGTGGGACACAAGTAGCGGTGAGTAATATGAAGCATTTCGTTTGCAGCGATACCATGAGAAGTATTTTCATCAGTGAAAAAATGTCCCTTTGTAAGATAATAATTCCCATAAAAGACAGATTTTCAAACAAAACCGTGCCTCAGCATTATAACCTCTAAAAAAATAACACATACACATGACATTAAACGTTACCATTCAAACTGTTGAATATGTCCAAGTTTATGATCATATACTTTCCTTTAAGACATAATTATGTTCAAACAGTGTAGCGTCATACTGACACAGTCCACTGTGGGTCACAAAGAATAACATGTAAGTGTATGTTAAAAGACATAAACGAGAACATATCTCGCCACACAGTGAATTCTGATATGTTACATACTATCCAATTCTATGCTCATATTGAGAGAGAGGGAGATTGAGAGGGAAAGAGAGGGAGGCGGGAAGACGAGAGAGAGAGAGAGAGAGAGAGAGAGAGAGAGAGAGAGAGAGAGAGAGAGAGATGAGAGAGAGAGAGAGAGAGAGAGAGAGAGAGAAACAGGCGGACAGACAGGGAGGAAGAATGAGGCGGGGGGGGGGGTGTACGAAGAAGTACTGGGGACAGAGAGGAAAAATGAGGAAAAAGAGAGAGAGGGGGGGGGGGATAGAGAGGGTTATGGTGGAGGAAAAGGCTAGAAGACAACATTAAAAAAGCAAGAGATAAGAAGTGCACTGCAAGACACCAGACCATTCACACCGAATAAGAGATGCCCAATAGGACTGGATGGCATGAACATTGTATACAAATATAGAAATTAACTATGAAACAGAAAATGAATCTTACACTTCATCCCCATCCTCCTCCCCACCCCCCACCCCCCGGCACCAAACACACACACGCACACGCACACGCACACGCACACACACACGCACGCACACACACACACACACACACACACACACACACACACACACACACACACACACACACACACACACACACAGCACGCACACACACACACACACACACACACACACACACACACACACACACCCATACCAACATACCCCTCCCTCATACACAGACACTCGCTCACTTTATTCACTCCAATCGTGGAGAACAGTGTTCTGATTTCTATACAATCTAAAACGGATTATCTCTGCGTTTGAAATGGTCATGCTAGGAACCATATGAATTAAGAAAACAATTTAAGAAGGTTAAAAAAATGTGATAGTTAAACAGACACATGGAATGAAATAAAATGAGGGGTGAGGAGGGCGGAGGGGGTAAAGGGAGGGGGTCAAGGAAGGGGGGGGGGGGGGGGAAGGACACTAACAATGAAGACTCCAAAGCGTTGAAGCCTGATGGAAATAATGTCTTTAGTTTATAAATCCAGAATTGTTTTCTTTTAAGTCTTGAAGTAAGGTTTTGATTCCACACTCTTTCTAACGAAATTGCATTTCATGTCTGTCAGAGAATGGTCATTTTGGTTAAAATGTTTGGTGACCAAAGTACCAGTGTTATTTTTTTTATGTTAGACATACGTTGATAGAATCTAGTTTTCAGAGAATTTTTTGTTTCTCCCACAAACTGAGCATGTTGGCATTTGTCACAGAATAAAAGGTATGTGACATTGCTGCTGTCACAGTCTAATTTGTCTCGGATGGTAAGATTTTCTTCTGTTATGGAGCTGGGAAAACACTTGCTTTGCACCAAGTGTTCTAAACATATCACACATTTTTTCTGGCATTTAGAATATCCTGTGTCACTTTGGGCTGCAGATGAGGGTGATAGGTCAGAGGGGATTACACTATTTTCAAGCGATTTGCGGTTCCTCTCCCCACAATTGGTTGTACTGGAACAACCCTTCGCACCTTAGTACTGTTGTGCAGAACGTGTAATTGTTCTTTCAGCCAGGTTCTCAGTGGAGGAGGATTTAGAGGATTATGCGTAACAATCAAAGGCATACCAGCGGTATATATATATATATATATATATATATATATATATATATATATATATATATATATATATATATATTATATATATATATATATGTATGTATATGTATATACCGCTGGTGTGTACCGCTTGCAACCCACATCAGTCTGAATATAGCTCACAGGACGCACTGTTCCCAAAATTAGCCAACTAGGATCCCAGACCTGTCATATCTGCTGAAGGTTTCCAATGTTGCTGTTGTCTTTTTTTTTTCATTGCATTTGACGACGTTTCAGGGACACTTTCTATCAATGTATGGAATGTGTGTGTCTGTTTGTATGATATTTTGGGTGTGCGAGTAAAGCCTGCATGTGTCCTGTTTGTGTGTGTGTTGAGGGAAAGGGTGATATGTGTTGAATTCTTTAAAAAGTTCTCCGAAAGTTATGTGGAATGCAATACTTCCATATTTGTAAGTGTTCCTACGTACAATGTAAATGGTTTTAGAACACAAATATTTATGTATCTGTCAGAAAGACATACATCTTTGTGTTGAAAATTTGGGATACAAAAGATTGTTCGTTCATATTATCAGATGATATCCACCTTTGTGTAGGCTACTTCCCTTATAACTTATACATTTTTTTATGAAAATGATAACAACGATTAAAACAATGTCGAATTCAGTTGACATTTTTTCTCGTTTGTTGGTCAAAGTACTATTTTCACACACATTGGATTCAGTCGCTTTTCCTTTAAAGAGCCAATCAACATTCATTATTATGCAGAGAAAAGTCTGGGAACATTTCATTGTTTATTGTTCTGCCAAATGTGGTCATGCCTGTGCTTGACACTGCCGAGAAAATGCCGGCAGTATTCACTCGCACACATACACAGACACAGACGTACACACACACACACACACACACACACACACACACACACACACACACACACACACACACACATACACACACACACACACACACACAACACACACACACACACACACACACACACACACAACAGAGAGAGAGAGAGAGAGAGAGAGAGAGAGGAGAGAGAGAGAGAGAGAAAGAGAGAGAGAGAGAGAGAGAGAGGAGGAGATGAGGAGAGAGAGAGAGAGAGAGAGAGAGAGAGAGAACCAAAACGCATTGATTATACGGGGCTCACTGTTTACACTCACGGTTCAAAAATCACATGTCCTTATTGTTTCGATACCGAAATTATGATTGGATTCCTTCTCTGTTGTTTACAGATCGCGCCGGGTGTGTGAAACTGGATGGAAATCCTGTGTAGATAAAAATGCCCAAACGAAGCCATTGTTCTCATAACAATTTGGGCACCATTCTTTGAAAAGGGCCGAAAGAGGGAGTGGGGGAAAACGGGGGTAGGGATGGAGGAAAAGGGACGGGGGAATGATTTTCAGAGGTGTGGGAGGACGTTAAAGATGCAAGAGTTCACACAATGTTTACGTTTCTGATAGTGGGCGGGGGCCATAAAATGGAAAGCATTTCACACGTTACGCCTTTGATGATGACCGGTGTGGCTAAGAGCGTTTTCGATAACACCCCCGAAGATTCCAGATCAAGTATCTTGATGCCAGAGAAAGAAGCTGAATCCCTCGGGGGGGGGGGGGGGGGGGGGGGGGGGTGGGAGGGGGGGGGGAGGAGGGGGGATGGCGTTGTGATGAAATGTCTGATCGAGAGTCTTCAGGAATCCCTCTCTTCTTCCAACCTCTCTCTCTCTCTCTCTCTCTCTCTCTCTCTCTCTCTCTCTCTCTTCTCTCTCTCTCTCTCTCTCTCCTCTCTCTCTCTCTCTCTCTCTCTCTCTCTCTCTCGTTTGCTTGTCTGCGTGCGTGAGCGGACGTTTCTTCTTCATCTGTAATTCTCATGGAAATTTAGTATTTCTTACCGTTTGACTACTGATTGAATATCGCAAGAAAACAAGAAAATAACATACGGTTATTTAAGCCAGGCATCATGACATGGATAGTGATTGCGACGCACTGTACGATTCAAAACTCAAATCCTTATCTGTTGGCTTTTTAAAAATTACGCATAAGTTTGTACGTTATCCAATAATATGTGGTTTGCACACAGGCCAATGAGAGGAGAAGAAGTGGATGGAGGAGAGGAAGAAGGAAAGAGAAAACGAACGAACGAAAAAAGAAATAAAGAAAAGGAGGAAAGAAAGAGTAAGGAGGAGGAGGAGGAGGAGGAGGAGGAGGAGGAGGAGGAGAAGAAGAAGAAGAAGAAGCAGAAGAAAGAAGAAGAAGAAGAAGAAGCAGAAGAAGAAGAAGAAGAAGAAGAGAAATGGAAGATGAAGAAGAAGATAATATTCAACCCTGCAGACTTTGACGAAATTCAACTCAACTCTTTTTCAAGTTTTCCTGTAGACAGCCTGTCAGTCAGACAGACAGACAGACAGAAACCAAAACAATATCTTGCTGTTAAGCGCGGCCCGTGCACCCAGGGCAACATAGACTGCAGGAAAGCGAGGTGGGGGATCAAGTGATTTCCCTTTAGGCATATTAAAACGAAATGTCTGAGGTCAGCAAAAAGCAGAACCAGTGGTTGATTTGGTTTTTCTCCCTGTCTGCCTCCTTCTTTTTCGTCCTGCCCTACCTCCCTCCTCCCCCACCCTCACTTCTTTGACCCCCCAACTCCATCCGCTCATCACCCCACCCCCCAACCCCCACCCCCACCCCAGCCCTCACCCCACTCCCATGGCATCTCTCCATGTCGCTCAAACCGGTTGCACATAAACAACTGTGGATTGGTTCGTCACACAGCACCGACAATCTACAGAAAACAGCCAAAACCAAGTTGTCGTGAGGCAACACACCAGAGAAGATACCGCACTGCTGACGAGTTGAGGGGCAACGTAGTGTGTTTTGGTCCAGTCTTCGCAGGAAACCATCGACTGAGCCTCATTCCTGATGGCAATGATGATGGGTTAGCTGCAGAACTAAGTGAGCAAGCGTCTCGTTGCAAAGGGCGCGAGTACTTGCACACAACAACAGTCTTGTCTAAGCTAGCCGATATTAACGTCTTCGACAAGAACATGGACGAGGAAAGGAGATTGTGGCTGGAGTCACCAAAACAGCAAGGCCTGGGAGACCAAAGAACCTGAGCCCCCCCCCCCCCCTCCCCCTCCCCCCCCCCCCCCCCCTCCGTCATACCTCAACTCTTTCACTTATTTATTTATTTATCTATTCATTTGTTTGTTTGTTTGTTTTCTTTTAAAGATTATTGCGGATAAAGATCATGACGAGGAAGTCATGTAGTTGCAGTCTGATCAGAGACTACATGACATAGCTGCCAGAGACTACATGACATAGCTGCCACAGACTATATGACATAGCTGCCAGAGACTACTGACATAGCTGCCACAGACTAAGTGACATAGCTGCCAGCGACTACATGACATAGGAGGTACTACAAGACATAGCTGCCACGCACTACAAGACATGGCTGCCACGCACTACATGACATAGCTGCCACGCAAAACATGACATAGCTGCCACTCAAAAACTGACATAGCTGCCACGCACTACATGACATAGCTGCCACGCACTACATGATGTAGCTGCCACTCAAAACATGACATAGCTGCCACGCACTACATGACATAGCTGCCACGCACTACATGATGTAGCTGCCACGCAAAACATGACATAGCTGCCACGCACTACTACAAGACATGGCTGCCACGCACTACATGACATAGCTGCCACGCAAAACATGACATAGCTGCCACTCAAAACATGACATAGCTGCCACGCACTACATGACATAGCTGCCACGCACTACATGACATAGCTGCCACGCAAAACATGACATACCTGCCATGCACTACATGAGATAGCTGCCACGCAAAACATGACATAGCTGCAACGCACTACATCACATAGCTGCCACGCACTACATGACATAGCTGCCACGCACTACATGACATAGCTGCTACGCAAAACATGACATAGCTGCTACGCAAAACATGACATAGCTGCCACGCAAAACATGACATAGCTGCCAGGTACTACGTGACATACTTGCCAGGTACTACATGACAGCCGCCAGGTACTACGTGACATAGTTGCCAGGTACTACGTGACATAGCTGCCAGGTACTACGTGACATAGCTGCCAGGTACTACGTAATATAGCTGCCAGGTACTACGTGACATAGCTGCAGGTACTACGTGATATAGCTGCCAGAGACTACGTGACATAGCTGCCAGGCACTACGTGACATAGCTGCCAGGTACTACGTGACATACTTTCCAGGTACTACATGACAGCTGCCAGGTACTACGTGACATAGCTGCCAGGCACTACGTGACATAGCTGCCAGGCAATACGTGACATAGCTGCCAGGCACTACGTGACATAGCTGCCAGGTGCACTCTAGGTTTCTTATAAGATATTGCAGCGGTTAAGCAGGTCCGAGAGAGAGAGAGAGAGAGAGGAGAGAGAGAGAGGAGAGAGAGAGAGAGAGAGAGAGAGAGAGAGAGAATCTTGAGTGCTGGTGGAGGGAAATTTGACAAACACTCGGAGAGACGCCTCCATTAAAGCGAATTAAGCTTCACAGTGTTGTTGGCCTTTCCCATTTGAGCCCCTCACACCACACCACTTAACGCTGGGGGGATGGGGAGGATTCAGCCGGCGGAGGGGGGGGGGGGTGTCAAACTCCCACACAATAAGCGCCTCTAATGGCACTTGAGCACAGGAACCCGATTTCAGGAAGTGTCATTTCTTATAACGCTGGAGTCCGGACCTTGACGTATGCCGATAGAGCACCGGTTGTAATTTCATGTGCATGGAGTTGTTTCTCGCCGAATGCGCACATGCATTAGTAGGCATGCGAGTGTGTGCGTATGTGCGTGCGTGTGTGTGTGTGTGTGTGTGTGTGTGTGTGTGTGTGTGTGTGTGTGTGTGTTGTGTGTGTGTGCGTGCGCGCGCGCGCGCGCGGTGTGTGTGTGTGTGGTGTGTGTGTGTGTGTGTGTGTGTGTAAGTGTGTGTGTGTGTGTGTGTGTGTGTGTGTGTGTGTGTGTGTGTGTGTGTGTGTGTGTGTGTGTGTATGTCGGGTGGAGGGGTGGGTGGGTTGGAGGAGTTGAAGCATGTTGAACACGTTTGATGTGTGTATGAGTGTGTGTGTGTGTGTGTGTGTGTGTGTGTGTGTGTGTGTGTGTGTGTGTGTGTGTGTGTGTGTATGCGTGCGGACGCGCACTTGTGAATGCGGGTCTATCTATCTGTCTATTTATCTGTCCGTCTGTCTATCTGTATCTCTCTGTGTATCTACCAGGCTATCTCTGTATCTATCTATCTATCTATACCCAATGACCTTGTATACGGCGAAAACGAACAGGTACCCTATTTACATAAACTCTGCCATAAAATGTGTTAAGTTTTGGTTAAAATTAACAAGAATGCATGAGAGCAGATTACCATATAAGGCCTATCGTATGTTGTTTGATTTAGATGAACGTGATAAAAGAAACTGGGTGTCAAATGTTCGTTGTAAACTGTATCTGTTTGGATTTGGTTATGTTTGGTTGAATCAAGGCGTTAATGCGACTGGCGATTTTCTCAGAGTCTTTAGAGATAGACTAATTTCGTGCAGGTGGCAGGAATGGAATTTTCATATGGATAACAGTGAAAGATTTATTTATTACAGGTCCTTTTGTACCGTACCTGATGTTAAAATTTATTTACAGCTAAACCTGGACAGGCACTTAAAGTATATAACGACAAGGTTCAGACTTGGTATTTCTGAAATTGCCGAGCATTATTACCGTTATCGTTCTCATAGTGAAGCAGATTTAATATGTCCACTTTGTAGAAAGGATACAGAAAATGATGTGCATTTTGTGTTGTGTTGTCCTGCCTTGCACAAACTAAGAGCTCAGTATATACCAATCAAGTTTTATAAATTCCCAAGCCAGTTTAGATTGGCTCTTCTTATGGCATGTACTCATGAGCAAACTGTTAAAAATTTGTCAATTTATTTATTCAAAGCATTCAAGTTGCGATCGTGTATTCTGTCATAATGTATTATTTCGAATATGTAGTTGTTATGTTTGCGTGCAGTTGCTCAGCTACTAAGATGACTGTAATTAACACGCAATCCCCTTCACGAGGGGCTATGGCCTAAAACGTGAATAAATTATCTTGAGTCTTGAGTCTTGAGTCTATCTATCTATATCTCTATCTATCTATCTATCTATTCTCCAGCCATCCAGCCATCCAGCCATCTTTCTATCTATCTATCTATCAATTTATCGATCGATCGATCTATTCACCACCACACCAAACCACAAAACACCACACCAAACCAACCAAACCACGCAACACGCGCCAGCAAGCGCTGGCCGAAAGACGATCAGTGCATGGGGTGCTTAAAAGACAAGAAGAAAAACAACCTCTGGCTAATCATGTGGTAAAGAGGACGCGGGCCCATCAATGCTGCTCGCTGAATTTGACAACTCATATCGATATTGGCCTCTCCATTTCAGAGATGGGGCACCGGGGGAGAGAGAGAGAGGAGAGAGAGAGAGAGAGAGAGAGAGAGCAGGAGAGGAGAGAGAGAGAGAGAGAGAGAGAGGAAGGCGAGAGAGAAGAGAGAGAGAGAGAGAGAGAAGAGCGAGGAAAGAGTGCGGAGGGGAAAAAAGGTGGGGGGGGGGGAAGATGGCGAAAGGAGAGAGAGAGAGAGAGAGAGAGAGAGAGAGAGAGAGAGGAGAGAGAGAGAGAGAGAGGAGAGAGAGAGAGAGAGAGCGAGCGAGGAAAGAGTGCGGAGGGGAAAAAAAGGTGGGGGAGGGGAAGATGGCGAAAGGAGAGAGAGGAGAGAGAGAGGAGGAGAGAGAGGAGAGGAGAGGAGAGAGAGAGAGAGAGAGAGAGGAGAGAGAGAGAGAGAGAATGTGGATGGAAGAGGGTGGGTGTGAGTGGGTTCCGGACGTGAGCTGCGTTTCGCCAGCAGTTCTAGTTCTTTCCCTTTTTTTTTTCATCCTCCGTCTAATTCCCCCACCGCCTCCCACCTCTCCTCCTCACCCCTGTCTTTTTCCTGCTTTTCTCTAGCCTTTCTATCTTTTTAAATACCTTTTCCGACTTCTTTTCGTAACATTTCTTCCTTTTTGTGGGTTTTTTTGTTTGTTTGTTTGTTTGTGTCCTTTTTATCTTATTTTTCTTACAATGTTTACATTCCTTCTTTTGTTTTGTTTTGTTCTTTCTGAATCTATCCTTTCATACTTTTACACTACCCATGTCTGTGTTTTCCTTCCTCTTTTCTCTGTTCCTTTTCCCTTTGTTTTTAAAAATTTTTGATACCTTTTTTTCTGTCTTCTGTTTTCCATGGCTTTTCCTACGCTTTGTACCTCTTCTTTCTTATTACTTACCTATTCCTTCTTTTATATCCTTTACATCTCTTCCTTTTATTTGCCCATCTTTTTCAACCTCTCATTCTTTCTCGTTTGTACCTTCATCTCCCCTCCACCCACCCCCTCCTCCACTGCCCGTTTTTTTTATTTTTTTTTTTTATTTTAAGTCTTCCATTCTTTTTCTATTTTGTACCATTTCCTTCTGCGTTTACTTTTTTTTTTTCAACCGATTTCTACTCTCTGTTTTTGGCTCCATGTCTCACATTTCCTGTAACCGTTTCTTTCTTCTTTTTTTTCCCCTGCATTTTCCTATTTTTTCACTTTTCCGTTCAGTTTTCAGTCTTATTCTGTTTCAACCTCTCCTCCTTTTCCCTGCCCGTTTTCCTTTTCAGCATATCCTACTTTCGTCTAGCTTACCCTCCTTTTTAACCTTTTCTTTTTTCTGGCATCGTCTTTTTTTTTTTGTCCCTGTTCGTCCTTTTTCCTGCCCTTCTCTTCTTAAATTTTTAATGGTTTCTTGCTTTTTCTCTTATCTTTACATTTTTTTTCCTCTATACATTTTCTCCTCTCCCCCTCCCCAAACTATTTCTTACATCTGGCCTATAATATTTTAAGTTAATGAACAGACATCAGCGCTGAAAAGACCAGACTGATGGCTGAGCAACAAGGCTACCATCATCACCGATATAAATGTCACATGACAGAACTGAAGAACTGTTGGATCAGGATCAGGATCAGGATATTGTTGTTGTTGTTGTTGTTGTACCCTGGCTAAAAGACTCCAGGGATCACCCGAACAGCTGAAGTATTTCAACACTATGGTACAACTGCATCAGCTGGGGATGAGAACATTACGTGTGTGACCGTTTTTTATTACCCCGCCACGTAAGCAGCCACGTGGGCAGCCACGTGGGCAGCCACACTCCGACTTCGGATTATATGTTATGCTAGGAGCTTTTCACGTCTGAAGATAATCCCCGCATAACTATGCAGAGCATAACAACATTTTGATGAAGTCTTGGTGTTCTAGCCTATATCAATTGGCCTGACACAGCACGGTGCTTGAACCTTCTTAGGTTATAGTTGCTACGGTTATTGTTATTTCCTAGATTATTGTTTAACCGTTCTTTTACCTTGGTCCTATCATTTGCGATAACAGCGACCGATCCAAACCAGAAAATCTCTCAAGAACAGCAAAGACACGGCCAGACTGAAACCTGTGTGTAAGGGCAATGACATTTCCATGAAACAACAAAATAATCAGCCTTCTGCCTGCTCTGGTATTTTCAATCTCCTTACATGTACATGAGACACGGACACACATGACGGATCAGAAAGGAAGAATTCTAGCGATGGAAATGATGTGTCGTTGAAAGACACTAAACATCAGATACACTGACCATATCCACGATGTACCAGTGTAGCAGCCATCAATCGGCACATCGGATCGTAATAAGATCTGCCGACACCGATAGAAAAGAAAACAATGTTGGTATGGCCACGTAACAACATCCATTAAGCTTACTCAAACAATCCTCCAGAGAACTGTTGAGAGAAGAAGGCGGAGTGGAAGACGGAGAAATCGATGGACCGACAACATTGCAGGATGGAAAGCGTCACCATTGGCAGAGACTGGGGACTCACCGCAGTCTACAGAGCTGGGGAAACCTGGTGGTGAATTGTTCTTCAATGCAGCATCCCAGTGCCTTCTCACCAAGAAGAAGAAGAAGAAGAAGAAGAAGAAGCAGGAGGAGGAGGAGGAGGAGGAGGAGAAAGAGGAGGAGGAGGAGGGGGAGGAGGAGGAGGAGGAGCAGGATAGAAGAAGAAGAAAAAGAAGAAGAAGAAAATGAAGAAAAGAAAGAAGTAATGCGTTTACTTCTTCCTTTTTTGTTTGCACTTTGTCCTTAGCTTTTCTGTAGCTTCCTAACTATCTTTTTTCACTCACGTGTAAAACAGAGAGTGGGTGATAAAGTAGGAATGGTGATGTTTACACAGTCGCTGCACGCATTGATATTGATTGAAAAAAAAAGCAGAGGTTTTAAGGTCTTCTTGCCAGACTGGTTTCTAATGTTCGTCACGTACCTACGACTTTTGTCGTTATTCATAGAACTTTCATTTGATTCTGTGTGGACCTTTGCTCAACAGGATTTTCCCATGCTTAACCTCTGATTTGTTTTATCATAACAACAGCGACAAAATGAATGATGCATTCGTAGGTTTTAGGGGAGATCGTGTGGGTTTTTTCTCCGAAAAAAAGGAAACCTGTTTCGTTTTCTGCTTTCAGACAATTTCATATGCTTGAATCCATTATGTCTTCCTTAGCAAGTGATATTCGTTGCCTATATATGTATCTATTTGCTCCTTTTTGTACTCCCGGTTCTTATAGAACAGGGAGTACTTTAGAATGGGAACGAAAGAAAATAATGCTGTGTGTGTGTGTGGTGTGTGTGTGTGTGTGTGTGTGTGTGTGTGTGTGTGTGTGTGTGTGTGTCTGTCTGTCTGTCTGTGTCTGTCTGTGTGTGTCTGTCTGTCTGTCTGTCTGTGTGTCCGTGGTCAAAATGTGTTCCACTCGCTCCAGACAAAACTACTAGGCCGATCTTTCTGAAAATTTGTAGGTATGTTCATTATGGGCCACGGATGATGCCCGATGTTTTAGTTTACCGCTATAGCCGTTACTAACGGCTGTAACGGCCTGTAGCGGTTTTTCTTCTTTACGGAATATCTCAGAAAGTATTTGGCCGATCATTGTAATAATGAGCAGGTACGTTCATTATGGGTCACGGATGATGCCCGATGTTTTAGTTTACCTCGTTATAGCTGTTACTAACGGCTGTAACGGCCTGTAACGGTTTTTCTTCTTTATAGAATATCTCAGAAAGTACTTGGCCAATCTTCCTGAAAATTTGTAGGTATGTTCATTATGGGTCAAGAATAATGCCCGATGTTTAGTTTACCGTTATAACCGTTACTAACGGCTGTAACGGCCTGTAACGGTTTTCTTCTTTATGAAATATCTCAGAAAGTACTTGGCCGACCTTTCTTAAAATTAGCAGGTATGTTCATTATGGGTCACGGATGATGCCTGATGTTTAGTTTTCCCCGTTATAGCCGTTACTAACGGTTGTAACGGCCTGTAACGGTTTTTCTTTTTATGGAATATCTCAGAAAGTACTTGGCCAATTTATAAGTGGTTTGGATGACGTGATAAATCGGAGCCTCTGTCCATATGTAAGTGATGTAATGCTGAAAATGGATTAAACAACCGTTATAAAAACCGTTATTCTGCCGTTATTTCTTATATATAGGTGGATTTTAATTAAATTTGGTATATAGAAAGGTTATCACACACAAATAACCACACACATCTATATATTGTTTTAAAATCTGACCGTTAAAACCGTTATTCTTGACATATTGTCCGATTTGGATGAAATTTGGTATGTACACAGGCTTTAGCCCAGTGAGGACTAAAATACCGGTTTGAAAAGTGTATATTGGTATATAACCGTTAAACCGTTATTTTGCCGTTATTTTTTATATATTGGTGGGTTTTAATGAAATTTTGTATATAGAAAGGTTATCACACACAAATGGCACTTCCATGCAGTGTTTCAAATCTGACCGTTAAAAGCCGTTATTCTTGACATATTGTCCGATTTGGATGAAATTTGGTATGTACACAGGCTTTAGTCCAGCGAGGACTAAAATACCAGTTTCAAAAGTGTATATCGGTTATATAACCGTTTAAACCGTTATTTTGTCGTTATGTTTTTATATATTGGTGGGTTTTAACGAAATTTTGTATATAGAAAGGTTATCACACAAAAATGGCACTTCCATGCAGTGTTTCAAAATCTGACCGTTAAAAACCGTTATTCTTGACATATTGTCCGATTTGGATGAAATTTGGTATGTACACAGGCTTTAGCCCAGTGAGGACTAAAATACCAGTTTCAAAAGTGTACATCGGTTAAATAACCGTTAAAACCGTTATTTTGCCTTTATTTCTTATCTCACACAGCACTTGGCCGATTTGTAAGCGGTTTGGAAAACTGGGAGTACGTTTATATGCTTCGCATCTTGTTTTTTCTTAAAATGAAAAACATCTGCCCAGGCCAAATTAAGACACATGGTCAGATCTTCATTACACTTACTTCGCATTTCTTGCAAAATGGGCGTAGTATGTCATTCATCATAATATGTCAGCAATTTGAGTTGTAATATAATAGCAGATGACAGTTTGTTAAATAATGTCAATTTTGTGATATTAAGAATATTGATGAAAAAGTCTTTCGTGGATTTAAGGAATGCTCTACTCGATGACATTGTCAGACAGAGGAATACTGGAAAGCCTTGTAAATATGTACAGTTTAGTCCCCTTTGGTTCTCCGAACACTTGCAACTGCTGACAAAATGTCAACGCACACACACACACACACACACACACACACACACACACACACACACACACACACACACACACACACACACACAGGCGCGCGCGCCCGCACACACACACACACACACACACACACACACACACACACACACACACACACACACACACACACACACGTGTGCGCGGTCACATGTTTGCAGAAGTCTCTTGGATTGTTGAGAAGTATTGCGCTTTTGTTATATTTGTACGGAGCTGTCACGGCTTAGACATAGACATGTTCATTGTCACACTCAGAGGTCCTCGTGACCTGCAACAAACCTTCAAGTCAAACTCTTGTCAAAAGCTTCCGTTAAGTCTGTAAAGCTGTGTTAGAAATCACGCTAGTATTGAAGTTACTTTTTACGAGCAGTTTGATGTTGAGGAACTGTTCATGTATGTTCCTTTCAAGACGAATTCTCCAATATTCCTTTGCAGTTATTTTTGTCTGTCCGTCCTTAAATCTGCTCTCCAAGACCTTCAACATGTTTCTTTCACAGGATGCATGGTTGGCTCTGTTGGTAGAGTACCGAGTTGGTGGTCAGATGCTGCGAATTTGAATCATCGTGGCTCCACACAGGAACATTACCATTTTCGCTATATACTCTAGTATGCTGACGTGTGATGGTGCGAGTGTAGTAAAGACAAGATCCCTCCCCCTCCTCCCCACCTCCCCCCTGCCCCCCCCCCCCCCTCCCACACACACACACACACACATTTTCCCCTTCCTTTTTCCTCGGATGGCTATTCCCGTCTGCTATATCGCAGTGGGTGGGTACAGACGGTACACCTGAATGTACCTAACCTCAACACTACTTTTCTTTTTCAAAATAACACTAATGTTATACACATTTCAAAACAGATAGGTGAATTTGCATCAAATGAATTTTCATCAAATATCTACTTCAGACCTTACACATAACAGACATAAAGAATGCCCAAAACTTTACTCCCGAGATCGAAGTTAACGTGAGAGTCACAATGTAAAAAAAAAAAAAAAAAAAAAAGAAGCTTGGGGTAGGCGGGACTTCTGGGATTGATAAACAACGGCCGACGTTTGGACTTAACTATAACATGTTCCTACAAAACACTTGTATGCAGCCAGAGAGCGTCAACTCAGACTCGATTTAAATGCTTGCCTTTGTGGTGTTCCGACAGTTTGTACGCTCTGAAAGCGCTATTTTTGGCTGATCGTCAACTTGTGAAAATGTCCAGTCTATCAGCTTTTGTATTAAGGATCGAAGTAGCCCCACATCACCCAGGGCCAAGTCAGGACCGTGAGGTGTGTGGGGAAAGCCTGGTGGATACGTTCCCCAATCCTCCAGTAAGTCATGATGTTCTTGACCTTGTGGGGACAGGGTTGTCATGAAGTTGGACAGTTCTTCTTCCACCGTTAACCGGGTGTTAGGTGTGTATTAGGGTTTTTGTCCCTTGGGGTAAATATTGAATTTCACTCTATTTCCCAAAGTCTTTCGAATAATACTTCAGCGTTACTTAACTGGAGTGACTGACCATAGAAACAGTCCTGTAGATATTGAACATGCAGAGTAACGCTTTCTCCAATGATGAAATAGTTACACGTCTACGACTCCTGACGACTGCTGCATTCATTTGGGGTTACGGGCGTGTACTTTTTTTTCATCATGGGAGGTAGAGTTACCCTACTTGTTCATTATTTACTGTTAAACATTCATTTGAGGTTATGTGCGTGTAGCTATTTCATCATGGAAGAAAGTCACTCTACACAGCATGGAAAAAGACTTACTCAACTAGTTTGTCACTTACTGTTTACTTCTCCCTGCCTCATTTTAAGCTTTCCTTTCGTTGTCTTGTAGTGTAGACAGGACGGCAGGTTTCCTTTCTTGAGAAGATGAATCTTCTGTGGACTTCTCCCATCCCGCCCTCCTTATATTCTCTTACGGGATAACTGTCAGAGCTTTCTTGACTTCTAGATCTCTGTGCTTCAGCAGTTCTGTTGGGAGATCATCAAATCCCTCTAATGTGTCGACGACCCTGAGTTTGCCAAAAGAAAGCTCCTCGTCTTCGTGGGCAATCGGAGAGCACGTAGATTCCCTGCTGATGTGAATAACGCGGTCCGGTATACGAAGGCCTGGTCTTTGCTTGTACCGAACTGTTATTCGCAGCCTCCAGACCGTCTTATAACTTTTGTTTGTTTTTAGATAAAGGGACAGTACTCATCTCCTAAAGCGGCAACTCTTGGTTGCCTTGATGTCGTTAGCATCTACAGTATATCAAAAGCTACCTTGCGCTGGGCCTTTTCATCCACGTGTATCAGAAACAAACAAACAAGCAATCAGAAAACAAGCAAACAAAAAATCTTATTGTTTGACAGCTCATTTTTCTCTCTGGCTTCGGACACTTTCAGATTAATTTTCCAGTTCATCAGAGCATGAGGGCTGATGCAATGGTTCGGACTTTCTTCGTGTTCTGCTGGTTCCTTTTCACGTCCACTTGGGAAAAACAGTGGTTAATGGAAATAAAACTGCAGCGAGGACTGAACAACAAACACGGTAAAAGCAGGTAGGGGGAGGGGGTGTGGGTTATGTGGATGGAACGATAGACGCAGCAAAGAAAGAGGAGAAAAAAGAAAACATAACGTTGTCTGAACGACTGACACAGTAGGAAATTGGAAAAAGCAAAGAGAAGAAACATGTGAAGTTGACAAAACGGTAGACACAACAGAAAGAAATTTTTTTTTTAAAGACAGAGGAAATGCTGTGTAGATAAAAGATGAAAACTCTAACATGCAGAAAAAAGAAATATCATTGCAGTACGGTGTGAGCATTGTTAAAAGTAGAGAAAAGCGACAAGAAACATGTAGAATGGAAAGAACGATCGACACACGAAAAATGGACACGCATCATGGAAATTTGGAGAAGACAGAAAAATGCAGAGTGACCAGCCGCTCTAGCGTAGTGGTTAGCGTCGCGGACTCCCGGCTGGGAACTTGTTTGTCCAAGTTCCATCAGAGCCACTTATTTGTGGATTTGTTTCGGCCTCGTCCCTCTTCCTACGCATGGCTCAGTTTGCAATGGACTCAACTGGGAAATTTGGGACGACTAAGTTGAGTTTCATGTATGCATTCAATGCGTCTGGTAAGAGTTTTGCTCAAATTTCCTGATTAACACCGCAGGTGGCTGTATCTGCCGGGCCTGGTTGACACTTGGGTATGATATGAAAGGAAGCGTAGAGAACAGCCCTGCCATGCAGTGTAAGACCGGAACAGAACTCCGTGACATCTTCATCATCCTCATTTTCATCGATCAGCGTAAAGAAGTCTCAAATAACGTTGCTCTTCATACCCGGCTCTCTTCTTTCTGTGCCTATGCCTGGAGAGCTCATGTCGAGACCTCCAGTACTGGCGAGTTCATGGGGACGATGGCTGAACGTCCTCCAGAGGGGGACACTTGTGCACGCTGGCTCCGCAACCAACCATTTTCGGCAGGGAGTTTAAGCAGGTAGAATCTTGCATTCTGCTGGATCAGAACAGGCACCACTATCAGCGAAGATTCGGCAGTAGCGCAGTGTCTCTTCTGTGGATTTTTTCATGACGACTTGCGCTCCGCAACCAACCATTTTCAGAAGGGGGCTTACGCAGGTAGAATCTTGATTTCTGCTGGATCAGAACAGGCACCCAATCACCGAAGATTCGGCAGTAGCGCAGCGTCTCTTCTCTGGATTGTTTCATGACGACTTGACGTTGACTGCTCTCTGCCGACTACCGATATCAGGGCTGTAGCGGGATAAAGCGAGGTGTGGATGTGGACGGGGTGCTGGTATGAGTGAGGTGGGGATAATCCACTGAAACCGAACGGAAGATGACACAGTTGGAAAAACAAAATGCGAAGTGGACAGAACGACAGACACCATGGAAAGTAAGAAAAATGGTAGAAAAAAACAGAGCAAACTGAACAGCAGACGCATCTAAGAGCAGGGGGAAAAGGTAGCCAAATACAGAGCAAACTGACCATTACACGCATCTAAGAGCAGGGGGAAAAGGTAGCCAAATACAGAGTGGACTGAATAACGCTGTGCATGGACATTAGGAAAAGGTAAAAAAACAAAAAAAACAATAGAGAGCAAAGTTAGCAACAAACACATTCAAGAGCAAGGGTAAAAAATGTTAAAAGGATTGAACACCAAACACCACGGACATTAGCAAAAGGTATAAATGTAGGGCCAGCTGAACGACAAACACATTACCGAGCAGGAAAAGGCAGACACACGAAGAGTGCACGGAATGACAGACACCATGGATATTATGGAGAAAAAAAAGGCAGAAAAAAATAAATACAAAATGGACGACAACACACATTAAAAAGCAGGAAAAGGCAGTGAATTTTTTTTAATGGACTGAACGCATCTCGTGGACCACGGGGAAAACAGAAACGAGGCTGAGGTTGTGAGAGGAGCTGAGTGTGGAGAAGGAAGGCGGGGGGGGGGGGGGGGGGGGGGGGGGAGATCGGACAGAGGATGAATGGAGGGTATGGCTGGATTCGGACGAGGAACGGGACGAGGCTGGGAAGAGGAGAGGGTAGGTCGAAGGATGGGGGACGTGGTGGCAGCGGTAGGAGAGCGAAGAGGAGGGGGGGGGGGGGGGTCTATTGGAGAATGCAAACATAGTGCACCATGCAACAGAACAGAAGGTGGTCAGTTTCCGTCCTGGATTAGGTCTGCAAGGCAGGGAACGAATAGCATGTCAGTCATGGTGTCAAAAAGTGCTGGTGTCGGTGGCTGAAGGTGTGCTGGCATTCAAGAATCCGCTCCTGGGTATTTGTATGCATATAAATGTGTGTGCGTGTGTGTGTGCGTGTGTGTGCGTGTGCGTGCGTGCGTGCATGCGTGTGTGTATGTGTGTCTGTGTCTGTGTGCGTGTGTGTGTATGTGTATGTGTGTGTAAATGTGTATGTGTGTATGCATGCGTGCGTGCGTGCGTGGGCGTGCATTTGTGTGTGTGTGTGTGTGTGTGTGTGTGTGTGTGTGTGTGTGTGTGTGTGTGGTGTGTGTGTGTGTGTGTGTGTGAACATATCGGCGTGCATTTGCATGCAGATATGGTAGTAGTTTGGGTATGTGTCCTCTCACAGAGTTAATCGGTTGAGGTCAGTTTCTTTTTCTTCTTCTTCTTGTTCTTGTTCTTGTTCTCCTCCTCCTCCTCCTCCTCCTCCTCCTCCTCCTCCTCCTCCTCCTCCTCCTCATCTTCTTCTTCCTCTTTTTCTTCTTTCTGGTGGGTACGGGTGAGGGATCCCACAGGCCTCATGGACATTTCCGCATAAACTGTAGGCGCCTGTCATGCCTAGATTACCTTGCCTACAACAGTTTGAGCGACCACTATTGCTTTCCTAGTGATTTTTCATGAGGTGGTGTGATCCGACAATGGTGGCATTTAGATAAGAACACTTGGCATGTACAGCAGTTGTGCTGCCTGCACTCAGGACTCACTGAAGCATCCAAGATGACATACCTTTGTCAGCACAATGTCAGAACACTGTGTGGAAGCTGATCTTGTTCCTCTGTCTACTTCCAGAACTCCAGAGAGAGTACACGATACAGTTCATCAGAAAACCCAGTTTTCCGCGCTTCGTTTTGAAAAAGTGATCAATGCACATCCTACACACAAAAAAACTGAGTGGGTTGTATTTGACATTCGCCAACATTGCCTAAGGCGGGTTTGGTACAGGACCACTCAGAATCGAGATGCACTGCGCTAGTGTTGATCGGTGTGGTGTTCTTTACAGCCAAGTCCTTTTTTATCAAAGAATGAGGAT
>CM031602.1:27942265-27972265 GCA_018398815.1 Conus ventricosus
TTTGCTATCACGAGGACGGAATGTCTTAAGGGAAGGGTATAGGACATTTCAGCTGTCAAACATGTACATTACGTGTAACTTCAGGAAATATAAACATGTCGTTCTATGGAGAAAATGATCTGGGTATTTTTTTCAAGTTACGAAATAAAAAATGATGTTGACTGCTTTTGTTGCTGGTGGATAATGCATCAAAAGAAACGAGACAATGTTTGACAACTTGCTATTATTAGAAAGACGTGTGCAAGGAAGAGAATACTTAATAACAGTTCATACCATCGATCGTCGCCTTTCTATCGGCGATGCTTTTATTTACTATTTGGATGCCACTATACCTTCATAGCGGTATGTCAGTGCGCAAAAATAACTACTGTGATATGCTGAATAAGCTCAGTGTCTTCTTCTGTTGTTTTTATCTAGAAAATCAACTTTTTTATTAAGAGAGTTTCAATGCAGATCTGCCATAGCTGTCTTCATACCAAGCTTCATACGGTTCCCATTCGATGCCTAATCTTTGCAGGCCAAAGTTCGTAGGATTCCTGTTCATTGCCCAGATCCAGTTGGCCAAATGCTATGGACTCCCACTCAATGGCCAAGCTTCATAATACTCCAGTTTACTGACGAAGATTAATAAGATTTCTATTCAATGGCCAAGCTTCATAATACTCCAATTTACTGACCAAGCTTCATAAACTTTGTATCTATGGCGAACTTCATAACACTCCAATTTACTGACGGAGTTTCATAAGATTTCTATTCAATGGCCAAGCTTCATAATACTCCAATTTACTGACCAAGCTTCATAAGATTTGTATTCAATGGCGAGCTTCATGGAATTCGCATGCAGAATCCAAGCGTCAAGGTAAATTCTGAATTCCCTAGGAGTTTTTGTAGTTGTTACTATTACTGTTTTTATTATTATTATTATTATTATTATTATTATTATTGTTATTATTATTATTATTGTTGTTGTTGTTGTTGTTGTTGTTGTTATTATTATTATTATTATTATTATCATTATTATTATTATTATTATCATCATCATCATCGTTATTATCAGTACTTTTACTATAACTATTACACAATTATTGTTATGGTTGTTGTTAGCTGTACCAGTAGTAGTAGCAATAGTAGTGATAGTAGAAGCAGTAGTAGCAGTATTATCATTACAATTATCATTATTGTTGTTGTTGTTGTTGTTTTTGTTATCATTAGTATTATTATTACAATGATTGCCTGTATAGCAATTCCTTTAATCTTAGACTGCCAATTAGTCAAGAAATGAGACAATAATTTCTGTTTTGTTTCTTTTGACACATTATTGACCGAACTGATGTGTCATAAGTAGTGAAGTGGAAAAAAAAAACCAGTCTATTCACCTCTGAATGCCACTGCGCCGTCCAACTTCATTTTCAGATTTCTCATCTTATATGAATTCTCATTAGCCCCCACAATCCACAGCCACACTCAGGCCCTTTCTGTGGCCGCCTCAGCAACTTGCAGTTAACAGAGAACCAATGACTGTCACCTCACCACGAGGAACGATTCCGGAGGAGATCCTCACTGCTGCCAAGAAACACCCTGCTCGAACACCATATTCTGATCTCATCCGGTAAAAGCAGGACGCCACGTGTCAGTAATTAGGAGAATTATTGTCATAAAAATCATGATAATGTCTAAATACTTTTAATGACAAAATAAGTGCATAGTTTGATAATAAAATCATATGACAATAAAATCATTTTAAAAAGCTTTGTTTGATGCTGCAAAACTCCCACACCATAACCAGTACTCCATGTTTCACACTCTGGATTATCTGATCACTCTAAAGGCCTCTCGTCCTCGATGCAAAACGCCCGAAGGTTATGGAATCAACATGGAGCACAGCCAGACAGACAAATAGACACACAGACACATAGAGAGAGAGAGAGAGAGAGAGAGAGAGAGAGAGAGAGAGAGAGAGAGAGAGAGAGCAAGGTAATGCGATAAGCATAATTGTACACATGCTTTTTTTCTACGCCATCCTTGAGGGCAATGGAACGCGGGGAGAGAGAGGGGTGGGGAGAGAGGGACTGAGGGAGAGAGAGAGGGGTTGACAGCGAGAGGAAGAGAGAGAAGAGAGAGAGATAGAGAGAGAGGAGAGAGAGAGAGGAGAGAGAGAGAGAGAGAGAGAGAGAGAGAGAGAGAGAGAGAGAGAGAGAACAAATAAACAGAACATGTTTTATCAGGGTAACAAGATGAGCATATTCCACAACCTTTTTTATCCAGCCTCGGGGGAAAACTGATGATAGAACATAAACGAGAGAGAAAGAGACAGACAAACAGTCAGTCAGACAGTCAGTCTGACAGACAGGCAGGCAGGCAGGCAGAGAAAGAGAAAGAGAGAGAAAGAAGGTGGGGGGAGGGGGGGGTATGCAACAGTATTTGTATAATTTATTCTTGGTACTATCGAAAACGAAGGGGGGGGGGGGGGGGCACGGGAATGAATAATGGGACCACGAGTACTACAAATGCATTTATACTGATGGCCATGAACACGTTTATTTGAAACCATTGTATTTCAAAGAGAGAGGCAGGGAGGAGGGGCTGAGGTATTAGACGGTCAGAGGGGACGCAGAAGAAATCAGATTGGACGGTCCAGACGTACTGATCGTGTGTTTGTGCTCGCGCGCGTGGGCGTATGTGGGCAACTACGTGTGTGGAAATGTGCCTGTGGCACGAGTGTGTGTGTGTGTGTGTGTGTGTGTGTGTGTGTGTGTGTGTGTGTGTGTGTGTGTGTGTGTGTGTGTGCGTGCGTGCGTGCGTGCGTGCGTTGCGTGCGTGTGTGTGTGTGTGTGTGTGTGTGTGTCTGAGAGAGAGAAAGAGAGAGAAAGGGGGGGTGGAGAGAGAGAGAGAGAGAGCGGTATTTCTCTTTCAAGAAAAAATCCATTGCAACACAACAGCATAATGTAGCGACGGCCAAAGAAACAAGGGGAGATCAGCATCCTTTTCGTTTTAACTGGTGGACCTCCTCGAGGGGAAGTCAAAGGATCTTTTCTTTTAAATGCGCCTCCACCTCGTATAAATTCCATGCTGGTAATTCTCTCTCTCTCTCTCTCTCTCTCTCTCCTTTTTGTTTTTGCTTCCACCCACTGCCTTTTATTTGGTCTGCCTATGTGACCTGTGCGTCTATGTTTGTTCTGGGGAGATTTTACACTTTCTTTCATGGGTTTGTTGCAAGTACTAAGACTGTACACGTCGTTCAGAGTGAATACCTGCTGTTTCGTTCTGTTTTGTCTGTTGTCCATTGCAGGTTCTTTCAAGGTACTGTAACATGTATATTTTTTACTGACTTTTGTAATCAGGGGATACTGATAGAGTCTGCAGCTCTACTGATAGACACCGATAGATAGATGGGTCGATAGATAGATAAATGTATCGATATCGATCAGTCTATCTATCTATCTATATATATTATATATATATATATATATATATATATATATATTTATATATATATATATATATATATATCTTTTAAAGCCCCTTTCTCAATAATCCCACGTCCCTCCCTTCTCCCCAACCGGCTGCGGAGAGATTTCCTTCATTCCATTCAGACTTGCAGGAAGCTGTCCCGTTCTGTCTTCCCTTCAGGACATTCAGACTTGCAGGAAGCTGTCCCGTTCTGTCTTCCCTTCAGGACATTCAGACTTGCAGGAAGCTGTCCCGTTCTGTCTTCCCTTCAGGACATTCAGACTTGCAGGAAGCTGTCCCGTTCTGTCTTCCTTCAGGACATTTTGGCACAGTCTGGCACATGTTGCTGCTTTTTAAATTGACGCGTGTTCCTTTCTCTTTCCCTACCACACTTGACGCGTGTTCCTTTCTCTTTCCCTACCACACTTGACGCGTGTTCCTTTCTCTTTCCCTACCACACTTGACGCGTGTTCCTTTCTCTTTCCCTACCACACTTAACGCGTGTTCCTTTCTCTTTCCCTACCACACTTGACGCGTGTTCCTTTCTCTTTCCCTACCACACACTTTTCACTTTCTTCCAGTTCAGTGTCCCGGATTGTCATCTGTTGTTTGTTTGCATTTTTTTCTCTCTGCGTGCTCAATCCTTCACGGTTTTTTTTCTTTGTGGTGGGAAATTGAGCTGTACGGAATGTGCGGGGGCAACAGCTTGCTGCAGAATTCAGGCAGATGTTTTTTGTTACACAATAGAAGAGTAATGCTGTTAAGAATTTATAATAATTTTACTCTTATAACAGAAACCCTATCAGGGTATGAGAAATGGATGTTAATTGGGGAATCAGTCGATATTGAAAGAAAGGGGGAGCAATGGGTAATAAACTGAAGCATCTCGCTCTGTTTACAATAAGAGAATCATTTTTGTCAAGGCATAACCTTTATTTCATTTTTCTTTTCATCATATCTTATTATCTTGTAACAGGGAAAAACATTAAAGGGAAATTCAGCGCTGCTGTTGAGTGGGGTGAGGACATTTGTGTTTACAAACAAAATTAGAATCTCCACAGTTACTCACTTGTAGGACTGTTCGATCATAAAAAAATGAAATGTCAGTCTAAAGCTTACTGTTTTCGATTACATGAGGTCACTAATGTCGGTGGAAGATTCTGCTAGTGCTAAGAATGAAGAAGAAGAAAGGTTCTGCCTAAACTTTGCTTAAAATTGTTAAGTAATGATTGGGAATCTAAAGAAGCAGATGCTGGTAGTCATGTAGCCTCTGCAAGAACTCACTTTAAAGCCTAATGAGTTACCACACCCTGTTGAATATTCCTAACTTGCTTTTGTTTGTTACTGTTGTTTGTTTCACCTGTACACAACTTGAGAGTCCAAACGTGTTACTGTCATATTGTCATGTGTTTATTCCTTTCTTTGATGGTTTCGTAAACGACATTTACACTCTTGCTTCTAATCCCCTTTTGCAGTTACGCATTTTTCAACTAGCTTAAAACAATCCACGAAGATGTAGATGAATAAAGTAAACGAAACTGTCCAAGTTCACACAAGACCAGCTATATGCTGTGCTATGCTTGGTGACTAATTTCTCTTCTGGCATCTGGTTTGACAGGGTACATTTTTTCGGACACTTTATAACATCTACTCATGTCTCTCTCAGTTTCTTTTTTTTTCCTATTGTATCAGTAGCGGCAATAAAGAAACGTTGGAATTTGGCGGACTTTGAAATGAAGAAACAGCATGGTGTTTCAAAAGAGGTGGACATTACATCAGCCAGGAGTTAGGAGGCGAGGGTTAGAGGGGGAGGGGGGTGGGTGGGAGGGAGGGAGAAGGGGAGAAGAGCCAGATACAGGAAATTGTGGCCAGACCACAGGCTGAGTTCCAGCCTGTCAGGAGAGGAACCCAGCCGTGTGTGTGTGTTTGTGTGTGTGTGTTTGTGTGTGTGTGTGTGTGTGTGTGTGTGTGTGTGTGTGTGTGTGTGTGTGTGTGTGTGTGTGTGTGTGTGTGTGTGTGTGTGTGTGTGAGTGTGCGTGCGTGCGTGCGTGCGTGCGTGCGTGCGTGCGTGCGCGCGTGTGTGTGTGTGTGTGTGTGTGTGTGTGTGTGTGTGTGTGTGTGTGTGTGTGTGTGTGTGTGTGTAGGGGAGGGGGGGGGGGTTGCTGAAAGTGGAAAATTAATAGGAGAGATGAGCGTGGCAGGAAATGATGTACAAATCATGCCACGGGATGGAGCTGTTCATCATTCATTCACAGCCCTGACCATTCCAAGGTGTCATGGCAGACGCCGGGGTAGTCACGGATCTGGAGGGTGCTGGACAGGCGAGTCATCTCAGCAAACATATCCCCCATCAGGGCAGCCGACGGCATCTGATCAATGCCACAACAGGAGTCTGTCTGCCAGTAAATGTGTTCTTCTGCTGCCTGGCATAATATTTACTATTTTCTTTGATGGGGCACCGCTAAGAGAGTTCTGGATTTTCAAGACGTTGCATATGGAAATGATGTTATAAAAAAAATAAGAAAAAAAGAAAAACACTTTCATTAACACGCAGAAATGTCAATACATTATCATTTATACTTCCCTTTGTCATAGAGGGGACTCTGGATTTTGTTGAAAGTCGTGTAACGAACGACGTGGTGTTAAAAGATTTCATTCACAAACTAACCTCTTGAAATATTGTTCATCAGAATTCCCCTGACGTTTTCGGTACTTCCTGCTTTGAGCCTGTCATTGTTATAGGAAGAAGAGTAAGCTAATCATTCCTGAAGAGACATATGTCATGTCCAGCAATTACAAACAAGCTTATCATTCCAGAAGAGGAGATATGTCAGGTGTGGCAGTTAATACATTTTGAACTGCACTATAATAATACTGAATCAATGAACAGTGAGTATATGCATAGTGCGTGAATAATTAACCATTTTATACATTGCGTTATCCTGTCTCTGTGCGTGAGCGTATGCGCGCGAGCGCGCGCATGCGTGTGTGTGTGTGTGTGTGTGTGTGTGTGTGTGTGTGTGTGTGTGTGTGTGTGTGTGTGTGTGTGTGTGTGTGTATGTGTGTGTGTGTGTGTGTGTGTGTATGTGTGTGTGTGTGCGCGTGAGTACATGCATGCGTGTGTATGTGTGTGTGTGTGTGTGTGTGTGTGTGTGTGTGTGTGTGTGTGTGTGTGTGTGTGTGTGTGTGTGTGTGTGACAATGCATGTTTCTTCATATGCGTGCCAGTTTGTATAGTTGTAATTGTGCATGTGTGTGTTTCCCAGATATGAGTCTTTTTTCAATATGAGTACATTTGAACACAAACAAGTTATTATTGCTCTCTCTCTCTCTCTCTCTCTCTCTCTCTCTCTCTCTCTCTCTCTCTCTTTCTTTCTGTCTCTCTATCCCTTCTCCTCTCTCTCTCCCTTCTCCTCTCTCTCTCTCTCTCTCTCTCTCTCTCTCTCTCTCTCTCTCTCTCTCTCTCTCTCTCTCTCTCTCTCTTCTCCTCTCTGTCTCCAGGGCTGGATGGAAAAAAGCAATTGTATTGCTTATCTCATTACCCTGGTAAAATAAATTTTCGTTCGTTCGTTCTCTCTCTCTCTCTCTCTCTCTCTCTCTCTCTCTCTCTCTCTCTCTCTCTCTCTCTCTCTATCCCTTCTCCTCTCTCTCTCCCTTCTCCTCTCTCTCTCTCTTTGTGTCTCTCCCTTCTCCTCTCTGTCTCTCTCTCCCTTCTCTCTCTCTCTCTCTCTCTCTCTCTCTCTCTCTTAAGGTGAATGGCATATGTAACGGCAAACGCACAGTGCATATCAGAAGGCTTAATCATCTTTCTCCTGCCGCGTCCCACTCCTCCACTCCCCAAGTCCATTGTCCTCTATCCATCCCCCACTTGATCCCTAGAATTCCCTCCTCCTCTCCCTCAGGGACACACATTTTCACCTCCACCGTCACCCTTCTCTTCGACCTTACCATCCCTCCCATACCCGCCTCCTGTCTATATCCTCTCCAATACTGCCATGGAAGAAAATCTGCGAATTATGCATCAGTCATTGTTGACCGGCTTATGCAGACCGCTGCCCGCTACCCCGTCTCACACCCACCCCATCTGGTCATGGCTTTATAAACTGAAGAGAGAGAGGCTACAGGAAAGGGGGTGAAGGGGAAGGTGGGTGATATACTGAGTGGCAGATGGCTGATGAAGAAGAGGAGGAGGAGGAGAAGGAGGAGAACGATGATGGTGATGATGCCTAGTTTATTACGATGTGTAGTGCTATTAGCTGCTTCCTCATTTCCCAAGGGAAGACATTTTTTTCTCCTTTTTCTTCACCTCCTGAATCCGTTTTTGATGTGTGCCCTTCCCTGCAATACAGATAAGTTACTCCCAAATCACTCAAGGGTATTGCAAATAAGGTGTCTGCTATCACGAGGTCGGAATGTCACAAGGGAAGAGTATAGGGTTTTTTTTAGCTGCCAAATATGTACATTATTGGCTTCATTAAAAAAAACCCATTTTCATCATACTATATCCTGGAATTGTCACTTACGAGATACGAAGTATTTACTTTTGAATGTTGACTTGTCGTTGAAATGGGATACGAATGATTTGTTTATTTTAACGTTAGACATAGAAAATAATGTTTTGGCTACCATGTAGACAATGGACGAAGCAGCAAAAGAACAAGGCAATAACTGAAAACCTTTAATTACCAGAAAGACATATGGAAAGATAAGATAAGATAATGTTGCTTATAGCCCAGCCGACCGCAAAGGGCCACATCAGGGCTGTCACCACGTTAAAATCAACTCACCAGTCAAAAAAAAACCAAAAAAAACCAACTTTCATACATCTCTTTAAATGACATCGTCCAGAAACGCACCAGAAACTTTGTTAAAATCTTTCTGCCGTAAAATCTTAAATCAGATGAAAAATGTTAATCTCTCTCAAAAACTCAAGGATCACGTCAGGAAGACATATGGAAGGAAGAGAATGATCAAGACAATAATAGTTCCTACCGACCATCGTCGTCTTTCTGTCGGCGATGCTTTGAGCATTTTATACTTGTTTTATTTACTATTCTGATGCTACAATACCTTCATGGCTGTATATTAACGAGGAAAATAATCATCGTGATATGCTATGTAGACTCTGTTCAGTGACCAAGCTTCGTAAGATCCCTGTTCAGTGGCCAAGCTTCGTAAGATTCCTGTTCAGTGGCCAAGCTTCGTAAGATCCCTGTTCAGTGGCCATGATGATGATGATTGATGATGATGATGATGATGATGATGTAATTATCATTAGTATTATTGTCATTTTTATCATCATCATCATCATCATCATCATCGTTATCGTTTTTGTTGTTATTATTATTGTGATTGTTGTTGTTTATTATTGTGATTGTTGTTGTTGTTGTCATTGTTGTTTAGTAATGATTGCCTGCGTTGCAAATTCTTAGATTGCAATTATCCGATAAACGGGACAACAATGACTGTTTCATTGCTTTTGACATACCTTTCACTGAAATGATGTGACACAGGCAGTTGAAGTGATTCCTTTGACGGCTGAATGTTACCACGCCACTAAACATTATTTTCAATTCCTCATCATTCATGAACTCTCGTTACCTGTATAATCCGCAGACACAGGCAGGCAGGTCCTGTGGCAGCTTAAAACAATGGCAGTCGACGGGGATCAATCACTGTTAGCTCGCCACAAGCCACCCCTCTGGAGGAGACACTCACTGCCGCCAAGACGCTGGTCATACTCAATATTGTGATCTCATGCTGTAAACGCGGAGTACCACGTGTCAGCAATGACCAGAAACGCTGTCATTAAAGTCAGAATGATGTGCTTTTCATGATAAAAATGAGTCTATGGTTTTACAATAAAATCATAAAATAGATTAGATTTTTAGACTCTGCCAAACTCCCATACTATACCCAGCACTTCATGTTTCGCATTCTGGCTTATCTGGTCACTCTAAAGGCCGCTTCTCCTGAATGCAAAACTCCCGGAGCTTATAGAATCAATACGGAGCACATGTACGGAGAGAGACAGACAGACAGAGACAGAGAGAGGGAGAGGATATAAAAGCACAATGTAGGGTAATGCGATAAGCATAATTGTACACATGCTTTTTACTACGCCATCCCTGGGGCAATAAAAGGTGTGTGTGGGAGCAAGAGAGAGAGAGAGAGAGAGGAGAGGAGAGAGAGAGAGACAGAGAGAGAGAGAGCGAGAGAGAGAAGAGAGAGAGAGAGAGAAGAGAGAGAGAGAGAGAGAGAGAGAGAGAGAGAGAGAGAGAGAGAGAGTTTAATTTACTGGGGTTTTGAGATGAGCAAATTCTACCTTTTCTTTTTTCAAACCAGCTCTGGAGAAAAACTGAAGACAGTACATGAGTGAGAGAGAAAGAGAGGGGGGAGGGAGGGACAGAGAGAGAGAGAGAGAGAGAGAGAGAGAGAGAGAGAGGAGAGAGAGAGAGAGAAATTTAGATAATCATTTTTCTTGTGAAATTTAAGGGGGCACGCAAATAAATCATAGGGACCACGTTCACTACAAATCCACTCACACTGGTGGCCGGAAAACGGTGATTTAAAGCCACTATGATCCAACATGACAAGCCAGGAAGTGAGGCTGGGGTGTGAGACGGTTGGAGGGACGGAGTGGAAATGTAACTGGAAGTGACACACGCATTGATGGT
Source organism: Conus ventricosus (assembly GCA_018398815.1). Lineage (NCBI taxonomy): Eukaryota > Metazoa > Mollusca > Gastropoda > Neogastropoda > Conidae > Conus > Conus ventricosus. The sequence goes on from CM031602.1 coordinate 27,952,392, forward strand.
ATGCGTGTGCGTGTATGCGCGCGCGCGCGCGCGCGCGTGTGTGTGTGTGTGTGTGTGTGTGTGTGTGTGTGTGTGTGTGTGTGTGTGTGTGTGTGTGTGTGTTTGTACGCGTGGGTGCACTTGGGCCAACCACGTGTGTGCGAGTATGCCTGCGACATGTGTGTGTGTGTGTGTGTGTGTGTGTGTGTGTGTGTGTGTGTGTGTGTGTGTGTGTGTGTGTGTGGTGTGTGTGTGTGTGTGTGTGTGTGTGTGTGTGTGTGTGTGTGTGTGTGTGTGTGTGTGTGTGTTTGAAAGAGAGAGACGCTTCCTTTTTTGACACTTCAGATACGATTTTATTGACAATTGCCTACATATAGCCTTTGTGCCGAAGGAGTGTACATTGATTTTTGCAACGCCGAAAAAAATATAGTGCAAAGAAACAAAAAAACCTAACTAATTACATGAATGTTAACGCTAGGACTCGAAACTATGTAGTAGAAAAAGAAAATCACGCTATTTTTCATTATTCAAAATTACATTCAAAGTGACTACGCAATGTTTAACAACATAACCATTCACACAGGTGCCGCACACAGGCACACATATTCACCGTAGTAAATCATTTCCTTTCGACCACTTCAGCATGGACGTCCATCTCATTATTATTCATAGTAGTGAAGAGAACGAAAACGTTTTCGAATAAGGTCATCAAGATGCGTAAGGTCCTTGAAAAAAAAAACTCAAACATAGTGAGAGAGAGAGAGAGAGAGAGAGAGAGAGAGAGAGAGAGAGAGAGAGAGAGGAGAGAGAGAGAGACAGACAGACAGACAGACAGACAGAGAGACAGAGAGAGACAGACACAGACAGAGAGAGACAGACAGAGAGAGAGAGAAAGAGGAGGGGGGGGGGGTATTTCTCTTTCAAGAAAAAATCAATTGTAACCCAATAGCATAATGTAGCGAAGGCAAAAGAAACAAGGGGAGATCAGCAACTTTTTCGTTTTAACTGGTGGAACTCCTCGAGGGGAAGTCAGATCTTCCATTTTAAATGCGCTTCCACGTTGTATAAAGTCCATGCTCTCTCTCTCTCTCTCTCTCTCTCTCTCTGTCTCTCTCTCTCTCTCTCTCTCTCTCTCTCTCAGAGCATTTCTTTTCTTTTTTTTTTTTTGCTCTCATCCAATGGCTTTTGTTTAGTCTGTCTATGTGATTGGTTCGTCTGTTGTAGTTGTGGGAAGTTTCGACACTTTCTTTTTAATGGATTTGTTGCAAGTGCTGAGACTGTACATGCTTTTTCAGAGCGAATACTAGCTGTCCATTCTATCGTGTCTGCTGGTCCATTGTACTGTTGTATGGATTTTTTTTTGCTTTGTTTTGTTTTAACGACATTTGTAATCGGAGGACACTAAAAGTGATTGTGAGAATACTGAAAAGTCGAAATTCAAATAATTGTTTACAATTTCTACTTTTGTGTTCAGAGTTGCTAAGTGTGGTTTACATAAAATTAACCCTTTTTCTGTGGAGCATAGATTGCATCTTTTTGAAATGTATGGTGTTGCTCTTTTTATGATTTTCCATGATATGTTGTAGTCTATTTTTTTATCTTTGAGTCTCCAAATGTATTTGCTGAGCTCTGATTGATTTTTGTATTTTTCATTTTTGAATGAAGAGCTGAGCAAATACATTTGGAGACTCAAAGATAAAAAACATAGACTACAACATATCATGGAAAATCATAAAAAGAGCAACACCATACAACAATATTTCAAAAAGATGCAATCTATGCTCCACAGAAAAATGGTTAATTTTATGTAAACCACACTTAGCAACTCTGAACACAAAAGTAGAAATTGTAAACAATTGCAGGCACAAGTGGAAATCTTTGCTAACACATTCCATCTGAACAGGCCCCAATAAGAACTACAGGCCGCACGTGCAGCAAAGGAGATCCGCCTGCACACACAGAGTTGAAATCAAGTCCCGCACGCCATAAAAGATCGTTGGCGTGCCCCAAAAGACATCCTGAAGATAGCAAGGCTTGAAACAAGCTTGTAGACTTTAACACTTCATTTTTAAAAAAAATATTTTTAACAGATGTTACTCCTCAAGGGGTTGAGCACCTTCAGATTTTTTAAGGACACTTTTATATTGTTCATAATAATCGCTCCTCGCGTTGAGCACTGTGGTCTGACAAAGTCTAAAATGGAGAAAATCAACTTTAGGCAATCTACTAAAAATATACCATTTTCAAACCCACAAACTTACTCTAAAAAACTGATAGAACAAACCGAGAAATTTGTGCGCAACATGAGATGGAAGGCCTTCTTCTTCCTAAACCCAAATGCAAAGAATGAAGACAAAAAATACATATGGATTCAAATCATGGCGATCACCTCCGACAATAGATGAAATGAAATCTTTTGAAGACAAAATGAAGGGACTGATAGTCAATATTAAATTTAGAAAATCAAATAACGACTTTCAAACATCACTAGCAAATGATATAAAACAAATCCAAAATGACAAAAAGATATTCGTAAAGGCTGACAAAACCAGCAATTTTTACAAAATGGAACCAAATGAATACTCTCAACTCTTAAACAAAAACATCCAGAAAAACTACAAGAACGCTGACAAAAACTACACACAGCAACATCCGCAAAAAAGAAAAAGAGCTTGCACACCGCATGGAGTTAAGCGACAGGGTAGAGGCAACAGCAACAAAAGAAGCCTTCTTAACACTTAAAGACCACAAGCCTAACTTCCAAAACAACCCAACATGTAGACTAATAAACCCATCTAAATCCGAACTGGGCAAAACAAGCAAGAGAATTTTGGAAAAGGTTATAGAAGATGCAAAATCAAACACCGAATACAACCTTTGGAAAAACAGCTATGAGGTCATACAATGGTTTAAGAAACTCAATAAACAGAGAAATACAATGTTCATTACATTTGACATAGTAGACTTCTATCCATCCATAGATGAAGAGCTGCTCAACAAAGCTTTGAAATTTGCCAACAAATACACAAATATAACAGAGTCAGAAATGGAGATTATTTTCCACACCAAGAAAACCTTACTCCATAGCAGAAATGAAACTTGGAATAAAAAACAACGAGCAAAAACTCCACATTTGATGTAACCATGGGATCGTATGATGGTGCCGAAACATGTGAACTAGTCGGACTATTCATGCAATCCAACATCCAAAAACAACTTGGAAAACAGGTCGGTTTATACAGAGATGATGGCCTCGCTGCATTAAACAATAATCCAAGAACCATTGAAAACAAAAAAAAGAATTATGTAAAATCTTTAAAACCCACAACTTAAAAATCACAATAGAAGCAAACAAAAAATAGTGAATTACCTAGACATAACATTAGACCTCAATGACCATGTGTATAAACAATACAAAAAACCCAATGACATACCAATCTACGTAAATATCAAAAGCAACCACCCACCATCCATACTAAAAACAATACCCAATGGTATAAACAAGAGACTATCCAACCTGTCATGCAATGAAAACGCATTCAACGATGCAGCAACAGAATACCAAGAAGCATTACAAAAAAGTGGTTACAATTACAAACTACAATACAGTCCAGACAATAACACGAACAGAAATAAGAAAAATAGGAAAAGAAAGATCATATGGTACAACCCACCATACGATGGACAAGTAAAAACAAATGTAGGAAAAGAATTCTTTAAATTCTTGGCAACATCATTTCCAAAAGAACACAAACTGTCCAAAATATTCAACAAAACACCATCAAACTATCATACTCATGTATGCCTAACCTCAAAAACATAATTGATTCATCTAACAAAATGAAAAGCAACATAAAAAGAAGGGTGCTGAAAGGACATCTTGCAACTGCACCAAAAAAGAACAGTGCCCCCTAAGCAACAAATGTCTTCACAGCAACTTTGTATACCAAGCTACGGTAACATCAGAAAATGAAAAAGAAACATATATAGGGATTACTGAAAACACTTTCAAAACCAGATACGCAAATCACAAACAGTCATTCAAAAATGAAAAATACAAAAATCAAACAGAGCTGAGCAAATACATTTGGAGACTCAAAGATAAAAAAATAGACAACATATCATGGAAAATCATAAAAGAGCAACATCATACAACAATATTTCAAAAAGATGCAATCTATGCTCCACAGAAAAATGGTTAATTTTATGTAAACCACACTTAGCAACTCTGAACACAAAAGTAGAAAGTGTAAACAATTGCAGGCACAAGTGGAAATCTTTGCTAGCACATTCCATCTGAACAGGCCCAATAAGAACTACAGGCCGCACGTGCAGCAAAGGAGATCCGCCTGCACACACAGAGTTGAAATCAAGTCCCGCACGCCATAAAAGATCGTTGGCGTGCCCCAAAAGACATCCTGAAGATAGCAAGGCTTGAAACAAGCTTGTAGATTTTAACACTTTATTTTTTTTTAAATATTTTTAACAAAACAAAACAAACAAACAAACAAACAATATATATATATATATATATATATATATATATATATATATATATATATATATATCTGTGTGTGTGTGTGTGTGTGTGTGTGTGTGTGTGTGTGTGTGTGTGTGTGTGATTTGGTTTGATGGTCTCATTAACAATTTGTATTCTATTGCTTCTAATCCCCGTCTCCAGCCACTCGTCTTTCAGCTAGCTTAAAAAATCTACGTGGATATCGAAGAATAGAGAAAACGAAGCAGTCTAAGCTCCCTCACGGCCGGCGACACGCTTTGACATGCCGATTAAGTGATTTGTCTCTTGGCATCCGCTTTGACATGGGTACTTCACTTTTTGCTTCAGACTCTTTCTAATATGTACTCATGTTCCTATCAGCTTTGTCTATTGTATCAGCAGCCGTAATAAAGAAACGTCCCAGCTTGGGAGACTTTGAAATGAAGGAACAGCATGGTGTTTCACGAGAGGTGGACATTCCATCAGCTGGGAGTGAGGAGGTAGAGGGTTAGGGGGAGGCTAGGGGGAGGTGGGCGGGATGGGGAGCCAGACACCGGAAATTGTGGCCAGACCGCAGGCTGAGTTTCAGCCTGTCAGGAGAGGAACCAGGCCGTTGGATGTGTGTGGGAGAGAGAAGAGGATGGTGGAGGAGGGGGGGGGGGTAGGAGAGACTGGAGGTGGAAAATTAATAGGAGAGATGAGCGTGGCAGGAAATGATGTACAAATCATGCCACGGGATGGAGCTGTTCTTCATTCAGTCACAGCCCTGACCATTCCAAGGTATCATGGCAGACGCCGGGGAAGTCACGGATCTGGTAGGTCTTGGACAGGCGAGTCATCTCGGCAAACATACTCCCCATCAGGGCAGCCGACGGCATCTGATCAATGCCACAACAGGAGTCTGTCTGCCAGCAAATGTGTTTTCCTGGCATAACATGTACTAGCGTCACTGACGGGACTTCGTTTAGAGGGTTCTGGACTTCCGGAAAGTTGCATTAAGGAAGTGTTGTTTTGAAAAGTTAAAGAGAAAAAAAAATCAAAATGTAGTCAATCATGCTTCCAGTTTCATTACGGGGGTTCTGCACTTGTAAGACGTCGTTGATGAACTAAGTTGTCGTTCAGCAGGATTCATTTACAGACAGACCCAGTCAGAGTATGGCTAATTATGTTTCCCCTTACCTTTTACGGTATCTTTAATGCTGTGTCTGTTATCATTATTTGAATTAGAATATGCTTATCATTTTAAAAAAGACTTATTTTGGTGAGGCACTGAGGACTACGCAAGAAGAATACTATATCAATTAACCATTCAACTCCTGCCTACCTTGCGCTGAAGAGTGAAGAGATCTAAGCTAAGTAACAAATTCGTTCATTTTAGTTGTCCTGTTTGTTTGTGTCTTGCTTGAAGAAGACCTAGAGGTCGAAACGCGTTGTGTTTTGTCTTGTGACTCGTTTGTCCACGTTTCTCTTGGCGGTTTGCTAACATTCATTTAAGATTTGTTTAGATTTCCGCCTGCAGTCGTCTCACTTTGCAACTGTATCAATTGATAAAGAACGTACACATAGCGCGTGAATAATTAGCCATTGATTATATTGTATTGTGATTTAAACGTCACCACCATGACATACTATTACGTACGTATAATAAAAGGTATACCATTTAGTTTCTGCTTTTGCTGCCTTTGAAAGAGAGAGAGAGAGAGAGAGAGAGAGAGAGAGAGAGAGAGAGAGAGAGAGAGAGAGAGCGAGAGAGAGAGCGAGCGAGGAGAGAGAGAGAGAGAGAGAGAGAGAGAGAGAGATGCTTTAGGTAGGGGTGAGAGATAGGGAGGCAGTACAATCTGCAAGGAAGAAATTATGATCGAGGATGCTTCACAATATCACAGAATATCCCTGTCAAATGTAATGTATGGTAAGGCATTGAATCAACCAGGAAGAGAAATTACAAACAGATTGTCCAGATAGCATTAGTGTCTGCCTTTTATTAAAATGTCTACAAACAGTACTGCCTTAGCCATTACAGTCTTGTAATAGGTCGCAGTGTCAAATATGTTCAATTGCAATGCATAATGTTTGAATATAGTCTATGTAGTCGAAGATCTATTAACATTTGAAGACTTAGACGTATTATTTCTTGTCCTTCAACTGTTCCACTAGATGTCGATGCCATGTCAAGTCTGCTCGACTTTGTGGTTCGTTCTGCACGAGGGTTGTTTTGTCTTTTGTTTTCGTGTTGTTTTTTCCTTGCTCGTCTGGTACAGCACGCTGGTCTCTAGTTTATCTTTAGGATGTTGATCAATGGACTCAGAAGGTTTTCAATTTTTTGGAAACTTGGGTTCGTCTGCTTTCAATTGCACAGTGTCGCAGACTTAACGCTCGCAGACATTTTAGATACGTGCAGATAATGGCACAAAACCGTTAAATAGATCTGTCTAACTGTATGGCAGAAATGATTCGTGAAGCAGCGCCTTCAACTCCGTTAGTTCGGATATGTGACAGGCATACAGAGAAGGCTTGGGCGTAAACACTCAGCTATGGCGTATTTGCCGACAGAAGGGGAAGAGAAGGGTCATAGGTGCGTGGAGTGAGAGACAGTCAGACAGACAGCGACAAGGACAGAGACAGACAAAAAGACAGACGACAGACAGACGGGAAAAGACACACACACAGAGGGATGGAAGGAGTTAGACAGAATACAGACAGACAAGCAAACAGACAGACAGGCAAGGACAGATAGCGAGAAAGGCAAACACAGGTAGGCATAGACAGAGAGAGACAGAGACAGACAGACAGAGGAATTTACGCTTAAAGTGCAGATGCTCAATGGTTTTCTCGTTGATCTCTCTCTCTCTCTCTCTCTCTCTCTCTCTCTCTCTCTCTCGCTCTCTCTCTCTCTCCGAGTCTTTTCTCTCTCTCTCTCGCTGCAGCACCCGCCGACCTCTTCCTATCGATGTGTGCGTGACTGTCTCCCCCGTTTCTCTGTCTCTCAGCATACCCACCTCTGAAGCAAACACTCGGATCTCTAAGGGGCAGGGGAAGGGAAATGGAAATGTATGGATCCTGAGTAGGGATGGGAAGAAAGGGGCAACTCGAGAAACGAGGCGGGAGAGAACTGTCCTGAAAGATGAGGGAGAAAATAGCAGAAGACTTGAGCTTAGGATGGTTATCCTTCTCCAGTGATGAATTTCCATTTTTGCTTGATTTCTTTTTCTACAACAGGTCAAATTCAGATGCAGGCAGTTATGGTCATATTTGTTACGGCCCACAAATTAACATCAGTCTCACCACGATCAGATTTCGTCCAACATCTGTTTCCTGGTTGCATGGAAGGTCAACAAAAAATCGTGTTGCTATGAAATAGACAACTAGGGTTGTTTGTCAATGAATAATGATTCATGAAGATCTCTCTCTCTCTCTCTCTCTGCTTATCTCATTGCTCTGGTAAAATAAAATTTCGTGCTAAACAATTAAGTAGTGGGGGAAAACAAATGCAGGCTAACAATTCTTCTGTCGTTATAGTAATGACTTCGCAAAGATTTCAACTTTAAAAGAATGGGGGGAATAAATTATAATCATGAGAAGCCCTTCACTAGCTGCCTGGGGGAACCATCGTAATCCCTCTTGATGGCACTTTTATTTGTATTGCCTGCTCCTAGGCCTTTCGTCCGCTAGATCCGACTCATCAGGGAGACACGGCTGATTGTGTCTGTGCTCTTTGTGTCAAATAGAGACACACCACAGTCCATAATTCTGTGGTGTTCTCACCACCACGGGTTCAAAAAAAAATCCAACAGCACCCTCAAAGCAGCCAGCGAAGGGTAGTAAATGGAACAACACAAAAGTGTGGAGAGGAATAAAGTTGCTGAAAAACTAAAAGCAATATTCGAACAGTATAAAATGTAGGGGACAATCTTTGAGCCTATGCTTGAGGATCCATTCAAGGATGCAAGGGAGATCAAAAGATATGGAACAGTCTGAGTGGTCAGCTCTGCTGTTCAATAACCCAAGCATTGTGAGAGGCTAAGAATTGTACAGAACAACCTTTACTTGGATCTCCTAAGAGATGCAATCCCCCACTGATTGACCAAACAATATAATGCTGAACAATTAAGTAGTGGGGGAAAACAAGTGCAGGCTAACAATTCTTCACTCGTTATAGTAATGACTTGGCAAAGATTTCAACTTTAAAAAAAAAAGGTGGGGGGTATATTATAAATGTGAGGAGCCCTTCACTAGCTGCCTGAGGGAACCATAAAAATAAACCAGGAAACCAGTAAAATAAAATTTCGGTCGTTCGTTCGTTCGTTCTCTCTCTCTCTCTCTCTCTCTCTCTCTCTCTCTCTCTCTCTCTCTCTCTCTCTCTCTCTCTCTCTCTCTCTTCTTCTTCTTCTTCTTCTTCTTCTTCTCTCTCTCTCGCTCTCTCTCTCGCTCTCTCTCTTTCTCTCTTGTATTTTCAGGTTGTTGTTGTTGTTGTCGTTGTTTAGGGGGGTGGGGAAGAGCTGGTGGCGATGGTAATGGCCGCTTGTTTCCTAAGACAATCTTAAGGGAACGTTCCCTGTAAAAGTGATTACAAATAAACGGAAAGAGAACTTTTTTTTTTAAATTGGAAGGCGGTAAAGGAGAAAGAGACGTTATTCAGGGCAGAGACATGGCATGGGCTGGAAAGGGATAAATCAATGGTCTGTGAAAGAAGAAGTTGCAGAAATGCTGAACATTATATTTTATTTGGTGTAATTCATTGCATTGCTCTTCTGGCGTCCAAAGAAGGGATAGATGGAGGCAGACACAGGATGGAGAGAGACAGGCAGACACAGACACGTACAGAGACAGACAGACTAACTCAGATAGACATGAAAACAGACAGACCGGCAAGCAGACAGACATTCATAGAAATAGTGAGACAGACAGACAGACAGACAGCAGAGAGTAAGAGGACTCTACGTTTAAAGTGCAGATGCTCAAGGGTCATCGTGTTGTGCTCTCTCTCTCTCTCTCTCTCTCTCTCCGTGCAGCACCCGTCGACCTTTTCCTATCGATGTGTGCGTCTTGTGCGTGACAGCCCTGGCAGTTTCCCCCGTTTCTCTGTCTCTCAGCATACCCACCTCTGAAGCAAACACTCGGGTCTCTAAGGGGCACGGAGGGGAAAGGGTAAGCGAAATGTATGGATCCTGAGGAATGTGTGTGGGAAGATAGGGAAAACTTGAGAAAAGATGAGGCTGAGAATTGTCTGGAAGATGAAGGAGAAACCTCAAGGTTTTTGTGATTATCCTTCTCCACCGGAGATGATCTTTTTTTCTATCCTTTTGTTGTTGTTGTTGTTGTTGTTGTTGTTGTTGTCTACAACATATCAAATTCAGGTAAAGCAGGTCATTGTCATATCCTTCACAGCTAAGAAACTTTTATGGTGTCATCATTACGATGAACATGCAATAAATCACGTTGTTCTAACATAAGTTTCCTAGTTATAAGGAAGACCACGAAAGAAGATTATCCTGCTGTGGAATAGACAATTAATTTTGGGACTGTTTGCAGATTTATGATGATGAATTTGTAATTACTCTGTTTTCTTCTTCTTCTTCATCTTCTTCTTTTTCTTCTTCTTCTTCTTCTTCTTCTTCTTCTTCTTCTGCTACTACTATTACTACTACTACTACTACTACTACTACTACTACTACTACTACTACTACTACTTCTTCCTCTTCTTCTTCTTCTTCTTCTTCTTCTTCTTCTTCCTCTTCTTCTTCTTCTTCTTCTTCTTCTTCTTCTTCTTCTTCTTCTTCTTGTGTATATCATTGTTGTTGTTGTAGTGGTGGTGGTGGTGGTTATTGTTTGGGGAGACGGGAGAGAGGGACGAGGGCTGGTGGTGATGACCATGTCCAGTGAAGGATGTGAAAAAAAGATAATTGAAAAGAAATGGAAAGAGAGAAATTTCGAAAGGCGGTTAACAGGACAGAGGAACTATTTTGGGCAGTGGCATGATCTGAGTTTGAATGGTATAAGAAAGTAGCCTGTGGAGTAGTTCACGAAATGCTTAGCATCGTATTTTACGTGTTGTACCTCATTTCATTATCTTCTAGTGTCCAACCGAGGGATAGCTGGAGACAAACAGAAGCGGGGAGAGGCAGGTAGACAAACACCCTAGAGACAGACTGATAAAATAAGAGAGAGAGAGAGGGGGGGGGGGGCGAGGGAGAGAGAGAGAGAGAGAGAGAGAGACAGACAGACAGACAGACAGACAGACAGACAGACAGACAGACAGGCAGACAGACAGAAAGACAGACAGGCAGAGTCAGAGACAGAGAGAGACAGAGACAGCGATAGAAAGACAGAGAGACAGATATACAGACAAGCGCACAGACAGAGTAAGATGGACAGAGCAGAGAGATAGAGAGAGACAGAGACAGGACGCTGCTTTATTCAAGATTCCAGTTAGATATTCAACGATCAACACATTGTACTGCCTGCAGCATCCGCCAAATCTGTTGCTATCGACGTGGATGGCCCCTGGATGACGACAGCCCTCGCTTTTTCCCCTCATTTCTTTGTCTCTCCACACGCCCACCTCCGAAGCAAACAACAGGGTCTCTTGGGACGTTTGAAGGCGAGCGAAATGTATGGATCTTGAAGAGGGCGACAGGAAAGGAAAGAAGGGAAATGGAGCTATGGTGAGGAGTAGAATTGTCTGTGGGAAGTGGGGGAGAAAATGGCTGAAGACTCTGAGCATTGTAGTCTTCCTCCTTCACACGCTTGACAATTTTTTTTTTTACATTTGTTTAACCACAGCTGCTTATCTTTATCCCTGTTATAGCCCACGAACTGATACTTATCACACCATTACGATGAACACACTTGAAACAGTATTGTCCTGTGTGCTGTCTGGTTTGCTGTAAGGAAGATCAGCCAGTGAAAAAAAAAACCCAAAGCTTTTATGGATCAGACGGTGTGGAATCGTTTTCAAAGAAATCGTCTTGCATTAAAAATTTTCTCTTGGACAGAGGGGAGAAGGGAAAGGTGGTGGGGTTGTCGCATGATGAAGCGAAAGGCGGGGGGAGGGGGGATGGAAGGTGAGGAAGGGAAGCCAAAACGGAGGTGGTGTCTTGTCAGTCCTTCTGTTTGCCCAGACGACATACTAAAGCGATTCCACTAGTTCCAGGTTTGTTTGTTTTTTATCTCATCGCCATTATCGTCAGGGGCCACCACCGTCACCGTCACCACCACCTCCACCACCACCTCCACCACTGTCCATTTTCCCGACAGGACCATCTGTGCCAGACTGAATAATGGCGTTCTGCTGCTCACAGCATGCTGTCAGCGTCATTGCTGTCGATTCTTTGGGGGGGAATGAGAGCGACACAGAGATAGGGAATGAAGAGAGGGAGGTGGGAGGGGGGGGGGGGATCTATGGCAGACCGACCGGCGATAAAAGCCGAGAAGAGAGTTTAAAGTGAAGGAGACGACCAGCTATAAAAGCCGAGGAGAGAGTTTGAAATGAAGAAGAGGCAATGTGTGTTTGTGTGTTTGTTTCTTCGTTTGCCTGTCTGCCTGTTGTTTGTTTATTTTATTTGTTTGTTTAATTGAGGAGTAACATTGCAAAAAACAAACGCTTCGCTAGAGAGATTTGGGTGGAAATGGATAGGAGGGGCGTTGTCTTGGCCAGTACCCAGTGAAATATGGGATATAAGACGAAGTACACAGCATCATATGTAATGTTCTTTTTGATGGAATTGTGGCATGGTAATGTGCTCTTGCCAAGCCACTGTGATGTGTCATTAACCAATCACTGTGATGTATCTATCTTCTGTCACTGTGATGCATCTGTATTCCGTCTTCAGAACGAACTTGAGTCCGTTTCGTACAACATTGTCACATCCGTTCACTGTGATATGTCTGTGTCTTGACACGAATGTGGCATATCCAGTTAATGTAATGTGTCCAGATCGAGTCACTGTAATGTGTTTCATATCCAGTTAATGTAATGTGTCCAGATCGAGTCACTGTAATGTGTTCATATCCAGTCACTGTAAAAGTGTCCATATCCAGTGACTGTAATGTGTCCATTATCCAGTCACTGTAATGTGTCCATATCCAGTCACTGTAATGTGTCATATCCAGTCACTGTAATGTGTCCATATCCAGTCACTGTAATGTGTCCATATCCAGCCAGTGTAATGTGTCCATATCCAGCCAGTGTAATGTGTCCATATCCAGTCACTGTAATGGTCCATATCCAGTCACTGTAATGTGTCCATATCCAGTCACTGTAATGTGTCCATATCCAGCCAGTGTAATGTGTCCATATCCATTTTACTGTAATGTATCCATATCCAGTCACTGTAATGTGTCCATATCCAGTCAGCGTAATGTTTCCATATCCAGTTACTGTAATTGTGTCCGTATCCAGTCACTGTAATGTGTCCATATCCAGTTCACTGTAATGTGTCCATATCCAGTCACTGTAATGTGTCCATATCCAGTCACTGTAATGTATCCATATCCAGTCACTGTAATGTATCCATATCAGTCACTGTAATTTTGTCCATATCCAGTCACTGTAATGTGTCCATATCCCGCCAGTGTAATGGGGTCCATATCCAGTCACTGTAATGTGTCCATATCCAGTCACTGTAATGTATCCATATCCAGTCACTGTAATGTATCCATATCCAGTCACTGTAATGTGTCCATATCCAGTCACTGTAATGTGTCCGTATCCAGTCACTGTAATGTGTCCGTATCCAGTCACTTTTAATTGTGCCCCATATCCAGTCACTATAATGTGTCCATATCCCAGTCAGTGTAATGTGTCCATATCCGTCACTGTAATGTGTCCATATCAGTGACTGTAATGTGTCCTATCCAGTCACTGTAATGTGTCCATTTCCAGTCACTGTAATGTGTCCGTATCCAGTCCTGTAATGTGTCCATATTCCAGTCACTATAAGGTGTCCATATCCTGTCACTGTAATGTGTCCATATCCAGTGACTGTAATTGTGTCCATATCCGTCACTGTAATTTTTGTCCATATCCAGTCACTGTAATGGCCCCTATCCAGTCACTGTTAATGTGTCCATATCCAGTCCTGTAATGTGTCCATATCCAGTCACTGTAATGTGTCCATATCCAGCCAGTGTAATGTGTCCATATCCAGTCACTGTAATGTGTCCATATCCAGTCACTGCAATGTATCTATAGCCGATCACTTTAATGTATCTACATCCAATCTCTGTAATGTGTCCACATCCGTTCAGTTAAAAAATGTGTCTTAGCTAAATTTCTTGTCACCCGAAGTTGTCCGCATTCTTTTGTGTTGAATGCGTTCGAAATCCATTCTATTTGATATGTGCACATTCAGTCTGTGAGTATCTGTATCTCGTCATATAATGTCTTCTTATCCAGACTTTATAATGTATTCTTATCGAGTAACTGGTGGTATTGTATACATGTCAGTCACAGTAGTGTGTCTGTATACCAGTAAAACGAGCGTGTCTCCCTGCAGTCATCAGAATGTGTCGTTTTCCAATCACTTTTGAAATGAGATCTTGAAATGTTATGGCAGATTTTCTGCGTTTATTTCGTCGTAATTAAGGAGATTACCGACTCCTAGTTTGTTTCATGTGATGTGCGTATTAGAGCTTCCAATATGAGTTGATTCTACAGCACATGGTGTTAAACCGGATACGCGCTATAAAATTTTCTTACAACAACAACAACAACAACAACAACAACAACAGCAGCAGCAACAACAATAACAACTACTACCACCACTGCAACTACCACTACTGCTGCTGCTGCTATACTACTACTACTACTACTACTACTCACGAGTACTGCATCTGCACGTGCCTGTGGGTTGGAATACAACAAGAATTAGAAGACATTCATTGAATTGTTCATTGCACGTGCAAGGCCATGTTTTACTACGTCATTAACCTGAATTCGATCTTCACTGTCGCCTGTTTGCCCTTGCTTTCATTTCATTTTTCCCCTAACATTGCTGAGAGGGTTTGGGCTGGTGTTTCGAGCTTGGGATATCAACAGATGTATTTCTACCCCGGTTTATTTATTTGTTGTTGCCGCTGTTGTTGTTTTTGGGTTGTTGACCACGTGACCTCCATCAAGGTGGCTACATTTTCATTCATGTCTATTTGTCTGTTAGCAAGATTTGACACAAAAAAACCTGCTGAACTGATTTTAACAAAACTTGTTGGAAAGCCGGAGCGTGGACGATGAAGCAAACCAGAACTTTGTTCCGGATTCGAATCAAAGGATGAATCCGGAAGTGGCTCAGAGACAATAGGAAAGAATCTGGGTAAAAGGTTGGATGAAAGGTCACAGACTCTTCGACCTTGGTGGGGGTTTGTGATCTCCCATGTGCCTTTCTACTGAAAATAGAAAACTTTTAAACTGGATATTACAGCTGCTGGGTAGCTGCATGTAAATATCTCTTTATGAACAGACACTTGCCTCTTGAAGCAGGAAGAGAAGTGATTACCCCATGTGATATCTTAGTAATCACCGTACTATACTCAGCCTGGCTAGAATCCCCCAGGATAACTTCTTCAGTGCTTTCTGTAGCGTCGTACCAAAGGCCACCCTTGGGATGGGGGGATATAACGAGCAAGAACTAAGTATCAGCAACAGCTAAACAATACACACAAAAAACAAAGAACAGGAGAAAACATGAAATGAACAATCATGGAAAAAGAAAGAAAATATAGAAAAGATGGGAAAAGCAAGAAATAAGATACAGCCTGAACAAGAAGGACATAACAATACTAAATGACGTAAAAACAATCAAGTCAACATTCACAAACCAAACAAAAAGGGGGGGAACCAGAAATCACAGAGAAAAGGTAGTTCGTTTAAAGAAGAAAACAGGAATGAAATAGTAATATCGAACAGCAAAACAAAATCAAACCAAAATTCACAAGAAAAAAAAAAGAGAGAGAAAGAAAAGACAGAAAAAAGATGAAGAAAGCCAGAAAACGGAGAGAAAGGACAGTTCGTTTTAAGCAAGATAAAGCTGTGAATCTTTGGGATCGAGAAAGGAGCGGCGGGAGCATTAAGGGCACAGGAAGGCGGAACCAGAATGCATAAACAACGATTCTGTCCTGAGCCATGGCTTGAACTTTGAATGTGTTTTTGCCCGTTTAATACGTGACCAACATGCGTGTAGTCTGAGGGTTATGGAAGCTTGTGTAAGAGAGAGAGAGAGAGTGAGAGACAGACAGAAAGACAGAAAGAGACAGAGACAGAAAGATAGAGAGAGAGAGAGACTCTGTGTGTGTGTGTGTGTTGTTTGTGTGTGTGTGTGTGTGTGTGTGTGTGTGTGTGTGTGTGTATTTGCGCGTATGTGGGGTATACATGTGTGTGCTTGTGCATGTGTGTGTTTTTGTGCGTGTGTGTATGTATCTGTGTCTGTCTGTCTATCTGTGTCTGTGTCTTTGTGTGTGTGCGACTGTATGTGTGATAGTAGTAGTAGTTTTAGTAGTAGTAGTTGTAGTAGTAGTGGTGGTGGTAGTAGTAATAGTAGTGGTGGCAGTTGTGTTGCTGGTGGTGGTGGTAGTCGTGGTGGTGGTGGTGATGGTTGCAATTGTCTGTGCATACTAAGAGAAAGACGTTTTTACCATTAAGACTCATAAAGAGCCATTTGACACTAATAAGCATTAAGACAGCAACAGATTTGAACTAAAATGTTCAACAAGAAATAATGTATTTGAACTTTAAAAAAAAAATCTTTTTGTTTATCGAAGAACTCGGGAATTAGCTTTGTTGTGTCAGTTTCATTATGTTTCTATAATAAACATCAGAGTTAGTCTCTCTTTTGTTAGATATTTTGCGCGTTTCCTTGGCCGGGCATATAGATTTCTTGTTTTTTTTTCAATCGTTATAAATGAAGCACAAGATGGCACAAACAAAAACAGCTTTCCATGATAAAAGCAACAGCGGCAAAAACAAGAGAAACAACCACATGCACGGTCACACCAGGGACTACTGTCACCACAACAGCTACAGCCTACAGAGACAAAACACCACCAGCACCGCCAACAACAGCACAGCCAAACACATGGGAAAAACTACACAACGATAGCGAAAACACACCTGATCACTCAAATAATGGCTATAACCTATACAGCCACTAACATTGAAATGAACAAACTAAACTGCACGGCCACAAGAACAACAGCAACTTAAATGTTTTTTTAAAAATAATTGTAAGCGGGTCAACCAAAAAAAAATGATTGTAAGCGGGTCAACCAAACAACCGGGACAAACAAATTACAAGTCAAATCCCGATGCGTTTCACCCAAACCTCTTAGGTCTTTTTCAGGCAGGATATACAGCATTCTGGACAATGAGAACGAGGACTGAGCCATCGATCACTCATTATCCTGGATGTTGTTTATCTTGCCTGAAGAAGACCCAGGAGGCCGAAACGTGTCGTGGTTTGTCTTGTAACCTTGTTTGTCCGTGTAGTTTAGCGGCCTCACTTCTTTGTTTGTCCGTGTAGTGTAGCGGCCTCACTTCTTTGTTTGTCCGTGTAGTGTAGCGGCCTCACTTCTTTGTTTGTCCGTGTAGTTTAGCGGCCTCACTTCTTTGTTTGTCCGTGTAGTTTAGCGGCCTCACTTCTTTGTTTGTCCGTGTAGTGTAGCGGCCTCACTTCTTTGTTTGTCCGTGTAGTTTAGCGGCCTCACTTCTTTGTTTGTCCGTGTAGTTTAGCGGCCTCACTTCTTTGTTTGTCCGTGTAGTTTAGCGGCCTCACTTCTTTGTTTGTCCGTGTAGTTTAGCGGCCTCACTTCTTTGTTTGTCCGTGTAGTTAGCGGCCTCACTTCTTTGTTTGTCCCTGTAGTTGCGGCTCACTTCTTTGTTTGTCCGTGTAGTTTAGCGGCCTCACTTCTTTGTTTGTCCGTGTAGTTTAGCGGCCTCACTTCTTTGTTTGTCCGTGTAGTGTAGCGGCCTCACTTCTTTGTTTGTCCGTGTAGTGTAGCGGCCTCACTTCTTTGTTTGTCGTGTAGTTTAGCGGCCTCACTTTTTGTTGTCCGTGTAGTTTAGCGGCTCACTTCTTGTTTGTCCGTGTAGTTTAGCGGCCTCACTTCTTTGTTTGTCCTGTAGTTAGCGGCCTCACTTCTTTGTTTGTCCGTGTAGTTTAGCGGCCTCACTTCTTTGTTTGTCCGTGTAGTTTAGCGGCCTCATTCTTGTTTGTCCGTGTAGTTTAGCGGCCTCACTTCTGTTGTTAGTTTAGCGGCCTCACTGTCCGTGTAGTTTAGCGGCCTCACTTCTTTGTTTGTCCGTGTAGTTTAGCGGCCTCACTGTTGTCCGTGTAGTTTAGCGGCCTCACTTGTCCGTGTAGTTTAGCGGCCTCACTCTTGTCCAGTGTAGTTTAGCGGCCTCATCGTTTTCCGTGTAGTTTAGCGGCCTCACTCTGTTGTCCTGTGTAGTTTAGCGGCCTCATTCTTTTTTTGTGTTAGTTTAGCGGCCTCACTTTGTCCGTGTAGTTTAGCGGCCTCACTGTCCGTGTAGTTTAGCGGCCTCACTGTCCGTGTAGTTTAGGGAGGCGGCCTCACTGTCCGTGTAGTTTTTAGCGGCCTCACTTCTTTGGAAAAGTTCTTTCAATTTCCACCTGCAGTCGCCTCTCTTTGAAAGTAACAACAACCCAAAAAAACAAATACCACAGCAGCAGCAATAGCAGCAGCAGCAGCAGCAACAGCAACAACAACAACAACAACAACAGCAAAAACAACAACAACAGCAACAACAACAACAACAGCAACAACAACAACAACAACAACAACAACAACAACAACAACCACACCCTGCGCAGCAACACCTCCACCGCAACAACAACAAAAAACAACACTAACACAACAAACAACCCTGCACAGTTGGAACAACTACAGCAACAACAGCAACACGCCAACCACAATCCTCGCTGCCACAACAGCAACGCCAGCAACAGCAAAAAAAAAAAAAAAAAAAAAACTGAATCACACCAAACAAAAACCAGAAACAAACAAAAAAACAGAAACTGGTGCAAACATAAGAATAACAACACCACAAACAATAATCACTACCTGCACGGCCAGTACAGCAACAACAACAATAGCACAATAACAATAATAATGAATATAATAATAACAACAGCAACAACCACAACCACAACAACAACCAAGAACGAAACTAACGATTTCAACCGGTATATCGACGACGACAACGACGACGACAACAACAACAACAAGAATAACGACCACCACAACAACAGTAACAGCAACAACAGCAGCTGCAGCAACAACAACAACAATAACATCAGCAACACGAACAGCCACCACAACTTTCACAGTCCTCATTCTATTAACAGCACAAATGAAACCCACAAGCACAACTTTCGTAATCACAGTAATATGAACAACAACAACAACACAAACAACAACCATAGTCTGTACAGTCACAACAACAACAACAACAACAACAACAACAACAACAACAACAACAACAGCAACATCAGCAACAGAAACAGCGACCACCATTTTCACAATCCCAATTCCATTAAGAGCACAAACGAAACCCACAGGCACAACTTTCGAAACCACACTAATGTAAACAACAACTATAGTCTGGACAATCACAACAACAGGGCAGACAATGGTCACCAACTGTACCCCACAAGGAAAACAGTAACTACAGGAGCACAATTAACAACCATAGCCTGTACAATCACAACACCAAGAACAACAACAACAGCAGCTGGACACACTATGGCCACTACCTGCAATGCTACAAGAAAAACAACAACTATAAGATCACAAATTACACACACACACACACACACACACACACACACACACACACACACACACACACACACACACACACACTCACTCACTCACTCACACACGCGCACGCATACGCGCACGCATGCACGGGTGCACGCACGCACGCACGCACGCACGTACATATTGCAGAGTCACAACAGCACAATTACCAACAGCACAAACAATTATCTCTACCAGTCACAACATCGACAGTAACAATTCCAAGTAATAACAACAACGATGACGACGACGACGACAGCTACAATAACAAAACAAGAGCACAAGAATCGCAGCCAGCACAGTCACGGCGACAGCAGCAACATACATAACAACAACAATCACAAAATGTTAAGTCAAAAAAACAAGAACAGCCATACAAATAGCCATCACAATCCGCACACAACAACAAAACCAATTACAATTTTCACAGTTACAACAACAACAACAACAACAGCAACAACAACAACAGTTGCACAAATAGCAACCACGACCAATACAGCCACAAAGACAATAACATCAGCAAAAGAATAAACCTGCGCAACCACAACAACAAACACAGCAACGGAAAACAAAACAAAACAACAACAAA
>CM031602.1:27982265-27997265 GCA_018398815.1 Conus ventricosus
GATATTGTACCCGAACAAATGCTCAGGTATCAAACCTTAATGAGAAGGAAGCATGCTGTGAGTTTTGTAGTTTTGTAATTCACTTCAGTTTCAGTTTGGTCAAAGCCCGTCAACGCATCAATCCATATACGCCACTTCACGTCAGCTGGTTACCTACGCCACAGCATTCCTTGTTTTCATTTGTTTACGTGAATAAGCTGCTGAAAACTGATGGAAGCATAACAAAGAGTATGTAAGTTACTATTGTTTGGAGTCTCGTGGAACATTGGCATTACTCGTTAAGCGAACATTGTGGTGAATTATGATAATGAAAAAAAAAAAAGCAAGCAAAGAAGAAATATACCCCGTCACATCTTATATTAATGTGCTTGGAAAAGAAAATGAAAACTTCATGAAAAATCGGAATCCATCAGGGAAGATGGGGTCTTTGTGATTATGGCAAAGTAAATACAGACCGCGAGGCCCGTCAGCGGCATTTCTTTTCTCTTTTTTTCCAGAGTATCCTTTTATTTCAATTATAATGGAGTTTAAAATAGACGGGGTTGACAATATTACATAAAGACGAAGATAAGTCTCTATCGCTATATGCACCTCCCCCCCCCCCCCCCCCAAAACAAAAACAAAAAAAAAAACAGACTGCACATCCGTATGTATATGTAAGTACACACATGCGTGCGCACGTGATTGAAGAGGAACAAAATATAAAATGGAAAAATGTTGAGATCAAAACAGGAAAAGACATAGGTACCAATTCTCATTCTTGAGAACATATGTTGACCGTATTTACAGTGAAACAGCTTAACCTTTCATAGCAAATGCAAACATAACATGTGTGTCAAGACTGTTCTGAATTGAACGAAGTCATCGCGGAATGGCACAAGGACCTTAGTTTCTTTCTTAATTGAACCTTAGGATCAATGACGTCATTCACATAAATTAATGGTTGTGATGTGTACAAAGTTCGTCTTCAGAAAGAAATCACGTCTGCATACCATACAATATACTGTTCGCAGTGCAGTCCAGAGTTCCACTTTTTATTTCCAAAATAATGTGAACTTCAATATTACGGTCAGGGCAAAATGGAAAGTTTGCTTTGGAGTCGAGCCTGCAAGTTTAGGTCAATCAGCCAGAACTGATTTCGTAGGAGAGCTTTTTATTTGGCTACTTCTCTTTTACCTAGCCCCAATGTTTAACAAATCATGTTCAGCCATTTTCCCCTCCCCTCTCCTCCATGAAATCGCCGAATTACACGTTTGTCAGTGACCTCCCACCGCTAGCTAACATACTGCACAGTTAAGAACAATGCTAATCTAGGTTCGCGACTAAACAGTTTGTTGAACAAAGAGCATCCTTGACCAACAACAACAAAAATCAGAAAAAGTTATATGCATTACTTCAGCTGACATTGAACAATTTTTTTATAATGACGTGGCTTCCATATTGATGTAGCTTCGGTTTACGTGGTTTTTGGCAGGAAAATGTACCGAACGCTGTTACGGAAAGCAGATATTTCATTGTATCTTGATTTGGGTCTTGTTGTTCACTACCTCTATGACATGATCAATTTATCAGTAATTCATTAAAATAGTAACATCAATCACCAGTTTGCTCTATAAACGTTATAAATAAGCTGCTCAAATTCGATTTACAAACTTTCCATCAGTCATGCGTAATACATTTCCAACTTTAATGATGAACGAGACGAGTGTTTTCATTTGGTGTGGATAGATGCGTGGCGGAAAACAAAACAAACAAGAACTGTTTGATGAGTTCGGACATGTTCGAGGCTACATCATAGTTTTGTTCTTTATTTCTAGTTTTCCTTTTCTCTGACACTACCCCTGCATACATTTTAGTTCCTTTATACCCCGCACAGGCTTTTAAAGAACATTGCTTATCTGCCAAGGCCGTGACGAGACACAGCGTACTGATTTCCTTTGAAGCCAAGACCTGAATTGGTGGTATATAATCCACGCCCTCCTACCCTTTAGCATTCGTGTTTGACTCTGGAGTGTTTTTGATTTATGAACTCGTGATACTGCTTATTACCTCCTTGTTCCTCCCTCCCCCTCTCTCTCTCTCTCTCTCTCTCTCTCTCGCTCTGTCTATCTGTCTGTCTGTCTCTCCCTCTCCCGCTGTGTGTGTGTGTGTGTGTGTGTGTGGTGTGCGTGCGTGCGTGCGTGCGTGCGTGCATGCGTGCGTGTGTGTGTATGTGTGTGTCAGCCTGCCCGTCTGCCTGTCTGTTTCTGTATCGCTGCCCCCCCCCCCCCCCCCCCTCCCCGACTCTCTTTACCTGTGTCTCTGGCTTCCTATTTAGAGAGAGAGAGAGAGAGAGAGATGGAGAAAGGGTAGCTTCCCTTGCTTGGCTGCGAGCAAGACGGCTTTCAAACAACAGTGCGAAAAGTTTGTGTAATTTTTTTCTGAATAGTTCTCCACTATGTGTCATTTTCCTGAATAGTTCTCCACTATGCCTGTGAACGGTGTACCAGCTCATTGAGGTAGTGTGCTGAATATCTTAATACAGGAAACGCCATTGCCCTCTTTCAAAACTGAAGGTAGGAGGAACAACCACAACCGTAGTCGTGCTTCGACTGACATCAGCGTGCCCGTCTCCATAGCCAACTGACATGTATATGATACAATGGTGTACCGTGGAAAATGTCCTTCACAGGTATCTAGGAACAGGCGAAGAGCCGAGGCACACTGACAGTCATTGACTCAAGAGCAAAAGGCAAGTCTACCTCATCCCACTCTGGTCTCTATTTTTTTCCTGCCTCTCCAAGTTTACTTCACAGTCACGAAAACGCTCTACAGCGCTCGATACGTTCAGAGATGACGACGTAATTTCTTGTTCCGATAAATGTAAGCAAACTCCGTCTACAAGTCCATCATTAGAACAACATCCTACTTTGGTTAACATTCTCAATAGACTCGGTGCATAGAAAGAAGATAGTCTATGATCCGATGCTGGCGATAAAGGAAATCCTTCTTTGGACACGTCTTAAAAACTGTTTGAACGAGAACAAGACAGTTCTCTTGCAGTAACACGATTCTGATAAATGTTGTAAATTTTCATGCTGTAAATTACCGCAGTATGGATTCCATGTTGCTACGAATTATTATTTACGTAATCGTAACAGTTCATTGAATCGATTTTCATTTCTATCTCTTCAACCTTTCCCAATTGTGAATGGTGATAAGCCTAAAACATGATAAATTATTTCTCTCTCTCTCTCTCTCTCTCTCTCTCTCGGGGGATCGTGAACTGCATTTCATTCGAGCAGTCACGCATTGTATCGCGCTGCAGTTACCTTCATTTTTTTGACGGACTGGCGCACAGTACCACCCTCAACTTTTGCCAGTACCACCATCAGGTACCATGCCATCAGCACCACTCGTTTTCCGAACGAGTTGTGGCCCCTTTGTCCACATATACATCGCGTTCATGTTGAAGCGAGCCAGGAAGAAGACGGCCATGCGGATCGCCATGCTGTCGCCACGAACGAGGACAGACGGTGTAGCCCTAGGCCTGCTCCTCACCTTTATGTTCTGGGGCGGACTCCTTCTACGCTGTGGAGATGTGGAGCGGAACCCAGGACCCAGGGCGGATTTGAAGCAGACCCGGCTCGGCAGTTCAGGACGCAGGGTCAGCGTGGACAAGTCTGGAGCTTCGCCGGCGGACAGCGGACGGACGACACCCTCCTCTCCACAACAACCCACCAATGCTGACATCATGGGCATAATCCAGGATATGGGTTTGAGAATGGACAGTCGCTTTTCGGAGGTGAAAAAAGATCTGCACGTCCTACGGGAGGAGTACGGGGCCTTGCAGGATGAGCTGAGGGCACTACGAGGTGAAGTCACGGGTCTGCGTCAGCAGAACGACGACTTACAGAGGAGGAACGAGGACCTGACGAGGAGACTGGACGTCTTGGAGAGGAAGACGGACGACCTTGAGGGACGGTCCAAACGCAACAACCTCATCTTTTACGGCCTGCCACGGAAGGACAACGAGACTCCGATGGACTATGAAGGTACGGTGAAGGACCTGATCAAAAATAAGTTAGAAATTTCTGAGGACGTACAGTTTGACAGGGTTCACCGGATCAACTCCAAGCCTGACTCGCCAGTTATTGCCCGGTGTGTCTTCTATAAACAGAAGACATCTGTGCTAAAAGCTAAGGGCAAACTACAAGGGACAAAGGTTTTCGTTGGAGAGGACTTCTCTGCTTCAGTAAGAGAGGTTAGGAGACGGTTAACACCACATCTTAGGAAGGCAAGGTCAGGGGGTAAGAGGGCCTCGATGGTGTTTAACCACCTTCTGATCGATGGGAAGAAGTTCACTGTGGACCGCGATGACAAACTGGTTGAACTGAGATAGGGTGACGGCCGGCCCACAATTCATCTGGGTAAATTTACTGTGTCTGTAAATGGAACAAATTTTGGGACGACACCGGTTTTGTTGCCACAGTGCGGTGTGGCTGACACGCTGCCAGCACGTGCTGTCCATGAGACAGGTAACAACGCGGTGTGTTCTGTCCTTCGTTCAGCCGTTGCCCAGGTTGAAAATGTAAATAGTGTTTCAAATGTTTCTGAATCTGTGTCACAAAACCCGTCTGACTTGTTTTCCGGAGGTGTGTGTACTGTGTCACCTGATCGTGTCGATCGGAATGTGTTAAATTCTCCTTCTCTTGTCAATAAATCGAAAAAAATTTCGCTTCTTCACTGGAATGTAAATGGTTTATTCTCTAAACTATCTGACAAAGATTTTATTTCATTTGTTACTTCTTTTGATTTTGTATGCCTGAGTGAAACGTTTATGGAAGATTTCCAATCGTCTGTTTTTGTTGGCTATGAAAAATTGTGTAAACCAGCCGTTAAACTTACGTCTCGTGGAAGGCGATCTGGGGGCTTAGTATGTTTAATTAGAAAAGAATTCTGTTCACTCATAAAGCCTCTGGAGATTCAGTCAGACATTTTTTGCGCTTTCATTATTAATAAATCTATTTTGGGTACAATTAAAGATGTCTTGTATGTGTGTTCATATGTACCGCCAGAAGGTTCGCCATATTACTATTTCACTGATCATAACAATGGTATTGCTTTACTTGAAGATTTTATATGTGACTGCCTGCTTTCTATTGGTGACGTTTATATAATGTTAAGTGGTGATATGAATGGTCGTACTTCCAACATTTCTCAAGACTTAGATGAAACTGCATTTTCTTTTGAAAACCAACGTCTGAGTGGTCCATTACACGTGGGCAGAAATTCAGAAGATAACGTGTTAAATAGATAAGGTAAGATGTTACTAAATATGTGCACTGCATTGGATTTGTGCATTTTAAATGGTGTGTGTCAGGGCGACCTCAAAGGTTGCTACACATACATCTCTGAGTGTGGAAGCAGTGTGAATGATTATTTTATAATGTCGTGTGATATGTTTGCAACACTTCTCAATGATTGTAAGTTATGGGTGGGTGAACGTGTTGATTCTGACCACATGCCTTTGGTATTATGTATTAATTTACACAGCTTAACCCCGCACTCTGTGAAAGAACATAATGTTGTCAATTTTGTTGAAAAGTATTGCTGGAATGATATTCATGTGGATTTGTTTCATAATGCAATGGATTCACCAGAATTTCAGCAAAGGATACACATGGCAATCAGTCTCATTGAGGTTAATGTTGATGAAGCTTTACTTGTTTTTAACAGATGTCTAAAAGTCGCTGCGGAATGTATGAGGAAGATCATTAATGTAAATGAAAAAGTAGTTGGCGAAGACTGGTACGATAAGGAATGTCTTTTAAGTAAAAGAAATGCACGTAAATTGTTAATTAAATACCGTCGAACTTTATCTGTACCTGATCACGTTGAGTACTGTAATGCCAGACGCGATTATAAACATCTTTTGAAGAAAAAAGAGAAGCATTTAACAGAATTATGTTAGATAAATTAGTCGCCTCCATTAAGTGCCAAAAGGAGTTTTGGGAGACAATGCGCAAAATTCAGAAAAGACGAATTCACCCCCCAAAACAATATCAGTCTGGAAAATTGGTTTCAACATTTTAAGAAATTGCTTGAAAGAAATGATGACATTGACAACGATATAGGGCAAGGAGATGAGAGTGATAACGACGACGACAATCATGGTCATTTAAATCGTCCTATATCGAAAGAAGAAATCATTTTTGCTTTAAGTAAACTGAGAATCGAAAAGCTGCCGGTCCAGATGGGATCATTGGTGAAATGATAAAAAGTGCATGCAAATCCGATTTGGTGATGAATTTTTTTCACAAAATTTCTGAATACTCTATTTGATAAGGGTGTGTTTCCTAAAAGTTGGGCCGAATCTATTGTTCTCCCATTATATAAAAAAGGTGACGTTAATAATCCAGACAACTACAGAGGGATCTCGCTGTGCAACATCGGCAGTAAATTATATAGTGCTATTATTAATAGAAGACTTCAAGAATGGGTCGAAGAGAATGATATTACAGGCGAATTTCAAGCTGGATTTAAACGTAATTATTCGACTATAGATCATATGTTTACTTTGATGGCCTTTGTTCAAAAACAGTTTTGTCTAAATCGAAAATTATATGTAGCTTTTATTGATTTTGAAAAAGCTTTTGACTCTGTCAACAGGAGCGTTTTGTGGCCAATTTTGGTGAAGCATGGAATCCGAGGTAAATTATATAAATGTGTTTTGAGCATGTATGACTCTGTGAAAGCGAGAGTGAGATGCGGATCATCTCTAACAGACTACATAAACTGTACATTGGGAGTTAAACAAGGGGATGTCTGTAGTCCTATTCTTTTTTCTATGTTTATTAATGAATTAACTTTAGAAGTAATACATAATGGTAAGCATGGAGCTCAGTTAGTAAACGATGCATTGGAGATTTTCATCCTCCTCTTAGCTGATGACGTTATATTAATGTCAGAAACGATAGTTGGTCTCCAAAACCAATTAAATAGTTTAGAAAGAGCCTCTGCGTCACTCCAACTGAAAGTAAACATGGCAAAAAGTAATATCATAGTGTTTAGGAAGGGTGGACATCTCGCTGCACGGGAAAAATGGATGTACAATGGAATGCCTATGCCAGTCGTGAATGTCTATAAGTACTTGGGTATATATTTTTCAACACGTTTAAGTTTCGGTTTTGCTTCCAAAGACCTTGTAAGTAGAGCTAAACGTTGCTTACTTTGTATTTTAAAGAAATTGCGTATGCTTAATAATGAGTCTCTTACACTGTTTTTAAAGTTGTTCGATTCTCAAATTCAATCCATAGTGCAATACGGAGCTGAGTTATGTGGTCTTGATACTGCTTCTATACAGATTGAAAAGATTCATTTAAATGCATTGAAAAAGTTTCTCGGTGTTTCAATGCAAACGCCACACGATTTAGTTTATGGGGAGACCAATAGGTATCCAATCCATTTACTTTCTGTGGTAAGGTGCATTCGTTACTGGCTAAAAATAACCCGGATGGAACCTAGTAGACTACCACATAAAGCATATAAAATGTTAGTACAGCTAGATGCTAGGGGTAAGAGTAATTGGGCCTCTAAAGTGAGATTAAAACTGTACGAATTTGGGTTTGGCTTTGTGTGGGAGAATCAAGGTGTAAATGACATAAATAGTTTTATTTGTATGTTCCGGCAAAGGTTAATTGACTGTAACTGGCAGAGATGGAATTCTCATATGGAGGACAGTTGCCGATTTGATGTTTACAGTGTTAAATCCTGCACATTGTATTCCAAAGTACTTAGCAATGCAAATTAACAGACATATTAAACATATTGTCACTAAATTTAGATTTGGTGTATCGGATATCTGTGTACATTCTAACCGTTATCGGCCTTTTATTGATCGTAATTTTACATGTCCGCTCTGCCATGAAGATAATGAAAATGAAGTTCATTTTGTTCTGTATTGTCCTGTATTACAAGTTATCAGACAGCAATTAATCCCATTTAAGTATCTAAGAAAACCTTGTTTCTTCAAACTCATTATGTTAATGGCATCATCAAATGAAAACACTACCAAACAGTTCGCTTTGTATTTGTATAAAGCTTTCAGAATGCGAAATGATGTGCTAAGATAACAAATGTTATGTTTCTCAAATTGAGTTTGCATTGATGAATTGCGCGATTTGTCATTTACTTACCCCCTTCTAAGGGGCTATGGCCTTTACGAATAAACATCTGCATCTGCATCTCTCTCTCTCTCTCTCTCTCTCTCTCTCTCTCTCTCTCTCTCCTCTCTCTCTCTCCCTCTCTCTCTCTCTCTCTCTCTCTCTCTCTCTCTCTCTCTCTCAAACTAGGAAGCCAGATGTTCGTGACAGCCAGTGGTCTGTCTTCAACTCAGAGGAAAGGATAGTGGCTCAGTCCACCAAAGGTCAAAGTCTTATTTCAGTCCAATTTACTTTCCTCTGACTTCTGTCTGATTTTGATTCAGGTTTGTAACAAAGTAAGTCGATGTAATCACGCTGTTTCCGTTGTGCGCGTGCTCTCTCTCTCTCTTCTCTCTCTCTCTCTCTCTCTCTCTCTCTCTCTCTCTCTCTCTCTCTCTCTCTCTCTCTCTCTGTGAATGTCTCTCTCTCTCTCTCTCTCTCTCTCTCTGTGAATGTCTCTCTCTCTCTCTCTCTCTCTCTCTCTCTCTCTCTCTCTCTCTCTCTCTCTCTCTCTCTCTCTCTCTCTCTCTCTCTCTCTCTTGTGTGTGTGTGTGTGTGTGTGTGTGTGTGTGTGTGTGTGTGTAAACTTTTGAAATTTGTTTTTTTTTTCGGGTGTTACAAAGTATTGACAGACCTAAGCCTGCTAAAAGGATATGAATTTGTCACATGATGACAGAGACCGTATAGCTTCAATTCACGTCGTTCACTTCGTTATCATTTCATTTCTTACAAACTGAAGACACTCACAGAAACCGTGACCATGCCCTGATACAGATTATTATTATTCTAATATTGTTTTCAAATAAAAGTTTGCTTTATTGTAGCAAATACTGAAGTACATTTATTCACAAGACAAAAGTCGTAACTGATTCAAGTCAATCAAGCAAGATAGCAAATACAGTTGAATATCTGTCTAAAACAGAATCAGGTGGCGTAAAATCTATTTTTCAAGCACGCGTAGAAAAAAAAAAGAAAAAAAAAAAACAATAGTATAACTTTATCAGTGATTATTAAGTCAGCCAAGCAAAACTGCATGAAAGCAAAAGATTTAGCGGCTTTGCTCGTTTTAACAACGATAGATCTTTATGAAAATAATGGGTGTGGGTACAGCAGCGAAGTGTTATGAATATGGGGGCAAGGGTGGCCTATACTACTGCAGCTGTTCGCGCCGAACGTAACTCTGGATCAAGGTGACATGCCCTTTTCATCGCAGTGTCGGCATCTCCTCCTACTCCCCCTCCATCCCTCATCCACCCCCACCCCCACCCCACCTCGACCCCATCTCAGCCCTTTTCCAGGCATAGCCCCTTCGCTTTAAAAAAAACAAACTAACCTTTGACTCTAGAGCTGCTTAAATGCAATCGCTTTTTGGCAGGCAGGCAAACAACATCAGCACGCCTTCCTTTTTTCTGACCTCTTCCACTGCGTCATTCACCTTTGCCATTATTCATTCAGTGTATCCATCCATGCACGCTGTGGGTGGGGAAAAAAGTGCATGGCCTCTCTTGTTCCCTGCACTTTTGCCGTTATTCACCCAGTGTAGCCATTCGCACGTGAGTCAAAAAAGCGCATTGCCTCTCTTGTTTGTTCGTTTCGCTTGTTTTGTTTCTCTTCCTGATCGTCATCGTTGCCATCTGTCACGGACAAAAATAGAAAAACCGAATTCGTGGTCAGTCGCCAGCCAGTTCAATCGGACATAAGTCCAAACCCAAACATTCTGGTTCCAAGCAGACGACTTGATGTGTCGCGTCAGCCAATTAGGCACAGCGAAGAGGCTATTTTTAG
Organism: Conus ventricosus; assembly: GCA_018398815.1. Lineage (NCBI taxonomy): Eukaryota > Metazoa > Mollusca > Gastropoda > Neogastropoda > Conidae > Conus > Conus ventricosus. The sequence goes on from CM031602.1 coordinate 27,992,234, forward strand.
TCCTCACGGAGACAGCACTGTCCAGCAGACAGACTAAGTAGCTGGACCGACGTCTCAATAGGTCTGGCCAGACGGGTCTCGGCGCCTGGTCAGACTAAGACAGCCAGTTTGCAGACCAGCACTGACAGTTAAGTCAGACGTCGCCGGTTGAAGTAGGAAGGGGGAAGGTATTGTGTGGTGGGGGTAAAATCAAGCTAATTAATTAAATGACCCATTGACCACCACAGAGAGCAAGGCCAGTAGATGTGACTGTGACGATTTGAACGTCCAATGGAATTAGAAGGGAGGTAACCTTTTACAAGGCGGGAAAAATTCGACCAATGGTACTCACCCTTTGCCAGAGGAACGGGATAAGAAAGTGAGGGGAGTGAGAGAAGGGGGACAAGAGAGGAGAACGAAAAAGAGACAGAGAGAGAGGTTCTGGGAGCAAGCTCTGACGAGAGAAGAGCAGAGAGATGAGAGGAGTGAACAGAACCGAGCTGAAGCATTAGCACCAGATAGAGTCTGCAGAGAAGGACTAAGGAGAGATGCGAGAGAGAGAGTTGCTAACTGATGAAGAGAAAAAAAAAAGAAAAAGAAAAGAAAAGCAACCATGTCCATTTGAGAGAGCAGACTAGAAGAGAGAGAGAGAGAGAGAGAGAGAGAGAGAGAGAGAGAGAGAGAGAGAAGAGAGAGAGAGTGCAATGCGTTAATGCAGGAAGAAAGAAAGGAGAACAGATCGATGTCTGGTAGTCACTGTTCAATCTGAACCGGGTTCGACCTCATACCTGGCAGCGCCACTTTCATCAGCAGTCCAACCTGACCAACGCCAGCGGTCCAACCTGACCAGTGCCAGCAGTTGTGTCGTGACTGGTGTTTGTGAAAGTGACAGTGAAAAGAAAAGAAAAAAAAAAGAAGAAAAGAAAAGACAGTGATTCGTGAATAGTTTAAGATCACCTGGCCAGGTAAAGTGAAAAATCTATTTATACCCGGGTTAGTTTATGATGATTTAGACAAATGGTTTTGTGAAGTTCAAGGAAAGAGAGAATGTTTTATTTTGTTTGACTCCATATGCATTGATGTTTCTTTCCATGACTATGTGTAGTAAAGTTATAGACTTTACTAGTGGTTTGATGTGACGAATGCATGATATATGAATGAGATTGTAACAAGCTGTGAGTGTGTTTGGGCTGTGCGCTAGTCCTTCCTCCACTGACATACCCCGAGGTTGACAATTTATTGGCGAGCCTGCCAGGATATTCTGGCCCATTTATTATAATTGTTCAACTTCTCAGAGAGGAAGCTGGGGGGATTCAAGTATTGTAATCCTAAGACAAGGTAGTGTCTTACTGTATGTTCCCAAGATAGTTAAATACTAGCATGGCATTGCTTCCAAGATAGTTAACACTAGGCTTGGCATTTCAGCCCCAGAGTACTTATTTCGCACAGATTGCCTATAATTCGCTCTCATAGTTGGGTCAGGCGCTAGGCGTCTTATAAAAACTAATTACGTTGTCCCAAGCTAATATTATCATTCATAGGATTGTGCTATTACGTCACTCGTGTCGGTAACCACCAGTTTGGCTGTCATAGTAGTAAAATCTTGTTCAAAAAAAAAAAGGAGATATAATGGCGGACGAAAAGAACACCCCTAATTGAACAACTTGTGAGCGTCGCTCGTGATTTAGGCTACTCGGGAGAAGAGTTGCGAGCATTCGTTGAAACCCAACAAAAGATGGAAAGAGATGAGCGAGCGAAAGACGCCGTGTCGCAGTAGAAATAGCATCAGCAGAGCAGAAAGGGTTAAAGCTAGTGAAAACGCAGGAAACAGAAAAGAATAAGGATTCAGGCTAATGCAACGCAGGAAACAGAGAATAACGCAGGAAACAGAAAGACTAAGGATTCAGGCTAACGAAACGCAGGAAACAGAAAGATTAAGGATTCAATTAGAGTTAGAGAGAGTGAAATACAGAGGGAGACCACCGATGATGGTAGTTCAGTTTCCAGTGACCCTGTGCGCAGTTATGCCCCCCGACCAAAGTTGCCAAAATTCTCTGAAGGAACAGATTCGATTGATGCATACATCAGTCGTTTTGAAACGTTTGCTACTAGTCAGGTTGGCCTTCAGAAGAGTGGGCAGCTCATTTTGTCAGCGCTATTGACGGGTAAGGCATTACAGATTTTCACTGCGTTACCAGCAGACCAACAATCTGATATTTGGTGCTGTGAAGGAGTCTTTGATGAAGGGATTTGACCTCACAGAGGAAGGGTTCAGAAAGAAATTTCGATCAGCTAGACTACAAGCAGTTGAAACGTACACTCAGTTTGGTGCACGTTTAGATCACTATTTCGAGAAGTGGTTAGAGTTGAGTGGTACGAGAAAGGAGTTCGCTGAATTGAAAGAGCTGGTTATGAAAGAACAGATTTTGTCAGGTTGCAGTCCAGAGTTAACTATGCATTTGAAAGAGAGGCAGCCAGAGACAGCAGGGGAGTTGCTGAAGTTAGCAAAGGTGATAGAGAGCACGTTTGGGCACTAAGTGCAGGAGAAAACAGGTGCCAGACACAGGTGAGAAGAGTGCAAGGAGACTAGGGAGTTTCCTGCAAAGTCTGCAAACCCGGTGGTGGGCAGAAAGGAGGACAAAGGACAATAGGTGTTTCATTTGTCACAAGAAGGGACATGTAGCGAGGGATTGTCGCATGAGGTTCCAGAAGGCAGCAGCCTTGCAAGAGTTGATAAGGTCGCCAGGGAAACGACCTGCAGTGGAACCAAAAGGGATCCAATCTGAAGAGGGTGGAGTGCGGCCTATGGCTAGCATTGGACAGCAGTCAGTGTCAGGGATGGAGGGCACTAGGCTGAGTGGTTCATTACCAGTGGAAGAAGGGTGGATCGGCCAGCAGAGGGTGAAAGTGTTACGGGACACTGGTTGTTCATGTGGTGTAGTAAGAACAACGCTGGTCGAGGAAGGGGATTTGACAGGGCAAATCCAGACCTGTACTCTAATCGATGGCACTGTGAGGGAGTTCCCAGTTGCTAAGATAGAAGTACGTACTCCTTACTTCTCAGGCGAGTTGTCTGCGCTGGTGATGGAGAAACCCCTTTATGATTTGATCATTGGAAATATTCCAGGTGCAAGGGATCCAGGGATCCTGAGTTGTTGACTGCTACAGGGGCAGCAGTTCAAACACGGAGCAAGAAGGAGGAAAAGGTTGATAAACCGTTAGTCGTTCCAGCAAGGAAGTCAGGCATAGATGTATCGCCTGATGAGTTTAGGGCAGCGCAGGAACAAGACCCTTCGCTCGTGAAGTCTTGGGAGTTGGCTAGAGGTGGAGAGAAACAGGTGTTAGAGGAGGTGAGACAGAATTTCTGGTGAAAGGCGGGTTGTTGTACCGAGTGTTCACCAAGGGAAGACAGGTAAGGTGACAACTCAGTTAGAGGTACCAGCATGTTATCGTGACACTGTCATGTCAGTGGTCACGAGTCGCTCATGGCGGGTCATCTCGGCACCAGCAAAACAGCTGACCGAATCTTTGATGATTTTCATTGGCCAGGGGCAATGGCAGACATAAAGCGTTTCTGCATGTCATGTGACGTGTGTCAAAGGTCAGCCACAAGAGGGGTGAAGAGGAAGGCGCCTCTTAAACAGCCCCCTTTAATTGACACACCATTCAGGAGTAGTGGCTGTTTGATCTGATTGGCCAATCTCGCCCTGTTCCAAAGGTGGGCACAGGTATGAGACATGTAAGGTTGCAAGGAAAGTTTGTAGGAGGCTAGGTCGTACAGAAGAAGCAATATGACAGGAAGGTGAGGAAGCAATCCCTCAAGGTGGGAGATCAAGTCCTGTTACTGCTTCCCACGGATCACAACAAGCTGCTGATGCATTGGAAAGGACCATTCACCATCACTGAAAAGGTAGATCGGGATTACCGAATTGATGTGAATGGGAAACCAAAACTTTTCCATGCGAATTTTCCTCCGCAAATATATTCAGCGTGAGACTCGGCACAAAGGCGCAGCTGAAAAACAGCAGGGTGCTGCGCTGGCAATGGCACTGCAGCCCTACAGGTATCGAGTCCAGTACATTCCAGGTCGACAGAATGTAGAGCTGACTATTTAAGTCGTGTAGTCTAGCAAGCTGCAACTCAGAGGAAGTCAGTCATATCCGGGGTGCATAGCTACGTTGTTGATAATAGTATTGATTACAGTTTATGTTGAGTGAATATGGGTTCATTCCCATTTGCTATGGTTCATATTTTCTTTGTGAGACTTGTTCACGTAAATGTAGTTATGTTGGAGCATACAGTCGCTTGTGTAGTAATGCACTGTTTGCGATAAGTGAGGATGGAGATTCCTCAGTGAGGTGTTATGGATCGTGATCATATAGATTGTGATTTTCATAGTAGTTGTGAAGAGAAGATGTGGCAAATCCGCAGGTAGGGGAATTGCATAGGTGCGCACAGAGGTTATCAGAAAATGAGTTTTAAAAAAATTTAAAAAAGGCAAAGGCGCACGTCAATGGTAACCCATTGGGGTGATATTTACGAGTGATACATGCTGATAATTTGTAACCGTTGTGTAAATAATTTTGCAAAAACTTGCATGTGTAGCTGTGTTGTCAGCAAATTCGGTTGTTGTTTTTTTGTACCGTTGTTTTGAGACAATGCTGAGCATAGTCTTTTGCAAGGGGAAATTGTCACGGACAAAAATAGAAAAACCGAATTCGTGGTCAGTCGCCAGCCAGTTCAATCGGACATAAGTCCAAACCCAAACATTCTGGTTCCAAGCAGACGACTTGATGTGTCGCGTCAGCCAATTAGGCACAGCGAAGAGGCTATTTTTAGTCCTCACGGAGACAGCACTGTCCAGCAGACAGACTAAGTAGCTGGACCGGCGTCTCAATAGGTCTGGCCAGACGGGTCTCGGCGCCTGGGTCAGACTAAGACAGCCAATTTGCAGGACCAGCGCTGACAGTTAAGTCAGACGTCGCCGGTTGAAGTAGGAAGGGGGAAGGTATTGTGTGGGGGGGGGGGGGGGGTAAAATCAAGCTAATTAAAT
>CM031602.1:28002265-28024765 GCA_018398815.1 Conus ventricosus
AAGAAAAAAAAGAAAAAAAAAACAAACAAACAAACAACAGTTAAGTCATTTCAACACATACATCTGCATACACTTATGAAAAAGAAAACAGCATATCAGTTAAGGACCTTCATAATAGTCTAGCTACCTCAAACTGCTAAAGTGGCGGCAATCTCAATTATGCATGATCAGACAGAACTTGACTCTCATTTCGATATTGTCAAGATTGATACCTTTCGCCTCATAATATCATTTAAAACTTGACATCTAATAGAAGTGATGCACAAGATGAATTTTCCCCATCCTCTCCTCCTCCCCATCTTCCTCTCCTCCTCCCCACTTCCTCCTCCCTCTATCTTCCACCTCCTCCTGCCCCATCATCTCCTCCTCCCCATCCTCCTCCCTTCCTCCCACTTTCTCCTCCCTTCCCATCTTCTCCTCCTCTCCCCATCCTCCTCCTCCTCCTCCCCATCCTCCTACTCCTCCCCTCCTCCTCCTCCTCCTCCTCCCCATCCTCCTCCTCCTCCGCCCATCCTCCTCCCTTCCCCCCATCTTCTCTCCTCCTTCCCATCTTCCTCCTCCTCCTCCTTCCATCCTCCTCCTCCTCCTTCCCATCCTCCTCCTCCTCCACCCCATCTTCTCCTCCTCCTCCCATCTTCCTCCTCCTCCTCCCCATCCTCCCCTCCTCCCCCCATCTTTCCTCCTCCTCCTCCCCACTCCTCCTCTCCTCCCCCTTCTCCTCCTCCTTCCACTATCCTCCTCCCCCCCCCACCTCCTCCTCCTCCACCCCATCTTTCTCCTCCTCCTCTCTATCTTCCACCTCCTCCTCCCCATCCTCCTCCTCCTCCCCATCTTCCTCCTCCTCCTCCCCATCTTTCTCCTCCTCCTCCCCATCCTCCTCCTCCTCCTCCTCCCCATCTTTCTCCTCCTCCTCCCCATCTTCCTCCTCTTCCTTCCCATCTTTCTCCTCCTTCTCCCCATCTTTCTCCTCCTCCTCCCCATCATCCTCTCTTCCTTCCCATCTTTCTCCTCCTCCTCCCCATCTTCCTCTCCTCCTCCCATCTTCCTCCTCTTCCTTCCCATCTTTCTCCTCCTTCTCCCCATCTTTCTCCTCCTCCTCCCATCTTCCTCCTTTCCTTCCCATCTTTCTCCTCCTTCTCCCCATCTTTCTCCTCCTCCTCCCCATCTTCCTCCTCTTCCTTCCCATCTTTCTCCTCCTTCTCCCCATCTTCTCCTCCTCCTCCCCATCTTCTCCTCTTCCTTCCCATCTTTCTCCTCCTTTCTCCCCAATCTTTCTCCTCCTCCTCCCCATCTTCCTCCTCTTCCTTCCCATCTTTCTCCTCCTTCTCCCCATCTTTCTCCCTCCTCCCCATCTTCCTCCTCTTCCTTCCCATCTTCCTCTCCTTCTCCCCATCTTTCTCCTCCTCCTCCCCATCTTTCTCCTCCTTCTCCCCATCTTTCTCCTCCTCCTCCCCATCTTCCTCCTCTTTCTCCCCATCCACCTCCTCTTCCTCCCCATCTTCTCCTCCTCCTCTCACCATCTTCCTCCTCCTCCTCCCCATCTTCCTCCTCCTTCTCCCCATCTTCCTCATCCTCTTCTGTATCTTCCACCTCCTCCTCCCCATCCTCCTCTCTTTCTCCTCCTCTCTATCCTTCTCCTCCTCTTCCCCACCTTCCTCCTCCTTCTCCTCCTCTTCCCCCTGCTCCTCCTCTTCTTCCTCATCCTCTTCCCGCTCAAAATCACTATCATCATCAATCACCATCATCATCATCACCATCATCATCATCATCATCATCATCATCATGCATCATCATCATCATCGTTTAGTCGTCATCATCGCCACTGTCGTCACCATCGGTATCACCCTGTGTTGGTTGTTGGTCTGACAGTCTGTAGAACTCGTGCTGTCTCCCCCCCCCCCCCCCCCCCCCCCCCCCCCCCCCCCCCCCCCCCCTCCCTCACCAGCCCATAGAGACTGGCTGACGCTTTTGATTCCTCAGACTTCAGTGGCATGGACCCAGCCTCTGTGCCAGACATCAAACTTCTAGCAGTCACTCCATTCCTGTTGTCTATAGCTCAGCCGACCTCGAGGGGCTGTACGGTCATGTATTACCCCGGTGTGCAATTCATCTAATGCGTGGAAGTGACACGAACTGTGCCCAGCAAGGCGTCACAAGTTTATCTGATTTGTACGCTGCGGGATGGTGATGGCTAGAATTGACTAGGAGTTTGGCAAGCGTTGTTGTTGTTGTTGTTATTATTATTATTATTATTATTAGTATTATTATTATTATTATATTGTTATTGTTATTGTTATTATTATTATTATTATTATTATTATTTATTATTATTATTGTTGTTATTATTATCATTATTATTATCATCATTATTATTATATGTATCATTATTGGTGGCGGTGATAGTGTTGCTGTTGTTGTTGCTGTTATCATTATTATTATTATTACTATTACCAATGTCATTATTATAATTTTGTCAAATTACAAGTAAACTGGAACCAAAAACAATTAAGCATGATAAGTGAGGATTGAATCAACGCTGAAGAAACATTCACAGTATCACCGTTTGGTTAGATGCACGTGGTTTTCAGGACATGGACATGCAGACTACGAACTAGAGAGACCATTTACACTGTATGAGTCGCGTGTAAATACGAAACACGACAGGAAATATGGAAATTGATCGTCTATCGTTCGTGTCGGCCGAACATAAGAAACCAGTGAGCAGAGAGACTGCTTAGTGCTAGTGCCAGGCTGAAAATGTTACGTATCTCCTCCTTACTAGCAGTAAACGTGACGTATTTGTTTGTTGGCTGGTTGTTTGGTTGGTTGGTTGGTGGTTGGCTTGCTGGTTGGTTAGTTGGTTGGTTGGCTGGCTGGTTGGTTCGTTTTCTTTTGTTTTGTTTGGTCTGGTTTGGGTTTTGCATCAGATTCGAATTTGTGCGGGACCGCGATGTGTGTGTGTGTGTGTGTGTGTGTGTGTGTGTGTGTGTGTGTGTGTGTGTGTGTGTGTGTATGCGTGCGTGCGTGCGTGCGTGCGTGCGTGCGTGCGTGCGTGCGTGCGTGCGTGCGTGTGTGTGTGTGTTACAGATATACGTAAAAACATTGCAGCATCAAAACCTGTGCAGCACCAAACCTTTTTGCTCGATGTATTTTTATTTTTTCTGTCGTCGTTTTCTCTGGAGCAACATTTAAGGGATAAGGTACCTTTCTCTCCTACTTGTCCTGATCTGTCGAGAGGTTGATGGAAAGGGTAGGGGGGGGGGGGGGAGGGCTGTATTATCTTTCATGGACCGCTCAGAGATATTCCAGCCACAACGCTCATTCCCACGAGTGTGTGAGCTGGAGTATGAAAACGGATGGGGCGGGTAAGGAATTGGAGAGACGGCAAATGGAGGGATAGGGTAGTAGTGGGTGGGTGGGGGGATGCACAAATTCAAGTGTCATCGATCTCTACAACTGGTATTCATTTTGTGTTAAACACAAGCAATTTCCTAACAATTTCTTGTTTTCCTACTCTCTGCAGTATGGTCTGTCTGCGTGTTCTTTAGCTACTCGAGGCATATCTACGATTTCTTAATAACAATTAGTTCTGTAGTCTGTCTGTTCCATATATACTGAAAGCATAACTACGATTTCTTAATAACAATCAATTTTGTGCCTGTGTGTTCTTTAGACACTGGAGGCATATCTACGTTTTCTTAATAGCCTAACAATTAGTTTTGTGCCTGTGTGATTTTTGGATACTTGAGGCATATCTGCGTTTTCTTAATAACAATCAGTTTTGTGTCTGTGTTATCTTTAGATACTGGAGGCACGTATTTCTATGGTTTCTTAATAACAATCAGTTGTGTGTGTGTGTGTGTGTGTGTGTGTGTGTGTGTGTGTGTGTGTGTGTGTGTGTGTGTGTGTGTGTGTGTGTGTGTGTGTGCGTGTGTGTGTGTGTGTTCTTTAGATACTGCGGGCATTTCTACGACTTCTTAATGATAATTTGTTCTGTGTCTGTGTGTTCTCTAGATACTTGAGGCATTTATTTCTCTGATTTCTCAATAACTGTTAGTTCCGTGTCTGTGTTCTTTAGATAGTGAAGGCATTTATTACGATGTCTTAATAACAATCAGTCCTTTGTCTGTGTGTTGTTTAGATACTAGAGGCATTTCTACGATTTCTTGATAACAGTTAGTTCTGTGTCTGTGTGTTGTTTAGATACTAGAGGCATTTCTACGATTTCTTGATAACAGTTAGTTCTGTGTCTGTGTGTTCTTTAGACACTGGAGGCATTTCTACGATTTCTCGATAACAGTTAGTTCTGTGTCTGTGTGTTCTTTAGATACTAGAGGCATTTCTACGATTTCTTGATAACAGTTTGTTCTGTGTCTGTGGTTCTTCAGATACTGGAGGCATTTCTACGTGGACCCCGCCGAAAACTTCCACTACCGTTGGATCTTCATGGTGTCCATCGCCGTCCTCTACAACGTCGTCTTCATCATCGTGCGCGCCGTGTTCACGGAGTTGCAGGCCTCCTACTACATTCTCTGGATCGTCCTCGACTACCTCTGTGACGTCGTCTACCTCGTAGACATGGGCGTGCAGTTCCGGACAGGTGCGTGCGTCAGGGCAGGGCAGGACGCATTCCATGGGGGACCGGGATACACTAGCGGGTTTCTAGGAGAGTAAGAAAATGGTCTCCCTAGAAGTCTCCTCAGGTGGAGGACATGTCCGATTATTTGGGGTGTGTGGAGTGTTGGGGGTGGAAATGGGAGAGACAACAGACAGATAGACAGACAGAGAGATAGGTAGGTTTAAGGGCAGAGGTTGGAGACATGGATAATTAGAAAAAAAGTGGAGGTGGGTAGGGGGACAAAAACGATGTTAGGATTGTAAACAATTAAGAACACGTACTCGTCAAGATTATGAAATCTAAAATTAAGAAAACAAACGTAAATCGTAAAAACATGTCGGAAAAATATGTTGTGAGGAGCGTAGTAAAATGGCAGTACACGTAAATTTACAGAAGAAGTAATTTCAGGAGAGAGAGAGAGAGGGAGAGAGACAGAGAGACGTAGACGTAGACGTAGACGTTTTTTTATTCGTAAAGGCCACAGCCCTTCGAAGGGGGTAAATACATATCATACCGCGCAGGTCAATTCATTTAACTAGCTTAGCACAAATTTACGGTCTTAACATATCATTTCGCATTCTAAATGCCTTATACAAATACAAAGCGAAGTGTTTAATTGCGTTTTCATTCAATGATGCCATAACATAATCATGTGAAGAAACATGGTTTTCTTAAGTACTTAGTGGGATTAATTGCTGTCGAACAGCTTGTAGTTTAGACAAGTGAGAACAAAATGAATTTCATTTTCATCATCTTCGTAGCAGAGTGGACATGTAAAATTACGATCATTTAAAGGCCTGTAACGGTTAGAATGTACACATATATCCGAAACACCAAACCTGAATTTTGTGACATATATTTAATATGTCTGTTAAATCTGCATTGATAAGTACCTTGGAATACAATGTGAAGGATTTAACAATCTGTAAATATCAAATCGGTGACTGCTTCAACATGGGAATTCCATCTTTGCCAGTTACAATCGATTAACCTTTGCCGAAACACGCGAATAAAACTATGTATGTCATCTACACCCTGATTCTCCCACACAACACCAAAACCAATTCGTACAGTTTCAACCTAACTTTAGTTGCCCAATTACTCTTACCCCTAGCGTCTAGCTGCACTAACATTTTGTACGCTTTGTGAGGCAATCTTTCTGGGGGCATTCGAGTTATCTTTAGCCAATAACGAATGCATCTAACCACTGAAAGTAAAATGAATTGGATATCTGTTAGTCTCCCCATAGACCAGGTCATTTGGTGTCTGTAGTGAAACACCGAGAAACTTTTTTAATGCGTACAAATGAATCTTTTCAATTTGTATAGAGGCAACTTCGAGGCCCCATAACTCAGCTCCGTACTGTACCATGGGTTGAATCTGAGAATCGAATAACAATAAAAACAATGTCAGAGACTCATTACGAGCATAACGCAGTTTCTTTAGGATACAAAGTAAACATTGTTAGCTCTGCTTACAAGTTTCATTGCAAGCAAATCTGAAACTTAAACGGTTGAGAAATGTATACCCAAGAAACTTATAAGCATTCACCACTGGCATAGAAATTTTCCATTATACATCCATTTTCCCGTGCAGCAAGATATCCACCTTTCCTAAACACTATAATAATTACTTTTTGCCATGTTTCCCTTTCAACTGGAGAGATTCAGTAGCTCTTTCTAAACTATTTAAAACTGATTTTGCAGACCAAATATTGTTTCTGATATCAATACAATGTCATCAGCTAACAGAGAATAAATATCTCCAAGGCATCATTTAAAAAGGGAGCTCCGTGCCTACCGTTATGTATTACTTCTAACGTATTTCGTTGATAAATAGAGAAAAAAGAACGGGACTACAGACATCCCCTTGTTTGACTCCCAATGTGCAGTTTATGTAGTCTGTTAGCGATGATCCGCATCTCACTCTCGCCTTCACAGAGTTATACATGCTCAAAATACATCTATATAATTTACCTCGGAGTCCATGCTTCACCAGTATTGGCCACAATATACTTCTGTTGACAGAGTCATACGCTTTTCAAATCAATAAAAGCTACATATAATTTTCGGTTTAGACAGAACTGTTTTTGAACAAAGGCCATCAGAGTAAACATGTGATCTATAGTTGAATAATTCCGTTTAAATCCACTTGATATTCGCCTTAATATCATTCTCTTCGACCCATTCCTGAAGTCTTCTGTTAATGATAGCACTATATAATTTACTGCTAATGTTACACAGCGAGATTCCTCTATAGTTGTTTGGGTTGTTAGCGTCACCTTTTTTATATAATGGGAGAACAATCGATTCAGCCCAACTTTCAGGAAACACACCTTTATAAAATAGAGTATTCATAAATTTTGCTAAAAAGTTAATCACCAAATCAGATTTACAAGCAGTTTTAATTATTTCACTAATGATCCCATCTGGGCCTGCAGCTTTTCGATTCCTCAATTTACGTAAGGCCAAAATGATTTCTTCTTTCGATATAAGGGCGATTTATATTATTATAATTATCATCATCTTCATCACTTCCGTCTACCTGCCCTACACCACTATCAGTACTATCATTTCTTTCAAGCAGTTCCTTAAAATGATGAAACCAATTGTCCAAACTAATATCATTTTGAGGCTGGGTTCTTTTTTCTGAGTTTTCCGCATTGTTTCCCAAAACTCTTTCTGGCTACTAACAGAGGAAACTAATTTATCTACCATTGTTCTGTTAAATACCTTTTGTTTTTTCTTCAAAAGATGTTTATAGCCGCGTCTGGCATTACAGTATTCAACATGATCAGGTACAGATAAAGTTCGACGATATTTAGTTAACAATGTACGTGCATTGCTTTTACTTAAAAGACATTCTTTATCATACCAATCATCGCCAGCTTCTTTCGCATTTACCTTAATCTTCCTCTTCATACAGTCAGCGGCGACTTTTAAACAATCGTTAAAAACATGTAAAGCTTCATTTATATTAACTTCAATGAGACTAACTGCCATGTGCATCCTTTGTTGAAATTCTGGTGAATCCATTGCATTACACAACAAGTCAACATAAGCTTCATTCCAAACATATTTTTCAAGCCAACTGATAGCATCTCTTTCTCATACATTGTCCAGGTTTTCGCTGTGAAAGCTAGTACGCAGAAACCAAAGGCATGTGATCAGAATCAATCCGTTCATCCACACATAACTTACAAATCATTAAAGTATGTTGCAAACATATCACGCGACATTAAAAAATAATCATTCACACTATTACCACTTTCAGAAATGTATGTGCAGCAACCTTGAGGTCGCCCTTACACAAACCATTCAAAATACACAGATCAAATGCAGTGAAACATGTTTAGCAACATCTTACCATAATTATTTAACACATTGTCTTCTGAATTCCTGTTCACAATGCAATGGGCCCACTCAAACATTGATTTCAAAAGGGAAAACAACCTTTCTTCTAAATCTTGAGAAATATTGGAAGTACGACCATTCATATCACCACTTAGCAAAAATATAAACATCACCAATAAAAGCAAGCAGTCACATACAAAGTCTTCAAGTAAAGCAATACCATTATCAGAATCAACAAAACGATAGTATGGTGAACCCTCTGGTGGTACATATGCACAGACATACAAAACATCTTTTATTGTACCCAACATAGATTTATCAACAACAAAAGCGCAAAAAATATCAGACTTAATTTCCAGTGGCTTAAAGAGTGAACAAAACTCTTTTTTAACAAGGCATATTAACCCCCCAGATCGAGAGACAGAGAGAGAGAGAGACAGAGAGAGAGAGATGTATAGAATTAGAAAGATTTCATTGTTGCCCCCTAACCGGTACAGACAAAATTTCTATTGTTCTGATCGAAGGTTAGGTTAAGACCATTGTACTGCGAGTACTTCCAATCGGAGACCAGCTTGTAACTTATTTTTCTTCGCATATTTATATGATCTTATCAGATAGATAGATAGACAGACAGACAGACAGACAGACAGACAGACAGACAGACAGACAAGAGACATGGGCGTGTAACTCAGGACAGGTGTGTGCGACATAGCAGGACGCAATCCGTGGTGCCCACACTGGTTCCTGGGACGGGGGGAAAACGGTCTTCAAAAAATCTTTCCCTGCTGGAGACAGTCAACAGATAGACAGACAGACAGACAGAGACAGACAGACAGACAGAGAAAGAGGTTTAAAGGGTTGAAAAACTTAAAGAGATTGGAGACAAGGATAGAGGGGTGGAAGGGGGTGGGAGTGCGGGACAAAAACGATGTTCGGAATATTTAGACAGTTGCGAATACGTAGTCGTCAAGATAATTGAAAATCTAAACTTAAGAAAAATGAAAACGAGTCGCGCATGCATGTAGGGGAAAAAAAAAAAAAAAAAAAAAAAAATATATAAATATAATTTATATATATATATATATATATAAAATATTATAATATATATATATATATATATCGTGAGGAGTGGCATTAGACTCAACAGTATACTTAGATTTACAGAAATGAATAACTTTAGCAATGAGAGAGAGAAAGAGAGAGAGGGAGAGAGAGAAAAGAGAGAGAGTCAGAGAGAGGAGAGAGAGAGTCAGGGGGAGAGATGTAAAAGTGTATGAAAAGATTACTTTTTTGTTCCCTACCCGCAAGAGACAACATTTCTGTTGTTCTAATCAAAGGTTCGGTTTAAGTCGATTGTAAAGCAAATATTTCCCGCGAAGACAAGCTTCTTGCAAACATTTGTTCGCATGTGACGTGGTCTTATCAGATAGAATTAATAGATAGATAGGTATACTACACTAGCTGTCTATTTTATCCGTCCCCCGCCCTTCCTCCACAATTGTATCTGTTTTCACTCTCTCACACACACACACACAACACACACACACACACACACACATACACACACACACGCGCGCGCGCGCACGCACACACCGCCTTTCTCTAACAGACCCTCCCCCGCCCACCCCCCCCAACCCCCCTTTCCACCCATGGGTGTGATCACAGTTATTTCCCTTAACACTTATTTCCCTTAGATCCGTTTTGAACCCAAATATCACTTCGCAATTAGTGTCGCATTAAAATGCGATTAATCCGACTGTCTACCACTAAAGCAATTCGCGTTTGATCTGCCCAGTATGGTAATTGGTCACGCCGCTTAACTGGGAGAAGGTCAGATAAAAACTGTGGATTTATATACAGAGGAAGAACACAGAGAAACATAATCATGCCAAAAAGCGCTTTTCTGTATAGATGGTATATATATATATATATATATATATATATATATATATATATATATAGTTAAAACAAGTTAAAAGAGGAATCTCAAAACTATCTACAAATTTGTTTCGAGCGTGTTGCGCTGTCATCAGGATGGTTTTTGGTTTGCCCACAGCCGATGTTATATAGCATGTGGGCTCCCGTTTGCGGTTGTTTGCACGTGCGGGTTGGCTGCACGTGTTTTTTGGGGGCTTTCAGGTTTTTGTTTTGGGTGTGTTCACTAACAACGATTTCTATTTATGCCTGCAGTTGTTTACTATTTCTGTTTTGGTGTTTAAAGTTGCTAAGTGTGGTTTTGCATAGTATTAAAACAAGTACAAAATGACAAAAAAATATTTGTGAAGGCTGATAAAACTAGCAATTACTACAAAATGGAACCAAAAGAATAAATCTCAACTCCTTGACAAAAACATCCAGAAAAACTACAAAAAAGCCGACAAAATATACATGACAGTATCCGCACTAAAGAAAATAAACTTGCAGAGCGCATAGACCTAAGTGACAGGATAGAAGCGACAGCAACAAAAGAAGCTTTCATAACACCAAAGACCACAAGCCCCAATTTTCATAACAATCGAACATGTAGACTAATAAACCCATCCAAATCTGAATTAGGCAAAATAAGCAAGAAAATTCAGGAAAAAATAATAAAGAACGTAAATCAAACTCTGAATACAACCTCTGGAAGTTATCCAATGGTTCAAAACACTCAATAAACAAAGTAATACAGTATTCATCACATTTGACATAGTAGACTTTTACCCATCTATAGATGAGGAACTACTCACCCAAAACCCTGAAGTTTGCCAGTAACCACACAGACATAACAGGGTCAGAAATGGAAATCATTCTCCACACCAAGAAAACATTACTACACAGCAAAAATGAAACCTGGATCAGGAAAACCAACAGAAACTCAACATTCGAAAGTAACCAGGGATCATATGATGGGCAGAAACATGTGAACTGGTCGGACTATTCATGCTGTCCAACAATCAAGAAAAAACTCGAAAACAAGTCGGACTATACAGAGACGATGGCCTTGCTGCACTAACCAACAATCCAAGAACCATCGAAAACAAGAAGAAAGAACTATTCAAAATCTTCCAAAACCACAACTTAAAGATTACCATTGAAGCAAACAAAAAGGTAGTGAACTACTTAGACATAACACTGGATCTCAACAATCACATATATAAACCATACAAGAAACCCAACGATACACCTCTTTATGTACACACCAAAAGTAACCATCCACCATCTGTATTAAAGACCATACCCCATGGCATAAACAAGAGACTATCAAACCTGTCATGCAGTGAGAGAGTGTTCAACAATGCAGCAGTAGAATACCAGGAGGCACTACAAACAAGTGGATACAATTACAAATTACAATACAACCCAGACAACAACACAAATAAAAGCAAGAAAATAGGAAAAGAAAAATCATATGGTATAACCCCCCATACGACGGGAAACTCAAAACAAACATAGGGAAAGAATTCTTCAAAATCCCAACAACTTCATTTCCAAAAGAACACAAACTGTCCAAAATATTTAACAAAAACACTGTCAAACTATCGTACTCATGTATGCCCAACCTCAAAAACCTAATTGACGCATCCAACAAAATGAAAATCAACACAGCAAAGAAGGGTGAAGAAAGGAAATCTTGCAATTGCACCAGAAAGGAGCAGTGCCCACTAAACAATAAATGTCTTCACAACAACATTGTATACCAGGCTACTGTGACATCAGAAAATGAAAAAGAAACATACATAGGGATCACTGAAAACCACTTCAAAACCAGATATGCAAACCACAAACAGTCATTTAATAAAGAAAAATATAAAAACCAAACAGAACTGAGCAAATATATCTGGAAACTTAAAGACGCAAAAACAAGCTACAATATATCCTGGAAAATCATAAAAAGAGCATCACCATACAGCAATGTTTCAAAAAGGTGCAACCTATGTTTTAACTGAAAAATGGTTAATACTATGCAAACCACACTTAGCAACTTTAAACACCAAAACAGAAATAGTAAACAACTGCAGGCATAAATGGAAATCGTTGTTAGTGAACACACCCAAAACAAAAACCTGAAAGCCCCCAAAAAAACACGTGCAGCCAACCCGCACGTGCAAACAACCGCAAACGGGAGCCCACACGCTATATAACATCGGCGGTGGGCAAACCAAAAACCATCCTGATGACAGCGCAACACGCTCGAAACAAATTTGTAGATAGTTTTAAGATTCCTCTTTTAACTTGTTTTAACTAATGTTGCTCCCCAAGGGGTTGAGCACTTAAAAAAATGTTTTAGGCATTTTAAATATACTGATCTCTCTCTCTCTCTCTCTGTCTCTCTCCTGTCTCTCTCTCTCTCTCTCTCTCTCTCTCTCTTATATATATATATATATATATATATATAATATAATATATATATCTGTATATGTGTGTGTGTGTGTGTGTGTGTTGTGTGTGTGTGTTTGAAGAGGACAGAGGGGACGTGCTATTTGTCGAAGACTGTATACTCTCTTCTCTCGCTGATACAGCCGTCGTGCGGCTTTTGCGTGATTTGAGGCTGGCACGACCCATGTAAGCCAATAACAATATGATAATGCTCGTGTGTTCATAAATACAATAACGCTCGTGTGTTCATATATACAATAATGCACGTGTGTTCATACATACAATAATGCTCGTGTGTTCACACATACAATAATGCTCGTGTGTTCATACATACAATAATGCTCGTGTGTTCATAAATACAATAACGCTCGTGTGTTCATACATACAATAATGCTTGTGTGTTCATACATACAATAATGCACGTGTGTTCAGAAAAGGGATGGGGCGGGAAAGGCCCTGTAATCACACTCATTCCTACAGCTCCGAGTAGGTTTGCTGATGATGCAGAGTTAGTCCCAAAACCTTATCAGTATCCGTCAACTTAGCCTTTGGAAAGCGAAGCGCTCAAGGCTGAAAGTGAAACGATTCCCATGACCCCTGTGAAACTAATCTCCGTCCAAGCTCAGAGGCAACCTTTTTATCCCCCCCCCCCCCCCCCCCCAAAAAAAAAAGAAGAAAAAAAAAAGAAATAGTGAAAGTATGCATCCTCCGCTGTCAGCTGCTTTGATTCCAGTCTCACGATTTGTGAGATATGATGACCTCAGGCGCACTCACAGACGAACAGACCGGGAAACCGACAAATACACGGACAGACGTGTGTGACATAATTCTCACGGAGTGTTCAGGATGTAGGGGAGAGAGAGAGAGAGAGAGAGAGAGAGGAGAGAGAGAGAGAGAGAGAGAGAGAGAATTGAATGAATGAATGAGTGAGTGAGTGAACGAACGAACGAACGAACGAACGAACGAACGAATGAACAAATGAATGAATGAATGAATGAATGAATGAAGTGTAACAGGCCGAGGGGAGGGGTGGGGGTTTGGAGGTCAGTTTCGGAAAACTTCTCCACCTTTTGCCTGCGTGGTTGACATTGGCGTGGTGGCAGCTTAATGGAATAGGAAATAGGAGACTGACACGAGAAAGAGAAACGGAAAGGAGGGGGAAGGAAAGAGAAAACGAGACCAAGAGAAAAAAGAAATGGGAAAGGCTGAAGGAGAGAAGGACGAGAAGGGAGAAAGTGACAGAGGGTGAAAAGAAGTCAGGGTGACAGACGGGGTGAGAGGGACGGAGTAGGGTTAGAGAGAATTGGTATTGATCTTGCTATGCAAAGAGAGAGAGAGAGAGGGGGGGGGAGAGAGAGAGAGAGAGAGAGAGAGAGAGAGAGAGTGAGAGAGAGAGTGAGAGAGAGAGAGAGTGAGAGAGAGAGAGAGTGAGAGAGAGAGAGAGAGAGAGAGAGAGAGAGAGAGAGAGAGAGAAAAGAGTACAGAAAAGTAAGAAGAAAGCAAACCTGCGCTTCTTGCATTTCTGTCCATTTGAGAATGCTCTCCTGGATCATCAAATGGCTCACATTCTTATTCCTGTTCGGTTCACGCTTCCGGAAGGAAGTGAAGACTTGGTGCGAATGCGACTCACAAAGGGCACCGAAGGTAGATGTGGTCGATGACCAACAAGTGGGTACATCAAGAATTAGATCGGTCATTTTGGGATTATTTTGTGAACTAAAACTTCAGAAAATGCCCGGTTGTTGGTTGTTGTTTTTTTTTTGTTTTGTTTTGTTTTGTTTTTTTTTTTCGTTTTATTTTTAAAGGTAGTTTCTTTTCATCATCATAGCCCAGCCGAACATACGGGCCTTTCTTCAGGGCTGTCAACCATGAACGAAAAGAAGGTCACGCTTTAAAGTTTAGAATCTACAAACAAACAAAAAAATAGAAAGATAAACAAATAGATAGATAAATGAATAGATAGATAAATGAATAGAATAAACGCGTAAATAGGTAACTAAATGAATAGATATGTATAATAAATAGAAAAGTTAATGAATAAATAAATGAGCAGACACGCGTAAACAAAAATTTAGATATATAAATAAAGAGATACATGAATGAACGAATAAATAGATGAATCAATCAATCAATCAATCAATCAATCAATTAAAAAAGGCGGAGTCAAAACGAGTGACAGACAAGAGGAAGTTAGTGGCACCGAATTTCCAAAAGACGGAGTGTTGTTTTTAACTCTAACAAGTCCCTGGCATCCCCGTAGGACCGTTTTAACGATGCGCAATGCCACAGACAGTAGAGTACATCCAGACAAAATTCTAGGCTTCTGAAGTTTATTGATTTTGTTCTTTTATATCAGTCTTCTCAGGGATAAAAGATAATGGGACTCAAAGATAAACTGACGCTACGCCCAGAACCTTCTCAACACCGCTTAAAACTTTGTTTGAAAAGTGTAAGAGATCCTGGATAGACGAACAGCTAATACTCGATAAAGATAATTATATTTAGCGAATGTAGAAACGACCATAACACAAAAGCGTAGTGTTTTTATTTGTCTTATAATTTGTTTGTCGCTATTGTTTGGCTGACTCATTAATAACTCATGACACGAAATCGATTTAAAGGAGTAATTACCGGTGTCTCTTCTGCTTCCCTTTTTACTCACTATCCAGAACAGCTCAATGCTGGAGGATGAACCAAAGAAATCTGGCTTACCACAGTTGGGGGAGAGACAGACAGAGAGACAGACAGACAGACAGACAGAGACAGACAGACAGACAGACTCAGAGAGAGTGAGCGGTAGGAGAGAGAGGAAGGGAGAGGGAGGAAAGCGAGAGTGAGAGAGAGGTAGGGAGGAGAGAGAGAGAGAGAGAGAGAGAGAGAGAGAGAGAGAGAGAGAGAGAGAGAGAGAGAGAGCCAGAGAGAGAGAGAGAGAGAGAGAGAGCTAAAAAGGCTGAGAACTGATTTTCCAGACGGTTCCACAGTACACCAGTAGACAGAGACAGGTGGAATTACCTTACCATCGCCTCCAGTGCCAGACAGCACACAGAGAAAACTGCACTGAACTTGAGTGAACTGCGCGAAATCATTTCTGCGGCTTGCACTTTTTCTTTTTCTCTCGTGGCGATGATGAGTCATGCTTATCAATGGCGATGATGTTGACGTTATTCAGCCAGTCGCCCAGGCTTCTCCCGCACTGGAAACTGCTTTCAGCCCCGAACTCCCAATATCGCCATCACTTTCCCTATCTCCACCCTAAGAAATGAGTGTCACCTCATATTCAAAGGTCGTGTGCTGCAGAGGGAGAAAGCAGCGTGTTAATGTCTTCCCCCTCCCCCCCCCCCCCCCCCGCCCCCAAATAGTACCCCCACCCTCCACTTCCACTACCACTACCCCGGAAAACAAAAACCAGTTTTATGTAGAAATGTTAAATATGAAAAAAGTAGGAGTAAGTTATAAGTGGGGTAACTATTGCTCCCATAAGAAAACCTAACACAGAGTAACTTATATTCAAGACTTTTAAACTTGAATAAAGTCAGACAAATACATAGACGAATAATCTAATAGTGGGGGAAAAACAAGCGCAGGCCAACAACTCAACTGTCTTCATAGTAATGACTTGTCAAAGATTTGGAGTTAAGGAGAGTGGGTGGGAGGGGGGGGGGTGAAGATGGAGAAACTGGGAACGTGAAATTAAGAAAATATATTACAGATATGAAAACTCTTCACTAGCTGCATAAGGGAACTATCGTAATCCCTTTTGAAGGCAGATATATTTTGTATTGCCTGCTCCGATGCCTTTCGTCCGCTGGATCGGAACACATCAGGGAGACACCAGTTTTATGTAGAAATATTAAATATGACAAAAGTAGGAGTAAGTTGTTTGATTAGTTGGTTGGATAGCTAACTGGTTAGTTGACTGGTTGACTGGTGGGTGGGTTAGCTGCTGTTCAGCTGAACGGCTGGCTGGTTGATGTGGCTGGTTGATAGGCTGGGTAGCTGACTGGATTATTATGATTCAGCTGATTGGTTACTTATCTTTTGGACTGATTGTTTATAACTCGGCCGAGTGGCTGTTTGATTGGAGATGGTCTATTCAGTTTGACTCTCAGCTCAGTTGCTTGGTTTACTGGTTGGATGATGTGTTGGTTGCTTGCTTGTTTGCACGGTCGGAATGTTGATTACTGGCTGGTTGATGGCTGGCCGGTTGGCTGGCTGGCTAGTTGACTACTTCGTTCGTTGGTTGGTTGACTGGGGTTGGCTAGTTGGTTAGTTAACTGATTACTTGGAAAGCAAGCAATTTTCCAGACGGGGAGGGGGTGAGAGAGTGAGAATATCTGTGAATTGTGTTCATTAGTTGATGACTGGATACCTGGCTCCATTCTTGTCATGAACGTCCCCTGAGGAAGATCTGTTAACTAGCCGAAATATTGGGAAGAATTGCATGTCTGTTGTTTTCATCTTCGATTTTATGTGTGTGTGTGTGTGTGTGTGTGTGTGTGTGTGTGTGTGTGTGTGTGTGAATATATATATATATAGAGATCTATTTATCTATCTATCTCTCTCTCTCTCTCTCCCTCTCTCTCTCTCTCTCCTCTCTCTCTCTCTCTCTCTCTCTCTCTCTCTCCTCTCTCTCTCTCTCTCTCTCTATATATATATATATATATATATGTGTGTGTGTGTGTGTGTGTGTGTGTGTGTGTGTGTGTGTGTGTGTGTGTGTGTGTGTGTAAATTCAGACGGACGGACGGATGGGTACAGAGATGGATGGTTGAGTGGATGAGATTTCTGACGATAACGGAGAACAACAGTGTGTGTTTCCAGCGTTCCTGGAGCAAGGCATGCTGGTGGTGGACCCAGCCAAGATGCGCCGTAACTACATGAAAAGCCGGGTCTTCTACTTGGACGTTGTGAGTTTGCTCCCTACAGACCTCCTGTACTTCGCCGTAGGCTTGCACAAACCTTACGTCCGCTTCAACAGACTCCTGCGGATCAGACGCCTCTTCGAGTTCTTCAACAGAACCGAAACGCGCACCAACTTCACGGGGCTGTGGCGCATCATGACTCTGATCCTGTACATCCTCATCATCATCCACTGGAACGCTTGCATCTACTTCGCCATCAGTGGGGCTATAGGGTTCGGGACGGACAGGTGGGTGTACCCCAACATCTCCGTCCCCAGGTATCAGCCTCTCACACGCAAGTACATCTACAGCTTCTACTGGTCCACCCTGACGTTGACGACGATCGGTGAGACTCCGCAGCCGGAGCTGGACGTGGAGTATCTGTTCGTGGTGGTGGACTTCCTCATCGGCGTGCTGATCTTCGCCACCATCGTGGGCAACGTGGGCAGCATGATCACCAACATGAACGCGGCGCGGGCCGAGTTCCAGCAGAAGATGGACGGGGTCAAGCAGTACATGGAGTTCCGCAAGGTCTCCAAGGAGCTGGAGGAGCGCGTCATCAAGTGGTTCGACTACCTCTGGACCAACAAACAGTCCTTGAACGAGGAGGAGGTGCTCTCCGCTCTCCCGGACAAACTGAAGGCCGAGATGGCCATCCAGGTGCGTTTTTTTTTGTTGTTGTTGGTTAGTTGGCTGGCTGGTTGGTTGGTTGGTTGGCTGGTTGGTTGGTTAGTTGGCTGGCAGGCTGGTTGGTTGGTTGGTTGGTCGGTTGGTTGGTTGGTTGGTTGTTCAGGGAGAAGAGCATAAGAAGAGGAAGGATGGTGCGGTGGAAGAGGCGTCAGAAGTGTGACGAAGATGGCTTACTCACATGCTATTCATGAAGCCTTTTTTTTTTGCTTGTTTTTGTAGAGGGAGGGGGAAACAATGAGAGGGGGAGAGATTTGTATACAGTGTATAAAGCACCCATTGGGAAGAGACGGGGGGGGGGCTGGAGGGAGGAGGTATATTGTGTGGAGCACCTTGGGGACGGGAGGGGGAAGGGAGGAGGGGGCTCGCAAGAGGAGGGAGTGATGGCTTATGTTGCAAACAATCTGTAGTGAGGGTTTGTTTGGAAACAGTCGACCGTGATGGCTTCTTTTGCAAACAATCTATAGCTAGGGCGTTTTGCAAACAATCTATAGTGAGGGCTTCCTTTTCAAACTTTCTATAGCGAGGGCTTCTTTTGCAAACAAGCTATGGAGCATCTACGGGAGGAACGTGAAGTTCTCAGTTTGCACTTGATATTCGGAACACCTAATAGTTGTTGGGAAATTGGCGCTTATCTTGCATGCAGTCTGTGGAAGACCTACGGGAGGGGAACAGGGAGCTTATTTCACATGTAGGTCACAGATCACTTATGGATGTTAGGGAGGGGAGGGGCTTATTTTGCCTTCAATCTGTGGAACACCTATGGAGGGGAGGGGGCGGGGCTTATCTTGCATGCAATCTATGGAACACCTTTTTGCATGAAATCTATAGAATACTTATGGGAGGGGCAAGAGTGTGTGTGTGTGTGGGGGGGGGGGGGGGGCTTACTTTTGCATGCGATTTGTGGAGCACCTCTTGCAGGAACGGATGCGTATTTGCATACGATCTGTGGATGAACAGTGGGAGGGAAGGTGGGACTCACTTTGCTTGCAGGCTATAGAGCACCTTTGGGGGAGGGAAAGAGGGGGCACTGCAGGAGGAGTGGTGGTAATGGGGTGGAGGGTACATTTGCATGCGGCTCAATGCGTCTATTTTTGTACGGTATCCTAAAAACTTGAATTTTCTTCGGGTTTTTTTTTTCCTCTAAGGCTTCATCGTTTGTTTTTTCTTTGCCCACATTTCTTTTTCTTTTTAATTTTCATCTTGCCTGATTTCTTTTTCTCCTCTGGGAGAGAGGCTGGTTCTCAATTCATGCAGCTCGTGGGACACTTTTTGTCTCGGTGCTCCGGTCTCTTTTTTTTTTAAATTTTGCACTGGCTGAAAATGTACATGTTTTTTTCCATTTTTCTCCATATATGTTTTCACTTTTTTCATCTTTTCGTGCTCCTGCACCACACCACACCCATCCCCTATCCCGCCTTTCTTAAACTTTCTCGAGTTTTTTTCTTCTTTTTTTTCTTTTTTTCTTTTCTTTTTTTTTTCTTTTTTTCTTTTCTTTTTTTCTTTTTTTTATAAATTTTCTTCGACAGAACTGTCTGTCTGATGTTTTATGAATGCACACATCTTTTTTCCCAAATGTTCAGTGAATGCTGATATATGTCTGGTTGTGTTCTCTCTCTCTCTCTCTCTCTCTCCTCTCTCTCTCTCTCTCTCCTCTCTCTCTCTGTCCTCTTCTCTCTCTCTCTCCTCTCTCTCTCCTCTCCTCTCTCTCTCTCTCTCTCTCTCTCCTCTCTCTCTCTCTTTCTCTGTATGTGTCTATTTTTCTGTCTGTCTGTATCTGTATCTTGTTCTGTGTGTCTTTTTTTCTTCTTTTTTTTTTTCTTTTTTTTTTGAGGGGGTGGTATTAATAACTAAGGGACGGATGAAGGGCGGTTGGACTAAAATTAGCACGGGGCTTTTAGGATAATGAGAAGGGGGGAAGCTTCATAATTCCATCAAATATTTCAAATGAGGTATAACCACAAATAGGGTTGTTGTGCTACATTTTAATCGAAGACTCACTCTTTTGTTACCATATATAAATAGCAGAACTGTAAAAGCAAACGATCATAATTCATGCTAGTCATAAGACAATGCGGTTATTTTTGCCGCTATACGTAAAAAGAGCTATAACCATAATATCTTTATGATAGTGAGAACGAACTCGCATGAAAACTCAAATTCATGTATTCTAGTAGCGCAATGCGCAACCGCAAAATCAGGTTATCGTCCTTCCAGTCTATAAGATTTGGAGGAATTAAAGACAATGCAAAAAAAAAAAGGGGGGGAGCATATATTAGTCAACATTTTTTGCCCGGCCCTATATCCTACTTCCTATTCCATTTATTACAAAGATGACGGAATGTTATGCTCAGATGTTCGCAGGTCTTGTTTCTACGCTACTATCTCTTTTTCTGTTTTAATGCACATTTGCATCGTTCGTTGCTATGAATCTCAACAAAGACTCCTGGGATTTATCTGAAGGCTGGAACAATTCATGCTATTTACTCTGCACGGCCGGCCTGTCCTGCAGACCTGTCCTTCCATCGCTCTCATGCTGTGTGTAAATACAGTCCAGGCTGGAATCTTGGTGTGATAATTAGCTTCATACATCTGTAGTATTTCACCCTTTTTTTTAATTTCTCCTGAATGTAGTATTATATTCCTTTTATTTCACGTAACCTGAATATAATATCTAACGTCCTTGCTCGTACACATTTGGATGCAATATTTCAATTTTTCTTTCCTCTCAAATAATGTGAAGCCTTTGGCTTTCATATCATCTTGAGTGTCGTGGTTTCCTTTTCTGTTTCACCTGGCATATTTATACTCTTTCCACTCAAGAATCCCTGTCTCGTAATTCTCTTTGTCTTATCTTGTGGCTATCTTTGTGAATTAAACAGTTACCAGGAGACGGTTTGCAAATATGCGCGTGCGCTCGTGCTCATGTGTGTGAGCGTGAGTAAGTGTGTGAGATTGCTTGTTTATATATGTGTAAATGTGTATCCATTTGCATCTTCGTTTGTGTGCAAGTAGTGCGCGCGCGCATATGTGTGTGTGTGTGTGTGTGTGTGTGTGTGTGTGTGTGTGTGTGTGTGTGTGTGTGTGTGTGTGTGTGAAGGAAGGTGAAAATAACCATAGATTCAATTGATGGCGTCATTTTTTGACCTGCCTCTCCACAATGCCAGAACCAAGGTCCTTGAGGCCCACGTAGAAAATTGCCTCTTGGAGATGAAAGTTGTCATGCAGAACAAAACTCGCTGCCAATCTATTTCGATCTCACCAAAGGCTCACAAAAGACCAACATGACATATCAGCCAGCATCGAGCCCGAATCTGGATCAGAGAAAGAGAACAACGTGATCGACAGCAAAAAGCCATGAAAGATCGACTCTTCACCTTCTCTCAGAGTTGTTTCACATCCGCTTGCAGCATGAACGAGGAGGAATCAAACTGCAGGCAAAATCTGGTGTACCCTTTGACAGAAGATGAAAGCGTGTATGAAACGTACACGGTCTGGCCTTCCCCAGGCTTCACGATAGCCATCAACAGAATAGCTGCCCTGGCCTTCTTGCGGTTTGGCTGTGAGACAAGGACGGTGTAGCGCAGACTAAAGACAACTCTAGACCTGTTTCATATGCACGTTTTTTGTTGTTTTTGTTGTTGTTGTTTGTTTGTGTCTTTGTTTGTTTTGTTTTCGTTTTCGTTTTGTTTGTTTTTTTTCTCTCAAAACCTTGAGAATTTTGTTAATGAATCGAATCTCCCACGTTTTTGTTTCGGTACGTTGAGTTTGTTTGCTTGTTTGCTTGGATTTTTTTTTCCTGGCAGCGAGGGTTATTGATCACAGCTCCGCAGCGAAAATTCAGACAAGTATTCAGGATAGAAGACAACGGGTTGGCAAAAATGATCCTTTCTGAGTGAATTCATGTGACAGCCTACCAAGATGCTCCAGGACAACTTGAAAGCATCTCTGAAAGCATGTAACATTCTGACCACCGGATGGGTACCCGTGTCACCCAAATGACAGTGCTTCGGACATAGCTGTCTACAGAGTGTGCATGCTGCTTTCGAGGAGCAGTGACATCATGATAGGTCTGGAGTGAAGTGCAACGGCCCCGAGGAGAGAGACTGGATCCTATGCCAGCGGTTCTAGACCAACGTGTGATCCTCTCTGTGCGTTGGAGCATGGCCTGCACTCAAACCTTGGGGCCGGAACAGCTCAGTTGGTAGAGCGCCGGACTCGTAATCTTGGGGTTGCGGGTTCGAATCTCCGCCGGGCCGTTTCGGTACAGGGAGATTTTTCCCTCGGAGTTAACATTGGTTCTGACTCCATTTCCTATACGGTAACTCGAATGAGACTATAAACCGAGGTTCCGTGTATGAACGCACGCATAACATCTTGCACACACGTAAAATCCCATCGCGAACTTTCGGAAGAGAAGGCCAGTTTGGCCGTTGGTATGGATGACACGTTATACATAGCATGCACCTTCCCCGAAGTTGGAGTATGGCTGCCTTAATGGCGGGATAAAAAAAAAACGGTCATACACACGAAAGTGTCAGAATAATCAACTTGATTATTGTGGACACTCTACGGAAAGAAG
>CM031602.1:28029765-28037265 GCA_018398815.1 Conus ventricosus
CCCAGAGATAAGTCTCAAACTGGAATACAATTCTGTTCGTTTTCCTCGTAAGTTGCGTGTACATGGTGAATATCCTGCGCCAAGTGAATGACGGGCTACTCCAGTTCGGGACACGGGAATCGAGATGCCTGACGTCATTTTCAATCCGGGACTCGCGTAACAGTCATTCTGGGCCAGTCAGCACAGGCAGTGTGGCAGCGCGTGTTACAAGTGACCACCATGTGTGATAGGTCAGCAGAACGGTTTAACTGCTTGTGATTTATGAACTATGACGAATCGCACGCCTAGCAAGCGTTTCATCTGCATAGAGGAGGCGAGAATTAACTCAGTACCTGTAGAGGAAGTGGACACATTAATGTATCCCCCCCCCCCCCCCCCCCCCCCCCCCCCCCCCCCCCCCCCCCACTGCAAAATGGTAGTTGTTGATTCAGAGCCAAAAGGCTTTGTAACCTGTCTGAACAATGCTGAAGCAGAATTCTGGTGTGATTAACTTTAAACAAAAGTAATACTTTACCGTTGCGGAGAGTGAATAAGGGCAAAGGAATTGTGGGAAGTGGGCAATCTGCTTTCTGATGCACTGTTGTCTAGAGTTTGCCAAGGGTAATATCAACTTTGATGTATAAATCTGATAAGTGTGTTTAGTGACTACAGTTTAAAAAGTGACACAACACCTGGAAGATAAAATCCCATGTTATGGATTACGTGCAAGGACAACCGAAATTCGATGGTTAACATGGAGACTAGAACAACTGAAACTCTCTTGTCTGCATTACTTGTAAGGGCAACTAAAATTCAGTGGTAGTAAAAACAATCAAAACTGGATGGACGGCATTAAGTGTGAGTTCAACCAAACCTCGATAGTTTGATTCAGCCAACCTTGACGGATTGCTGTTAGAGTTTGGGCAACTGTACCTTGACGATGAGCTCAATAGCATGCAGTAAAAATTTTGAGACAACCAAAACTCAATGCTTTACACTTTAAATGTAAAGATAACCGAAACTCCGTGGTTAGCAGAGTCAGTACAAGGACAACCAATACTGTATAGTTTGCACTGTTAGTTTAAGGACAAATGAATGTCAGTGGTTCTCAGCGCAAGGGTAAGAACAGCTGAAACTGTGATTTGTAGTTCAGATTTAAAGGTTGCCGAGTCTGTACGATTCAAGAGTAAAGGTAACAAAATTGTCGCGACCAGCAACATAAGCGTAAGACCAACCGAAGTGCTTTCGTTTGCAGTGTCAGCAAAACAGATTTCAATCTTTGCACCTGAGTTTATGGAGTGCCGAAAAGACAAAATGAATGGACACATAAAAGTTTATGGTTTGTACTCAGGTGCAAGGCGAATGAAGTACCATGGTTTGCAGTCTAAGTGTAAGGACAGCCAATATTCACAGGTGTAAGGACTCTTGAAACTCTGTGCTTTGCAGTTGAAGTGTAAGGAGACTTAACCCTATGGTTTGCACTTAAGGCAAAAAGACATATTGAACTATGGTTTGCGATTTAAGTTTATGGAAAATGAAAACTTTGTGGCTTGCAATGAAAGTGAGAGTACAGTGGAATGTGTAAGTTGCAGTTTTGATGCAAACACAATTCAGATGGTGAAATGTCATTTCAAATTTAAGTATAAAAATAATTCAAAGTTTAGTTTCGGTTGCATTTTATTTATGAGGACAGCGAAAACCGTTCATGCATTTTCTGTTTGTATGGAAAGACGATTAAAAATATGTATAAACACTTATACGGCATAGGCAATGTAACCTCCATGGTTTGCACTTTAAGTGTAAGGAAAATTTGAAGTTTAAGGTTTGGAGCTAAAATGTAAGGACAACCGTAGCATGATGATTTGAAATACGGATACAAATACATTTAGGTCGTTGTTATTTGAAGTTTAAGTGTCCAGAAAACTCCAAGTCTAATTCATAACTAAAATAGGAATAGTTATATGGTGTACAATTTTAACTGGAAGGACAAATGAAACTGTGGTTTGCAGTTTATATGTCGGAGGAAAAGCGATGTTTTGTAGTTGTTTGCGGAAGAACGAATGAAAGTCTATCATTTGCAGTTCAAAACTTCATGGCTTGTAGTTTTAAGTGTAAGGACAGTCTTAAATTTGTGGCCTGCAGTTCACGCGTAGGGACATCTGAAAATGTAGGACTGGCAGCTAACGTATAGGGATAATCGAATCTTAGAGATCTGCAGTTGAAATATGAGGACAGATAAAATCATATAGTTACAGCTTCGAATGTAAAGGCAGCTCGGACGCTGAAATGTGATTTCCAATTTGTGTGTGAGAATACCTGAAACTCTATAGATGGCAGTTTAGGTGTAAGGAGAACAGAAATTCTACAGAATTTGTAGTTTGAGTATAGAGACAGCTTTGACTATGGTTTGTTAGAGACAGCATTGATTATGATTTGTTAGAGACAGCTTTAACTATGGTTTGTAGTTTAATTGTACATCCAACTGAAGCTGTATGGCTTACACTTTGAGAATAAGGAAAATTCAAATTCTTTCATTTCGCAGTTGGAGTGTAAGGGTATCTAACACGATTTAGTTTGACATTTAGACACAAAAACGGGTGACATTTTGTCATGTGCACTTTTAGTGTCAAGACAGTTCAGATACTATGGTTTGCTGTTTAATACTAAAATACCTTAGCTCCCGCCTGTGTCTTAACAATGTGTGTCTGATCTCTATGGATAGCAAACGAAAGTTTTGGCCGAAAGACAGTGATGGCTCATTCCATTTTTTCCCGAGTAGCACTCATCTGTTTTCACCAGTTAATACTGTTTTATTCACACTTAGAACTAGAGATAATATTCGTCACGGCTGTTTGTGTTTTGATTGTTTATTCATTTCTTTACGTGTCCTGTTTAGTCCCATATTGCAAGCGCTACCTCTTAGCAAGGTGGGTTCCTACAAATTCTAGAGGATGACAAATCTGCTTTTAACGTATAAATTCAAATGCCAGTGACAATTAACATTCTGATCCAAACAACACTTGTAATGTCCATAGTGGACCTCCGTCGTGAATAAAATACGCATACCTTTGTCCTTAAGAATACCAAACCAATAATTGCCCAAAAATTCCAAGTGAAATGAACTAAAGTTGAGAAAAAAGCTGCTTTACTATTACAGTATATCACACATTTCACAGTATTATGCCACTTCACCTGATAGAGTAATAATTTTATTATGCATTAAATTATGCACATAGAGATGTAGACAGTAATAAAGGCAATATACGTAACATACAGTAAATAATGCGCGTATAGTTATAGACAACAGTGAAAATCATAAGAGAAGCTTGCAGTAAACGAAGCCCGCAGAGTTGTAGACAGTAATGATCTTTAACAGGGCTGTGCTACATTCTGCATACAGGGTTACAGAGGTGAGCATGGTCAGAACGGTGGCAGAGTTTTTGTACACAGAATGCAAGACAAGAGTGAGAGTTATCAGAGTAGTATTTTGCACACAGAAGTATAGATAGCTATTAGAACTAGCAGAGTCGAGGCGTATTTTGCACACACAGTCACAAACGGGCTTGAAAACGGTCAGCGTAGCACAAAACTGAGGTTTACACATAAGATACCAGAATGCTACACACACTCACAGTTATAGACAGGCGTTATAAAATCATCACGTAATGTATGCAGAGCGGTGAACACAAGTGAATGTTTTAAGTGTACGGTACGTTATGCATATAGAGTCTTAAACAATATTACCCAAATCAGTTGTGAATAAATGTACGAAAAAGGCTTGAGGGTAAAGAGAGTGATCCACATTTGTTTTTGTAAACTGTGCATAGGCTTGTGAGAGACGGAATCGGTGAATTATGCATATAGAACCGGAACCGGAACTCTCTAAGATACTGGCTCAATACCATAACGGGCAATCACGTATTGCCTTGAGACGGGCGTTATCTGGTATACTATGATCGTATAGAACGCAACACTCACTCAGAGACGGGCGTTATCTGGTATACTATGATCGTATAGAACGCAACACTCACTCAGAGGATGAAACAGGCTTGTCTTTTTATATGTAGATTATGTTCCTTTCGTTTGACTTTGAATTTTCACCTTTGTTCATGTGTGTATACAATACGATACCATTATGCAGGAGTCAGTACTGATCGGAACTGTATCTGTTTAAAGAGGAACAGTTGGTTTGAAAATTGTGTTTTGCTGCGGACGGGAAATGGAGAATAATGCATGTCAGTACACAGCCAGTGTGTATTGTCTTCTTCATTCAGGATGACAGGAATGTGGTCGTCGTCAATTAACTATGTCTTTACTTACGAAGACCATCGCTTCAGGTAGCTGTAATGTAATGTTGTGTACTTGTTGCTAGAATATGTTTCAGTTCTTATCCATTTTGTTGGTAGAGACGTTGTCCTCACGGAGGACAATTCTTGGATTAAATATCTTAAAAATTAAAAAAAAAAAAGACAGAGCGTTTCCAA
The DNA here is from genome assembly GCA_018398815.1 of Conus ventricosus. Lineage (NCBI taxonomy): Eukaryota > Metazoa > Mollusca > Gastropoda > Neogastropoda > Conidae > Conus > Conus ventricosus. The sequence continues at coordinate 28,034,229 of CM031602.1, forward strand.
CCACATTCCCTCACCACCCGACTCCTCTCCATGGCTCCTGTACATGATAATGATAGAATTGCTACTACCGTTCTGCCTGTGGAAAAAGATTCCACAATGCAGGTTTTCAGCTATGTGTGTGGTATACTTTAGTATTCTCTCTCTCTCTCTCTCTCTCTCTCTCTCTCTCTCTCTCTCTCTCTCTCTCTCTCTCTCTCACACACACACACACACACACACACACACACACACACACACAGGCACGCACACACACACACACACACACACACACACACACACACACACACACACACACACACCACACACACACACGCACACATACACGCACACATACACGCACACACACACACACACACACACACACACACACACACACACACACACACACACACACACACACACATACACACACACACACACACGCTCGCGCGAGCCTGCGCACACCGACATTTTGTTAAGGATTGTTCCGCATTTTGAGTGTAATGCACTGTCATGAGATGTAAATATATTTCACTTTATTTACACCTGTCTGCTATGGATCAGTTGAGTTTTTATTATTATTATGATTTTCTTTTTTTTCCAAATGGCTCGCTCCATTCAAGTATCTCTTGTCTGTCGATAAACGTTGCTGGTTTCAAACACTGAACAAATCAGATAAACGTTGCTGGTTTCAAACACTGAATAAATCAGTCTATGATGTTAAGGTTTGTCTGAACAGAACTGGAAATCAACAATTTCAAAACTGACTTGGTAGTGTACATATTGTACCTTTGTTTTTTCTCCAGTGGTGGTGTACGAAGATCTGGTGTTATGCAAGCTAGCTTGATGCTCGTCTGGAAAGAAGGGCTGCCTGATGTGTCGTGTGATCCCCGTGATCACCACCGTTCTGTTCTGTACAGTGTAGTTCAGTTCCGCATCTCCTAACCGTCCAAACCCCACAATCTGCTGGTAGTCGAGAACTTTTCGACATGCTGACACAGATCTCTGATGCTTACTGATACTTTTTTTCAGAATGATGCAGGCTGGTTTTCTTTTTTCTTTCTTTTTTTATTTTGTTTCCCAGGACCCTGTATTGCATTGCATTGATTGCTTGTTTCAGTTAACCCTTTTCGTTTCAATTCATACCATTGTTGGTGGGGGGGGAGGGGGGGTTCAGATCACGTGCTGTTTATCACACGTTTTTTTTTTCCACTTTCAGGCCATGTTCCAAAGTTAATTGAGTTCCTGTTGTAGTATGCTTCAATGCATAAGAAAGTGTGGTGAATTTTCATATGCGAGCACGTGTACACTCACATACGCAGAACGTGCACTCACTTAAGGAGACCTACTGATATATAACTGTTTCCTTACTGAGAGAAGATGTCTCATATGATGTGTGGTGTCTCTATGATTTGTAAAGGAAAAATTATGAATGCATATCCACCGGTTTAAAAGCCGTCTAGTTTTGCCTAATTGAAGCGTTCTATACATATGTCAATTCGTTGAGGTAATCTTTCATGTAAAAATTATCTTGGAAAAAAAAATTGTTAATCGATATGTCCACAAAAAGAACATGCAAGGTCAAATTTAGAGATAACCGTAAGGAACATTATGTCGCAGACATGTGGAATGGAACCGAAATAACCGTCAGAAACATCATATTGCAGAAGTGTGGAAGGGAACAGGTGTCACAGAAATTAATCATTTCTGTAAGGTTAGGGTAATAAAAATGTAGACTATATTGAAACGTAAGCGCATCATGACAATCTTTTGATATGAAAAGAAAATGTCGGTTTGTTAAATCCGTAGATAAAAGTGAGTTGGTTTCAGATAGATATGCCTGAAATAATACTTGTAATACTCACACGAGGGTTGATTGGTCATCCTCATTGCGTATTAAAACAGCATGCTCTTGTCTCCAACATCATTAATGCCGGGCTTTAGAGCAGTCCATTGTTGTATGAAATTTAATCTTTTTTGGGTACATTCCTTTTACTTTACTATTACAGTCATCATTCCTTCCGAAGATGCTGCAGTGTTACACATTGCCTGTCACTTATGATTGGTTACTTCAATATACGTCATTTTCGTTTGTTCATCATTTACTTATCAATTGACTTGCTTTTTACATGTAAACATTACTTTGTATACACGTAGACGCTGATATTGTCAATCTTTTTACTGTGACCTGACCTGAATGCCCAGTGACACATCTCCATAAAATCTGAGTTCATAGTCAACTGAAGCAAAAAGCTCAGATGTCAGATACTCGACATGCAGAAACGTCCACAGCGGTTTAGGTCGTTATAATTATTGTAAAGGAAAAGATTCAAATGTCATTTGACAAACTCACAGATAACACCACAATGACCGAGTTCATGGTCATTTAAAGGGAAAAGGCCAGACATTAGACATCTCTAGTGATAAAACCAGGAACGATTGGACATAAGACCTTTTCACAGACAACCCCACAATGACTGGATTTATTATCATTCAAACGGAAAAGGTCAGACATGCCTACATATAACTCCGAAATGGCAGGGATCATTGTCATTTAAGGGAAAGGGTCAGATGATAATGTGACTCGCAGAGAACCCCCAAACAGCTGTATTCACTGTCATTTAAGATGCAAAAAAGAATTAGGCATTGGACAAGCCCACAGAATTTGTCACTAATTGAAGAGGTAGTAGAAGTATGCAGCTTAAAGTTGGTGGATCGAAAAACAGATAACTTAACAGAATTTCTGGAAAAAGAAGGTATGCCAGCTCTCTCTCTCTCTCTCTCTCTCTCTTCTCTCTCTCTCTCTCTCTCTCTCTCTCTCTCTCTCTCTCTCTCTCTCTCTCTCTCTCCCCCTCCCTCTCTCTTATGTACACTTCTGTTTTTTCATCAGTTTCCTCCTGTCCTTTACACCTACTGTATTCATATCGTTTTACCCAGCAGCCTACTGTTTTGTAGTGAACGAATTCCTTATCCTGTTCCACTCATGCCTACTATGGGAATTTTGTCAAAATGCCCTCTGAGCTTATGGCAAACAGCGTTAAGAAAGAACCCACAGCTT